>SPJY01001239.1:1338985-1392056 GCA_005191435.1 Raddia distichophylla
TTTTAACGAGACAATATAAATACATTGTTTTTATACAATGTAAAGTTTCCTTCATCCATTTTTCCCATTGGGTTTTTGGATGAGTTTTTAATAAGATGATATACTAATGAAAAATATACATTGAAAGTATAAATGTATATTAGACAATCTTGTTTTCTCTATCTGTTTTTCCCACAGGGTTTTCAGAAGGAGATTTTTAAAAGACATAGCTATACAAGGAATTTGCCCAAGGAGGAGTGTTGTGACACGACATATTTGTGGGCAAATTCGTAATTAGTTGCTAATGGTGGTTACCCATTCATTCTCTATATAAAGGGGCTATGCCCATTGTAATAATAACTGAATCATTCAATAAAGAATCACTCCCTCTCAATTCTCTCTCGTCTCACTCACTATGCTAATAGAATACAATAATGACAACCTTATTCATCGACCAAGCATGCAACTTCAGTCTTTGAGTCATCAACCAAAGCATGCAACTTCAGTCACGAGTCATCAACCAAGCAGGGTGAAATACCTACGCCACTGAATATTCTAGTGATGAGTTCCATATACTAATAAAAGTGGCTTGTAGCGTGGTGGTGTTATCAACTTCTCCATCCTCTAATCTATCGAAACATCTATTCGGCAATGAAAACCATTCGTCTTCCCGTCTTCGGCACACATTCGCTTGAGGACTCTGAAATCACCGAGTATGAAAACTTGGGATCCTACAATCGTGCACCTTTTATTTT
Source organism: Raddia distichophylla (assembly GCA_005191435.1). Lineage (NCBI taxonomy): Eukaryota > Viridiplantae > Streptophyta > Magnoliopsida > Poales > Poaceae > Raddia > Raddia distichophylla. The sequence goes on from SPJY01001239.1 coordinate 1,339,720, forward strand.
GATGACAATGCTCTCCCACATCCATGCATGCCGGCCGAATCACAAGCATGGATCCGTCACGACGACGACCTCTTCGCGCCGATCCGCACTCGCCGGACAGACGGGCGGACGGCGCACCAAGACCAAGAACAAGCCAGCACCGCCGCCACCCATGCAGCGGGTAAAGCAGGAGGCTGACAGCACGCGCGCAGCGGGACAAGCGAAACGGATAGGCTCACGTCAGATCACGGCCGGCCGGCCGGCCATGGAAGGACGAAGGGCAAGCTACCGCGGCCGGCCGGCGAGCCGGCAGCATACTAAGGATGCAAGCAGGCTGACCTGCAGGCTGCCTGCAGGACGCCGCTCCACACCGCCAAATTAAATTGGTCATTAGGCCGAGCCTGCTACCACCTGCTAATGAGCCTTGCGGGCACCTGCCGTAGCCCATTTGAGTCCTGCCAGTTTGCTGAAGAGAGCTACGATTGCTTCAGAAACTAGCAACCAAGAAATGCTAAACTCATGAAAATCCTGAAATCCCAGGCTGCCGTTGGGCATGTAATCGTAGACCAGCAAGAGCTCGCCTTTGCGCCGGCAGTAGCCGAGCAGCTGCACGAGGTTGCGCCGTTGCGGTGCCGGAGGCGGCCGATGGTGACGACCTCGGCGATGAACTCCTTCATACCCTGCCTCGACTCGTGCGAGACTCTCTTCACGGCGACCTCCGTCTCCGACGCCGGCAGCACGCCCTTGTACACCCTCCCGAACCCTCCGGCGCCGAGCAGCCGCTTGTCCTTGAACCCGCCGGTGGCGTCGTACAGGTCCTTGAAGGTGAACCGATGCGGCCCGAACTCCACCTCCCAGTCTTCCCGCAGCTCCGCGTATCTGAGCCGTCGGCGCACGATGAAGACGACGACGACGACGGCCGCGAGGACGACCGCCGTGGTGGCGATCGGGAGCGCGACGGTGAGCGCCTTGGACCTCGGCTTCGGGCCAATGCGGGGCAGCTTCGGCAGCTTGGCGTAGTCGAGCGCCGGGGCGCCGCCGCCGCCGAGGCTGAAGTTCCAGCCGAGCACGTAGTGCTTGCAGAGAACGATGCAGGACTTGCAGATGCGGCAGATGCGGCAGAGACTTGCAGGTTCAGCTTAATGCCCGGCAGGTTTTGCAGGCTGGTTTGTTGAGCCCGCGCTATGTTTTTGCAGGTGTCTGCATGGGCCACTAATGCCGTTTTTGCAGGCGGGCTTAGCAGGCTTGCAGGCCGGCCCGCGCCTGCCTGCATCCTTACAGCATACCGCTCTCTCCCTCGCCGGAATTATTGCCCGGCACTCCGGCAGCCCGGCAGGCAGCAGCTAGCGCTAGCTGCACAGAGCTCAGAGCTGCAGCACCTGCATATGGCTGCATGCTGCCCCTGCCCTGCCATGCCATGCCCTACCTCTGCGATCTGCTCTGACGTACGTGCATGGAGGCCGGAGCCGAGGAGATCGATCGCCCGGTGAGTGGTGGCATCCTGTGATGGATTTGCCTCTTGCTCTCGAGTCTCGATCCATCCATCTGGGTTTGGAGCATTGTATTTGTTGCTTACTACGTTGCACCGGCCGGCCAGCAGGCCAAGTACGCAAAGCCCTTGCCAGCGGGCCACCGGCCAGAATAATTTTTCGAAGCTTTATATGATTTTACATTTTTTACATAATTTTTTAATATGTTTATATTGTTATTTTATTGTTCTCAATTTTTAGCTCAACCAAACCAAACTGAACTAAACCGTGAACCAAAAGGGGCCCTAATCTAGCCATCTAGCCATCTCATAGTCATAGCTAGCCATCCGGCTCCCCTCCTGGACCGCTAAAGCAAAATAAGCACATGGAAAGAGCAATATGCCGGACCATCCTACAAAAACAAAATGGTCCCTTTGTCACCAATCACCCATAATATTAAATAGATCATTTTCTTCTTTAGTAACTCTACCAAGGGCTATATAGTGATGGTTAGGGGTGTAAACGGTCCGGATCGGATCGGATAATGGCTGAACCATATCGTTAACCGCATCTTTTCTTGGAATCGGATTCGGTTACGGATATTTTGGATGCGAATACGGAATCAGATAATGTCGGACACAAACACGAATCGGACCGAGTACGATTACGGACATTTTATCGAAATATGAAACTATTGCTATACCTAGTTGGTCGGCGAGGATGGCAGCCACACAAGGCGAACCGGGGAGAGAGGCGGGAGGCGGCGCCGACAGTGGGTGCCCTAGGGCGGCGGTGGCTGGGACTAGGGTGGGAGTGGGAAAAAATACGGAGGCTAGGGTTGCACACTTGTACTTGGTGCCTTGACCGGTTGGTCTTGTGGTGGGCTCGTAGCCAGTTGGGCTGTTGGGCCTCAAACCGGATATCTGAAAAATATCCCAACCAGGTATTCGAAAAATTACTCAATCCAACGGTATTGGCCGTTCCGTATCCAAAACTAAATATCTGATATCGAAACCGAATCCGAAATATCCAAAAAAATCCAACCCGGTCCTATTTGAATCCGAGTCCGGTCGGTTCGGTCCAGGAAATATCCGGACCATTTACACCCCTACTGATGGTGATCCTTCTATTCAATTACTTTGGAACACCTGATATTACTTTCAAGGCATACGATAGTTTGATTATCGGTGGACGATTTCTTTCTTGTTCAATGTCCTTTGCAATGGTCTCAAAGATAGGATTTTTTTTATCATTGAAGATAGGATTTTTTTTTTTATCAATAGATATGGGTCAGAACCGTTTGACCGAGGTAGTGGCAAATCCATGAATTTGATTTGATTTGTCTGCTAGATAATGGCCACCCCACTTTTTTTATGATCCCCACAAATGAAAATCGATGTGGGACTAAACCCAACATAGTGGCATGTACTCACTGCATGGAAAATCCTTCGAAGTGGCGGGGGAAATTAGTAGTTATAAATTACAATGTGCTATTGCAACTTTCGGGTCTCCTGGCCATTTATGGCTAGATTCAGCTCAGGTTGTCTATATACACATGATTTTTCCTTCTTCTATCACCAATCCCAAACTATTTCGTGGTATTGTTGTGTTGTGCACCCATGTTCACTGCACCCATAGACAGGGTTCACAAATTGATAAAAAATGCTTAGTGTCTGTGGAAACTAATAAAGATTTTTTTGTTTACCAATACATCTAAATTTAGTAAATTGGCCAATAAAACCAATCTAGGTTAATCTGGACTTTTGAAATTCAAATTGGACGTAAACAAAAATCATTCTTAATTTAGACCACCGGTTTTGGTAGCCATAAATCAATCAAAATCTACTGTGAAACCGACACATTCCCCCCTCCATTCTAATCTTTTTATTAAAAAAAAAATCAAAATTTTGCACTTCTTAGCGATCTCCTAAATGCAAAACGAAACTTGAAACCCTGACTATGTGGCAGTTCTCAGCAACCGTTTGGCGGTAGCAGGGGTTTTTTACCCTGGTGAAATGCGAGCGTACGGCATTGCAATGGCGATACTACTGTGAATGAACAGCGCGGGCCGCGAGGATGTTAGTGCCGTATGAGTCACATGAACATACATGTCGCACTACCAGCTGCTCAGCTACTACTCCAGCTAGCGCTTGCGATGCTAATGTCGCCTCACTGGTGATGGATGGAGCCTTGCGGCTAGGGCTAGCTAGCTATAATAAACTAGCTGCGCCTGTTAATTGTTTGACAACTCCAGCGAAGAGGAGAGCTGCAAACTCACCTGCGAACGAACGGACTACGGCGCTCTCTGATTCGCGGTTTTAAATTAGTTTTAGGTTTAAAAGTTTTGTAATTTTTTACGGAACATTCAATGTGATATCTTGGAATAAATTTTTTACGAACTTTAAACATTCATGTCTTTTCCGTCTCTTCAAAAAAATTTTTTCAACTACAACCGAAATCAAACTAAAACTTTGAATCAAAGAGCACCTATATCTCTTCCCCCTACTTTACCGTGACACACCATATTTATCTGAAGAAATTTGATGATACATCGCAAAATTGATAGTCTCAATATGCCACAAAGTCAAGGACCGAGCTATACGTAGCTCAGTGCTCTTGTACGGCCAACCTGGCCGTGTTCAAGGCTAGGGTGAACAAACAGGGTGTCTCCGGTCCAGGTCTTAGTCAGGTAAGCACAGACTCCGTGCCGAGAGAAAATGAGCCATGAAGGAGAAGGAAGAGTAAGAAGGAAGAGTAAGAAACATGCTTATATAGTAGAGTACTTAGCCATGAAACAAGCAAAGGTCTAATCCATGCCAAAAGGTGAGCCCATCGAGCCAAAGAGCAGTGAGTAGGATTGATAGAGAGATATAATTAGATGTCTTTTTTGTCCGGTGTTGAACAAGTTGTGTAAAAAAGTTAACATGTTTACATTTCAATGTTATAGAAATCGAGGCGTAGAAAATTAATATGTCACTACATCATCAATTGTGCTTAATTATCTGCTACAAAGTTGACCGCCCCTTTAATAATATGCCACATTTTGAAAACTCGAGCAGATTTTGGTAGATTGGAAAGATAAAACGACCATCTTAATTGCCCTAGCATGGCTGCGGATCGAGTGACTCTAGCAGGCCAGTGACTGGAGCCCGATGGACCTGCAGGAACTGCAGCCGCTCTCGATCTCTCCCGCCATTATATGTAGGCAGCCGAGGATTGTTCATGCTTAGATCTTCCATGTGTGCTGCGCTGCAGGATCTTGCAGATCATGCCCTACTATTCGCAGCCTTTTCGCACGCTGTGCAATCTAGCTCGCTCCATTTTGTTCTCTTCTAATTGTTGTATCGTCGTCGAGAACTGTTCGTGCGTGCATCTGTAGATGCTACCGCATGCAGGCCCACTGCCTAGCTAGTCATTTTCCTTCTAGCTAGGATGCATGCATGGACTTAGTTCTTCAAATCGATTATTGGTATCACGAAAACCACAGTGAGTACGTACGTGATCCATAGTTCCATACTGTGTGGTCTGTCATCTGTGGTCGGTGAAAGGTGAAAATTAACTGAATTATGATAGTTAATTACCAATTTACTGAGATTGTAAGTTCTAGCTAGCTAGCCGATGGAGTGTCTTCCATCTGCTACAGACTAAAAAGAATATCAAACAATATATATATGCATGGTGGGCAATCTAGTAATTTCAGGAAGTAGCTAGAACCATACAACATTCAATTACAAACGGCGCACTATATGCCATGGCCTTGTCTGTCGATAGATACTATGCATGCATCTCGTCAGCTTCAGCTCTCTTACTTTTCTTCTCCTTCTCGATCTCCATCCAGCTCAGTAGCATCGCTGCTTCTATCTACAAATACACGACCCAAGCCCAAGATCCAAATCATATGAGAGTACGTATATTCGCAGGCAGATAGCTGTAGCTAGGGCACCCGATCGAAAGGGAAAGAAATGGCCGTGGTTGGAAGAAGCAAGCTGCAGCTGCTGTGCTCTCTCTTCCTCATTGCTACGCTCTTGATTGGTACTCCAATAAGCACACACACTCTAGCTAGCTATTGCTGGCTCTTCTATATATCTATCGTTAGATTAATTCTCTTGTTAACTTTGTCAGTGTTTTAAACCAAGTCATAGACATGCATGAAGCATGATGATATATATAACTCACCGATTTCTTGTTCTAAATGTGCACTCATGAAGGCGACGCTTTAGCTGCTCAGCCTAATTTCTCGCCGAAGACGCCGACGAATCTCCCGGAGAAACACCGCCGTCAGGGACAGGTGATCAGCATGGCCACTTGGCCAGTCCCAGACTCCCAGTTCATGTAACTATTGCAGATATACTGGATCTCTGAATATCTCAGCTGGCTACTCCACCTCCAGTACATTTAATGCACATGTATATGCATGCCATGGTTTGCAAATTGCAAATCGGGTACTCCCTCCGTTCCAAATTATAGGTCGTTTGACTTTTTTGACACGTACTTTGACCATTCGTCTTATTCAAAAAAATTTATAATTATAATTTATTTTTGTTATGATTTAGTCTATCATGAAAAGTACTTTAATTATTGGAGTACTATAATTATCGGAGTACTATATAGTACAATATATTCCAAATTTCCAATCCAAGCTTTCTCATTTGCTTACTGCAGCGGCATGCATTTAGCTACGTACTGCACATTAATGGCATGCATATATTGATATTTGCAGCATATGTCGCCGCAGGGGTCGCTGGCCAGGTCATCACCGGCGGGGAACGGCGGCGGCGGCGGCGGGAGGAGGATGCTGGTGGGGTCGAGGGCTCCGACGTGCACCTACAACGAGTGCCGGGGATGCCGGCGCCGGTGCAGCGCGCAGGAGGTCCCCGTCGACGCCAGCGACCCCATGAACAGCGCCTACCACTACAGATGCATCTGCCACATCCACTAGGCGATCGATTGCCGATGAGAGGATGCTGCTTGCTTGCCTAATTAATTGTGCTGAGATGGAAATCAAATGGAAGTGTTTAAATTGTTGTAGCTAGTAGCTAGAGCAAGATGTCATGCGTGCATATGCAATAATGCATGCACGGTTTTAACTTCTTGAATAAATGTGGTGGATACGCCTAGTGCTCGTTGTGGTCGATCGATGGCTGGTGAGATCTACCTATACCTGGCTATCGGTCAGTGATGTTAATCGGTCTGGTTAGTACGTCTGTTCTTGTTTCTATCAATGTGTGGAGGTTGAGGTCTTGAAGAGGGACATGGGGCGTGCTTTAATTGTAGCTAGCTCAGATTCCTGCTTGTTTAGCTGACCAGCAGGCTGAGGCATGTGTAGTAGTGCTTATCTGCTATCACTCGTAGTCATTTGACCACCAATCTCTGAAATGAGTATGCTATGGTAGCCGGCCGGGGAGCGTACGTGTGGTATGATGCTCGCATGATTCGGCAATGTACAATTGCAAGTACCGAATGCAAAGATGTTCTAAAGTACTCCCTCCGTCTCAGAAAAAACGCTCTTCTGTGTAGTATACTTTGTCCTAGAAAGAGTGCTCTTCTAGAGCGTGGGCCCCATTTTGCTGCATTAAACTTTTTTTGTTTAATCTGACCATTGTTGTGGCGCATTGATTAATCGTCCTGTACTCCGGATTGTTTATTCAACCACAACGGCTTGGAGGAGTAATTTAATAATTGTGCACAAAAGCTGCTCTAAAAAGCTCATGTACTTTATGGTGACATTTTCAGCCACACGTGTGTGCTTTGCTCCATCCTTAGTCTCTCCGAATTAACCTAGACGAGCATTCTTTCTGGGACGGAGGGAGTATCTAACGAGGTTCCACGTAATAGGGTAGAGACTCTAATGCGGTCAACCTTTGTTTTTTGAGGTTCTCAACCGTATGTATGTGTGACGTAGAGCTCAAGCAAATAATTTGTATTTATTATCAATATATGTTGTCCAAATATTTTATGGTAACCAAATAGGATGCGACCAAAAGATCACAAAAGAGTAGGCAGATTTAAAGAAGCATTTCCCTAAGATTAATAGAATCTGGGTGATGATGTCCCTCATTGTTAGATTCATGGTGGTTTTTTGCATGCATGGTTTACAGGAGGAGTAGGTATTTTTTTGAGTTAAGTCATGTTGTATCGAGACCACTAACAGATCTATCTTTCCCCATGGCGATGTGATAGAGGTTGAGGACAATATGGCAAGGGACAATACCGTATAACTTATGCCCTCTTTTGCACCGCCCCTATGGTTACCACAATGGCAATCCTAAAGAGGGCCTTGTCTCCCTTATCACAATGTAGAGCGGTATCGACCCATGACTTTCTTAACGATATTCTACCCTCATGCCAAGTTAGTGAAGTCTTGTAGCTATACCAAAATTCTGAATATCTATGGTGTTTTGACCCTCAAGTTGATTTAGGTGACAAGTCATGCACCAATTGATAAGGAAAGTGGACAACATGTACAAATCCTCTCCCAAGTCTAATGAAGATCTCCTAACCTTGTCCATATTCTTGGCCACCCACTTAATTAAGGAGCAAAAGGTAAGAATGAAGTAGACTGGTAGTGTGGGGATGCATCGACTTCACCGAGGTCAAGTGTCACACTTTTGGTAGCCTTCCTTGTAGCTTCTCAATGAGCAGTAGGAAGTAGATTATCCTATGTTTGCGGGTGTGGACAGATAGGTGAGTTGGTAATTTGTTGCTTGCAGGCGACTGATCATGTTAGAGCAATCATAGATAATTAGCTTCAGAGCTCATACAAGCTAAGCCCACCAATGCAATCAAAACTCATGTTTATAGAACCATATGCTCAATACATGCATTTGCATTCTAAGATATTTACATACTCTTTTAATATTATAAAATTTGACGTTTCAGACTCTGGTCTTGAAAATGCATCTTTGACCACCGGTTGCTATTATAATTTATTTAAAAATTCACTAGAATTATAGTACTGTATATGGATATGGGTGTATGTTTTTTTTATAAAAAGTTCAATATACATGTAAATAGTTTTTTTTTTTTGAAATAATCACAAGATTTTAAAACCTTAACTCACACAATTTTGAACATCGATATATAACTAGTATACATCATATCACAAGGGATTGCAACGTGCATTCCATCGGGACCGCGCAACCGAACACGGATTTCAGCAACAAGGAGAAAAATTTCGTGACAACGAGTGCCACGGTGGCGGCCGGAGAGAGATAAAGAGAGGGGAGAGAGAGAAAAATGGGTGGCATGTGTCGGTGCCATGAAATTTTTCCCAGCAACAAATGCGCCTCCAGCCTCCTCCAATCCGCGCCCGTGTCTCACGCGACGCGCGCGCAATCATCGGAGAGCCCGTGCCGCCTCGCCCGGTCGCTGATGAGCGCGTGAGCCATGAGAGTCTGACCCGCCGCGCCGCCCCCAACGAACAGCGAGGCGCCTACTCACCGCGCGTTACGGACGCAGCCGTGCCGGTGCGTGTGCGTGCGCCCCACTCGCCTCCCACTCGTCTTCTTGGTCGCTTCTCCCGAGTCTCACCACCCCACCACCTCACCGCGCCGGCCGCGAGTGGAGGCGCCCCCGCCCCCGTGCCGGCCTCGCCTGCGCGTCCGGTCAAAGCCCACCGCGCGCGCGCTACAAAGCTCGCGCCTTTCCGCCGAACCAGCGACGGCAGGCGGCGGCGAAGAGGGGAGGAGGCAATGGGGGACGAGTCGGAGGGGGAGGCGGAGGAGTACCTCTTCAAGGTGGTGATCATCGGGGACAGCGCGGTGGGGAAGAGCAACCTGCTGTCGCGCTACGCGCGCAACGAGTTCAACCTCCACTCCAAGGCAACCATCGGCGTCGAGTTCCAGACGCAGAGCATGGACATCGACGGCAAGGAGGTCAAGGCCCAGATCTGGGACACCGCCGGCCAGGAGCGCTTCCGCGCCGTCACCTCCGCCTACTACCGCGGCGCCTTCGGCGCCCTCCTCGTCTACGACATCTCCCGCCGCTCCACCTTCGACAATGTCGGCCGCTGGCTTCAGGAGCTCAACAGTACTCACCCAACCCCCCGCCACCCCCCTCCTCCTTCCTACCACCTCTCTGCCTGCTCTCAACTAGCTGCCATGTTTGCTTGCTTGATCTATGCTTGTTATACTCACTTGTCAGCTCGGATCAATTCATTCGTTAAGATCGTGCAGATCTGGGTTACGTTTGAACGTCGAAAGGGACACTAGTGTAGTAATGTTCGTGAAGCATATAGTTGTTACAAATAGAGTCAAGTGGGGGATCTGTGACAAATTAAAAAAAAGAACATACCTTTTTTTTAGTCTCTGTAGCTCGTAGATGCTTGAATGGTGATTAGATGAGTGTTACCATTTTGAATATCAGGAGCATTGTTGCGCCGGCTGGACTGGCAACCTGGCTTGAATCTGGATCTGAATCTTGATGCTTAGTCTTGTTCGGGAGTGTTTGAGGAATGGATGTGAGGACCACTTGATTCAGAGTAGCAAAATTACTCTGTGAGTAGCTTGTTTTAAATTCCTGGTAAAAGTAGTAGGCATCCTTGGGACTGCTCTTTTGTAAGAGCTATTTGTTGTCATAAATTATAAAGTCGAAAGCTAATCCTCTTGACTTAATTTCCTTCAGTGTTTAAGATGTTCAAAATATAGGGCCTTCATTCTAATTGGTTCTGACCATGTCTGCAAGTGTTTAGAATCTAAGCTCTCTTGGAATGTCTTGAGCGATATCCTCCAATCACTCTGATTATGCTATGTCAGTATGGTTGCAGCAACACCATGGCTGCCATTTCTTTTCACAACAAGTTACTTTTCATTCCCCACTTTACCCTTATTGGAAGCAATTTGAGCTTTTTGACATGGAACCAGTCAACAGACATGGAATAAATGTGCATCTAGGTTTGGTCATTTTATGTAGAAATGTTAGGTCTTTGGGACACTGATCATTCAGTGTTGGGACACTGATCATTCAGTGTTTCGTATTGCTTTACCAATCACCAGAAATTATTTTATGGATGAACGAGCATAACTCTATACGAAGACCACACATTTTTTGTGACATTTATCAGCATTCATCTTACACATCTTTACAGACTAAAATGAAAATAATCTGGATGCTATTTGAAATGCCATGTTTTGTTACTAAAAACATGTAATGCTCTGTGGCATTATCATTGGATGTTGGAAATAATTTATGTGGCATCGATGTATTGGAAGGTACCATTTTTAATGGGGACTATTGGATAGATAGGGTTGCGCTCTAGATGATGCTTGTGTGTCGATCGGCCATGATGATTTTTCTTGGTTGTTTCCTTCACTCTGATGATTCATCAGATCCTAGTTTCTTGCAGCATTCAAACGACATATCACTGCTGTACTTATTTACCTGATTTAATTGTACAAACTGGAAAGGTCAATATTTAGGATTGGTATATGGTTGTGGTTGGTTGTAATATTCGATACTCCTTATATGTGTCATCCTCTACTAACAAGAATAGGGAGGACTTCCAGGGATTAAGGGGACTCTACAAGCACTACACAATTGTTCTGATGTAACTGGTCAATGATTTTTTGTTGCAAAATGTTAGGTTTTGTGTCGAATATGTGTACAAGTAGGTTACATGGACTCTGTGTTAATTGTTGGGTTTGTCCCACATCGAATATTGGTGATGGGGGAGCGCAACCTTTCGCAACGTAAAAGGTGGAGGCATTCCTCTTCCAGCAGGCTAGTCTTTGGGCCGAGTTGGGCCAGGATCTGGTTTATGCTTCTAGTTGGGCCAATAGATGTGGGGACCTGGGCCCGAGACCAGGTGTTGGTCTCGGGGGGAGCCGGATCGCTGTGGGCCATGAGATGTGGCCGGATCGCATCGGGCTCTAACACAAAATATGAACTCAAATGATGTGTCATGTGCCTCTTGTCTGATTCCTTTCACTGTTTGTATGTCCATTACACACGCACTAACACATTCATGCCTTGCACTTGGGGTGGTGTACACCTGCATTGTATCATAATATTTTTCTACTAGTAGCCTAGTACACATATTCCTTCCTTCACACATTGGGTGTATTTTTTTCTGTTGGAGCAATAGCTAATGAATTGCTATATCCAAATTCAATGCAGCACATTCTGACACTACGGTAGCCAAGATGTTGGTGGGAAACAAATGTGATTTGGAGAATATCCGTGAAGTGCCAATTGATGAAGGTAAAGCACTCGCTGAAGCTGAAGGGCTGTTCTTCATGGAGACCTCAGCTCTGGACTCGACAAACGTGAAGACAGCATTTGAGATAGTAATCAAGGAGATCTACAGCAACGTGAGTAGGAAGATCTTGAACTCTGATTCTTACAAAGCAGAGCTATCCCTCAACAGGGTGAGCATCGATGGTGACTCAAAAGACGACCAGAAGAAAACGAGCCGGTTTGGGTGTTGCTAGGTATTCTAGTACATTATTATACTATTGGTTTATTACTGAAATATGAAGTTTTTTGTCCGTTAACATTATTTGTAAGCTTGTAATCCAAAGTTGGCTTTTGGTTTGTTACACATCGAGTTACAAAGTGGGGGAGAATAGCTGTTACTTGGAGAGTGCAGACGAACTGGTTTGAGCCTTTTACTCGAAAAGTCATGCAACTAAGCTTAAACCGCACGTTCTGCAAAATTCTATTTGAGCTCCACCATTTGTTCTCCCCTTGGTAGTTGGTAACTTGGTGTTTTTTTTTTTTTGAGGAATGGTAGTAGGCAGTTGGTATTTGATTTGTAGAATTGCTTTAGAAGGATTTCAAACGAGATGAAATTTTCCTTCAAAAGAAGATTTCAAATATTAGCTCGAGCCTCATGTTTGGGATCTTTTTTTAAGAGTTCCAATTCAACTTTTATCCTCTTTCTATTATGTATCGAATCAATTACCATTAAATATAAAAGCATTTTTTGTGTGCAAGACTATTAAATTGCATACACCGACTAGTTTGTTGTATTACAGCTTTGTTAAATTTGTGGTGGTTCATTACATACAAAGAGTGAGAGAGGATACAGATAAATAAGAAAATATTTATTTACTCTTCGTCAATTATTACAATGGAGACTAGCCTTATATAGTTTATTTATTCTTCTTTATTGATTATTACAATGGAGACTAGCACTTTATATAGAGAATTAAAAGGGTTTCATGAAGGGACATCTTTAGGGGGGGCATCCCTTGTAAGAAAGTGTCGTTTGATATGAGGTGTCTTTTGAGATGAGACGCGTCTCTTGGAATAAGGTGTCTCTGGGGATAAGAAAAATAGTAACCACCAACAATTGTAACTCTCTATGGGTAATTATTATCATATATACACAATGTATAACCGGCATGTGATTATCATCATCGACACATTAATTTGCCCACATTATGAATGTGATTTATATCACAGCATAGTTCACCAAAAGACTAAACTGATAGGAAAGGATGGGCAAGCACTTATAGTTTCCAATACTTCCCCTCACGTGGAGTGATGAGACCATGTTCGGCATATATATGATCAAGCCTGTTTCTACAATGATGCTTTCATCTACATCGCTTCATCGATCTCCACCTCGGCTAGGACGATCACATAGTTGGCCGATGGATTTGGCGTCGTCACCTCCAGCAGTTAAGCCACCACCTTGGCCGTGTCCTATATGTGATGGCGTATTCAAGAAGGTGTATCTCCACCTCTATCATAGTCTCCAACACATACAAGTCACGTCGGTCAAAGGGAGGCTCACAAGAAAACCAAACTACAAGCCAAACTCGAATTCTACTCCGGTTCGGCTATCAACATGCAGCCTGCATTCAAACGGACGCCCAGGTCGCATACAAACTCCGTTTTGAACGTTCTTGGTATCCACGGAGAAGCTCACAACGAGATCTTTCCAATGGATCCAGCCTCACCTCAGAATTCCTCCAGAGTTATCGGGACAATCCCCCGCAACCACCTCGCTTTCTAACTAGTTTACTTGTAATGCAAGAATACAATGTACCTAGCCATATGCACTGTAGTAGGTCAGTTACTGTAGCAGCACTGTAGCAAACCGACCTAAATAGCCTATAAATAGATGGCCACCCCTCATATGTAACTTGGGTTATGTTTTGTTATGTTTTAGCCTTTGCTACATACTGGTATTCGCGCGTGTCGGTTAGAACGCCTGTTTTATCGTTACAGAACCCCACCATATTTCTTTCAGATATGATATAAATTCATATTTGTCAATTGAGTTGGTTGTTAATCTTGTTCTTGCTAGTTCTTCGATCGCTTGTAGGATCAAGGACCTTCGTGGTCAGGTTGATCGCGCTCCCGCGAGGTCAATAACCATCTGGAGTTGGTGTACCGGTCGCTAAGGCGCAACGTCTTAGACGGTTGTAGTCGGGCCGCCAATATTGACTCCTACCAGATCGTAGTTATCCTCCTCTCATCGAAAGATCGGGACTTCTGCCCCCTACCATGGAGGCTCCCTCATGCCTCAAACGTGTAATAGGAACGGTGAACTTATTTGTAATTGCGTTTGCCAGGATTCGATCTCAAGACGTTTGGTTTTGATACCATATTAAATTACATGCATCGATGAATCAGTTCATGCAGATCCATGACAGCACTGATGTGATCTGAGCTTTTGGGAAAAGCTCAGATCACAGTACAAATTGGGATTTTGGTGGTTTTTGGCTTCTTTGAAGTGAGTTCCAAAAGCTGGTTGTTTGTTTGAGCTTCTAGCTTCTGGGGCTAAAAGCTGACTAGAAGTTCAGACAAACAGGGCCTAAGCTGACCGGGAAGGATGGGCAGGCACTTATACTTTCCAACACTTCCCCTCACGTGGAGACTCCCTCATGCCTCAAACATGTAATAGGAACAGAGAACTTATTTGTAATTGCGTTTGCTAGGATTCGATCTCAAGACGTTTGGTTCTGATATCATATTAAATTACATGCACCGATGAATCAGTTCATGCAGAAGACAAATCTGATGGAGGAACGGTAGGCACAAGAATAACTCAATTTGAGGTAAAATGCAACGGTGTAAGCCTTTTGAAGATGAAAACAAGAGAAAATTATGGATATTTGAAAGATATTTGTATCCCCATCTCTATACGGGTGGTACCGCGAACCCGCGATACCGAAACCGAATCCGAATCCAAATCCGAATCCGTGTAAACGTAAATCTTTACCCATCTCTAATTTAAGTACCCTGGGCTTCTGGGCCGACCGATATTGGTACTGATCAAACGTTGCTCCTGTTTGCTGGGCCGCCGGTACCACATACATGGACCAGTTTTCGTAAAACTTGTGCTGGTATTTGGGCCACGCACCATTGGAGGCCTTGTGCGAGGTACCCCTCGTTTTTTTTTTGTTTTTCTAAATTACGGAACAATTCTAGCCTTTGTATCGTCACCATGTACTAGTTGTAATAAGTAGTTGTGTAACAATTACTTTTGCATAATATGTAATTTCTCTTAGTTATTGTGACTGTGTGATGATGTTCAACAAACTGTCGCCCACAAGTTGCTAGCATTGATCTCTGGGATAGCAATGGATTGTGAGTAGATCCCGGTGAAGCCGGGGTTGTGACACATCCCTAGCAGGTCCTGCGTCAGCTACCCGCATCGCTACAGTAACACACGCACGGGAAGAAAACAGCCAGCCCGCAAAGTCGTTGGTTTGAATCCATAGCCCACGCATACTGTAGCGGCAGTAGTTTGGGGGGCATTCTGAGGATGCTCTAAATTGAATGAACTAGGCAACTCGTCTACTATTCAAAAAAGGTATAGAAAGACTAAATAAATTGTAAAAAAAATATTTTTGAGATCATTGAGAAATTTTTTACAAAGTTTCAAAAAAATTATTTTCAAAAAATACAATGAATCGTCAGTATTAAAATAACAAAAAATCAAATCGAACATGAAAAAACTAAACCAGAACAAGGATCAAAGATCAAAGATCGTCACGTGATTTGCTCAGGCATATCACCGCAAGCCTCCATCCCACGAGGCCCACAACGAACATATCCCAAATGCGGCCCACAAGGCCTACGAAGACCATACCATCACCCCATCAGGCCGGGGCAGAGGTGGCCAACGGGTTGGCCGGCCCGATTTTACATGGGTTGGTTCATTTTAATTAAAAATACCTAAATAAATTAAGAAAAACCACTATATTTCACAAATATACACTATAAATTGCATAAATACACTATATATCATTAGAAATATATATTTAAATGAATATATTGAATTAAATAAATATATGCTACAGTGACAAACCAAACCGGGCCGGCCCGTCACTATACGAAGTGAACAGTTCGGACCGGCCCGGTTCAGCCTTGTTGGCTCGGCCCGTTTGGCCACCTCTACCCATCTCTAATTTAAGTACCCTGGGCTTCTGGGCCGACCGATATTGGTACTGATCAAACGTTGCTCCAGTTTGCTGGGCCGCCGGTACCACATACATGGACCAGTTTTCGTAAAACTTGTGCTGGTATCTGGGCCACGCACCATTGGAGGCCTTGTGCGAGGTACCCCTCGTTTTTTTTTTTCTAAATTACGGAACAATTCTAGCCTTTGTATCGTCACCATGTACTAGCCTATGTTCTGAATTATAGAAATAAAAAACCAATATGATTTTTTTTAAAATAAAGAGCAAGTCGCATTCCAGTTGCCAACGTCCAATGCATGCTGGAAGCGGAATCATCGCGTGGCTTCACGCAGAAAAATCGCTTCTTTGAATCTAAACACTTTAGCTTTAAAAATTTGTTTTTCGAAAACTGTTTCTCAAAATTTTCGATAGATCCAGAAAGTTTGAACGCTATCATCTCAGACAGCTCCAACTTCCAAATTAAACAAGCACCTCGAGTCCTCGACGTGTGAACCTAATTAAAATCAAGAAGAGAAATGCTTCTCGCTCCCAGCATGTGTCGTCCACGATATCGCATTACCTGATCCCACGACATACATACATACATATACATACATAATAGTAATACTATTAGTATATGCAAATTTCATCAAAAAAAGAAGAAGAAACTATACGATGCAGATGTAGTGACGAAATAATTAACTCGGTGGTCGTGAGTAGTGCATGCCAAGCACGTACCGGTTTGCTCGTAGTTGACTTGGTGTTAAGTATACGTAGCTAGCTTCGCTGTCAATTAATTAATGGTATACGTACGTACGTGACGAGGTGTAGTGTGCACGTACTGTACCCCATATCTCCCCGTGCTAACATCGTATCTTCCGATCGATCGATTCACGTACCGTGTGCTTGGGACCCTGTACGCGCGTGGTCGATGCAGGGGTCGTCGTCGTCGTCGCCGCCGCCGGTGGTGAGGATGGGGCCGTGCGGCGGCGCCGGCGGCGACGCCCGGGAGGTGGACATGCGCGGCGTCGGCCGCGTCGTCCGGGTCGTCGTCCGGCACGGCGCCACCGTGGACGCCATTTCCGTCCTCTACGAGCGCAGCGGCCGGGAGGAGTGGACCGACCTCTGGGGTGGCCGCGGCGGCGCCCTCTCCGAGGTACGTACGTGCATGCCATGCAAGCAGTGCAAGCAACAAACCCCATCACGTCAATCGATCTCTCACTCCCTCTCTCTCTCTCATTGATCGTCGAGTACGAGCTGATTTTGCTGCTTCATGATCGGGACAGTGAACCATAATTTAGGTCCTGTTTGTTTGAGTTTCTAGCCAGTTTTTAGCCTCAAAAGCCAGAAGGTCAAACAAACAATCAGCTTTTGGAATTCCTTTCAAAGAAGCCAAAAGCCACCAAAAACCCAATTTGTACTGTGATTTGAGTTTTTCCCAGAAGCTAGTTTTTGTGGCTTTTCCCAGAAGCAGCTTTTAGAGAAGCTGTAGCTCAAACAAACAGGGCCTTAGTATCTGAAATGATCGACCGACTCTGAGATGTGGATTACTCCGCTTATCCTTACATCGAGTTTTGTGCACCGCACAACCGCTATCTCATTTGCTCGTTCAAAAAGAACTTCAAAAATTTCAAATGAAAATCAATGGGTCTTTGGGCACCACGTACCCGGCGAGCGACGACCACTGTGCCAACCATTTGCGACCACGATCAACGGTGATCGCACAAGCCGTCGTGGTTGTAGACGACCGTCGTGGCGGTCACCAGCTACGGCAGGTGACAACCGGCTCAGGAGAAAGAGGAGGAGAGAAAGAGAGTAGAAAGAAGAAAAACTCGATTACATTTTGTTCAAAGTTTTATGGTTTTTATTTAGAAGATTACAAGATAGGCCGAGTGCGCATATATAGATCTCGGCACATGATAAGCCCGCGAAATCCACATGGAAGAAAAAAAAGGGTTTTCCGATGACACGTGCATGAATCCCCCATCTCCATGCATTTTGATGTTTCAGATATGCCTGCGGCCGGACGAGTGGTTCACCGGAGTTGGAGGGCACTACGGCCGGTTCGGCGGCGGCGGCGGCGTCGTGGTGAGGTCGCTCACCTTCGTCACCAACCTCCGCGCGTACGGGCCGTTTGGGCAGGAGGAGGGCGTCGCGTTCGCGCTCCCCGCCGGCGCCGGCGGCAAGATCCTCGGCTTCCACGCGCGCTCCGGCCGAGAAAGGACTTCGAAAATTTCAAATGAAAATCAATGGCATCGCATGAGCCGTCGTGGTTGTAGATGACCGTCGTGGCGATCACCAGCTGCAGCAGGTGACAACCGGCTCAGGAGAAAGAGGAGGAGAGAAAGAGTAGAAAGAAGGAAAACTCGATTACATTTCGTAATACGAACCGGTACTAATGAGCCCATATCATTACGGGTTCGTATTACGAACCGGTACTGATGAGTCCATGCTCCAGCTGGTCTGTACCTGTCTGCAAAATGTATCTTTACTGATGCTTCCAACCGGTACTGAAAAACTAGAATTGCTACTGTTGCTACTAACCGGTACTGGTGCACTATCAGTACCGGTTTTAATCCAACCGGTACTTATGTGCCGGTAAATTAGGCCATTTCTCGAATAGTGTCCAAAAAATCCACATGGAAGAAAAAAAAGGTTTTCCGATGACACGTGCATGAATCCCCCATCTCCATGCATTTTGATGTTTCAGATATGCCTGCGGCCGGACGAGTGGTTCACCGGAGTTGGAGGGCACTACGGCCGGTTCGGCGGCGGCGGCGGCGGCGTCGTGGTGAGGTCGCTCACCTTCGTCACCAACCTCCGCGCGTACGGGCCGTTTGGGCAGGAGGAGGGCGTCGCGTTCGCGCTCCCCGCCGGCGCCGGCGGCAAGATCCTCGGCTTCCACGCGCGCTCCGGCCGCCACCTCGACGCGCTCGGCACCTACGTCATGATGCAATAATGGCACGGACGTCAAAGAATTCGATCTCCTCTTGTTTGTGTGTGTGTACGTACTATGTAGTTAGTTGTGGCTTAATTATTCGGTCTATATATCGTCGTCAATCACTACTCCATACTTGTTTTTCATTAACTTGTACCATCGATGGATATTCTTACGTACTTCACCGTTGGTGTAATACTCTGCCCGTAGTGTTAAAGGTCAGTGTGTATGGCCCATATATATGAATTGATTGCAACCACGGTAGTTCTACATTGCTAATCAGACTAAATAGAGTTATGCCAGCACACATGTAAGGATTGACAGATGAGAATGGCTAGTTTATACTTGAGAGTACGAATCCCTCCATATTCCCGAGGAGTTTATGAAATTCACGAATTTCATCGACCAATCCGAACCATCGATCTTGTTCGTCTCATCAAAATGTAGCTATATACCAACCAAGTTTAGTATTTTTAAAATTTATTTACTATTAGTTTTGTATTTTTGAAAATTATTTTGTAGCATTTGTACGAGCACTTGCAATGCACTCACTTAGATAAAGCATTTGTAGTATGCGTTGTATAATGTTTGCACTAGTATTTCAAACTAGGAATTTTATGCGTGTTTTGAAAGGTATGATTTTTCTTGCCAGGGATGATGCATGAACACCTCGATCTAGCTTTTCCACTTTTCTTCTTTGATCCGCCACCATCGATCATAACGAAAGCATCGAACGTTGTCGTGCAGAGGAACTCAGCACAACAACCAGACACAAAACCTTCACGATAGGGAGGAATAATTCCCTATAATGCAC
The DNA here is from genome assembly GCA_005191435.1 of Raddia distichophylla. Taxonomy (NCBI): domain Eukaryota; kingdom Viridiplantae; phylum Streptophyta; class Magnoliopsida; order Poales; family Poaceae; genus Raddia; species Raddia distichophylla. The sequence goes on from SPJY01001239.1 coordinate 1,359,274, forward strand.
GATCAAATCAGGCAAAATACCGTTAAGGAGGTCATCAACCATCATGCCGGGAAATCTTTGAAGAGAGTTTAATATCATATCAAGCAGTTTCGCCATTGATGCTATCTTGGAGGATAGGAAGACAACAAGCCATAACCCTAAAAAACTGGCCTAGATAAAAACGTGATGTATCAAGGTGAGAAGAGAGTTCTCATCATCTTTTCAATTTCGATGAAATAGCTGGAATTAGAAAGGCAAGGAGGACATGGAGCTCGTCATGGCTCGGCTCCACCTCCCTCAGTCACACAACGCCTATGCTGTATCAGAAAGCCCAAAGCAAATTGATCTCAGTGGCCAAAGCACTAAATAACAATGCTTGGGTCAAAGATGTTAGAGGGAGTCTTTTGACCCAAACGATACCTGAATTATTTGCCATGTGGAAGAGGTTACATGCAGCAATTGCAGGAGGGTGTACAAGACATGCTCATTTGGCGATGGACAAGTAGTGGTATCTATACAGCAAAGACGGTTTACCACATGCGGTTTTAGGGACGCAAGGAATCTAATCTGGTTGAGATAGTTTGAAGCCATGGGCGCCGGCAAAATGTAAAATCTTTGCTTGGCTGCTTGCGCAAAACCGATTATGGACCTTAGATAGGTTGCATGCTTGTGGCTGGCCAAACAACCTCTTCTACCCCCTCTGTAATGGTAGCCTAGAGACAAACTATCACCTCTTCATCGACTGCACTTATGCCCGTGAGCTGTGGATGTATGCTTTTAATGGTTCAACATTCCCAAATATCAAGCCTACAACTTGGAGCAACGCCACCATTGTGTTGACTGGTGGGAGGATAGAATTATCGAGTCAATAGCTACCACTCGGAAGGCATGTGTTTCTACGGTTATCGCTGGTCTTTGGATCCTCTGATGTGAAAGGAACTCGAGAATTTTTAGGAATGAGCATACCACGTCATCCTAATCGGCGGATCGCCTAAAAGAGATGTTGCGTTTGTGGAAGCTAGCGGGTGCAAACGCTCTTCCTTGCCAGTAGTCCGCTCTTTTTGAGCTGTGTCCGGTTGCGGCCTGAACAGTGCCCGAAATTTGACTTATGCCAGTCTGCGTGGCATTTGTGTCTACGGCTCTAGTTGTTGGCTGTTGAGCCCCCCTCCACTGCTTTGTTACATTTATTCTTCTGACCATGATATCCCTCCACTGTTTGTTTCTATTAGAGCATGAACAACACGCCCCGTGTCATTGCGGCCGGCATTAGGTTAATCACGCATGCAGCAGCGCGTCCGCCCGCTCGCCGCTGCGTGGCATTTCAAATTTTTTCCCGCCGCTGCCGCGTGCTGATGCCGGTGTGGTCTTGATAGCTCCCCTGCTGGGGATGCTCTTATTCTTTTGACCATGATGCCGCTGTAAAATATTTCTCCTTCTACATGAAATCACCAAGTTTTCTCGGCCTTTCTTAAAAAAAAAAGGACACGGAGCTTCGGCTGGAAGGGTCGCCGCTGCCTTCTTCTTTTTCCAATCCCCTGCAACCCTGTCCTCGCCCGTATAAGAAAGTGTTTCAAATAAAAATGACAAATTATATGCATGAAAATGACAAATTATATGCATGGCCTTGGTCCCAAGCCAGCTACCAGTGCCCTAGCCGGCCCCTACCTTGGGCTTAGTGATGAGATAACGAGACAAATGTCCTGTATGACCGGGATGGGGGAGGGAGACATGCATTGGAAGGAGACATGGTACCAAGAAATTAACCCGTGCATATCACTTTCAGTATTTTCAACTCTCCTCATCAGCATTACAAGGGGATATATATCCCACATGCTTGCAAAGTTGAGTTAGCAGCGATACTTTCTCCAGCTTGCCACTCTCAACATTGGTTATTGCTAAGTATGCCACTCTGTGTGTCTTACACATGGGACCATCTGTGTGTATGACAGTAAATCAAAATGATATTTTAGCGAGAACCAGTGTTAAGAGTGACAAATAGTCAAATCTCCCTCCTCCGACCACGAAGAGTTGTCATGTTGGGTTTACCACACCGTTTTTGACCTCTAAAAACTGTTGTCAAACTGTTTACCGACTAACCAAGAAAGTCATGTCAAATAAGTAAACTGAATGGCTAACTGATAAAATCGACTGGCCAACCATGGCCGGTTTAAGTCCCAACCGTAGATACTTAACGCGGCTCCCCAAACGCTTTTGCAAACCATGGGTTGAAACACAACCTGTATAGATTACACAATAAAACAGTACAAATTACGAGAGAGCACCAAGCACATGGCTTTTATGTATCTTTTCTAATTTCTATTTAAATGATTAAGGTTTCCGAAGCTTGTTTGTATCACACATTTCTTGGGAACATGTTATGTGCAATCAAGCTTACGGTGCAACCACCGTGCAACCGAACTACTGAAAGTTGTTAAAAAAATTTTGCAAAAACTTGTAGATGTAATTCATTGTTTACTCTACCTATGTATGAAGTTTCAATGCAAAATTCATTTTGTATTAAGAGTTATAAAAAAAACTGACATCTTTGACAAGTTCAAAATTGATAGAATTTTATCTTTTTTTGTAACTTTCGATATAGGATGAATTTGAACTTGAAATTTTACACAGAGATAGAGTAAGCTGAAGAGTGCATCTACAAATTTTTTCAAAATATTTTTTTACCACTTTTGATTAGTTTCATTGCATGCTGGTTACACCATAAGCTTGATTGCAGAGGACATGTTTTCCTTTTTTTTAAAAAAAAAGTTACTCTTTGAAGAAATGTTTGCACGTCTGTCATGGAAAAGTGGCGTACGTGCCAACCGCCGTGCGTGCCCACCGGGCGTGCTGGGCCTCGCCGCCCCGCGGACAAGCCTAACGGTAGCCGACCACTGATTTTTCGGTGTCCCTGTTCTTCCTGCTCTCTGCTCTAGCTTCGCCTTCCTGGCCCAGTGCCTCGTTCAAATCTACTTCTGCGAGATGATCTTAATTTAAGGCCGAAAGATTAGTGCCGGTGGCTTGAAGTTTAACCCAAGAAAAGTTGGCATTGCTCTCTAGGAGTACTAGCAGCTGACCTTAGGTCTTCTTTGGTCCACAGTTTGATTTTGGTTTTGGTTGATTGAGGTAAAGATTAATGAGCTTTAAAAACATAAGGAAAACTAAAACAGTTATCAAAAATGTTTTTAAGACATTTGAGAAAGAACGCATAAAGTCTTAAAAGTTTGTTCCAAAATGATTCGTGAAGATTTAACCAATTAAAATTGAACTAAACCGTAAACCAAAGAGGTCCTAGTCTATGGTCAGGACAGCTTATGGAAAACCCATCACAATTACATCTCATGTGACGCTGCCGCTGAAATCGTGTTTGCCAAGCTCTCTATCCATGTGGCTACTGTGAGAATGGCAGGTGTTAACAGAATCGTTATCTTTAAAAAAGGTGCAAACAGAATTAAGAGTTACGTATTAATTAAAAAACAGAATTAAGAGTTCACAGGCCTAGATTCAGCTGTTTTTTTTGTCTGAAACTCTGAAGAGCATGCAACCACATGCTTTTGGCCACTAAGAAGTTTGAACAAGAACATTTTGTTCACATTTGGTAGCCCTTCGTCCAAAAGAGTATTCACATTTGCTGTGGGTGTGAGCCGGTTAACGAGAATTTCCAACTCCGAGCTTTGAATACCATACAGCATTCAATGGGGTAGCATTCGGAATTGTAAGAACCTTTTTTTATTGGGGGCTACTAGGGGACGGGATCCCGTCGCCCCCGCCCCCCCGACGGGATCACTCCCCCGCCGCCACGTGTCCCCCGAGCCCCCACTCGGCCTCCACTCCTCCGCCCGCGTCCGCCTCGCCCCCTCACTCCCTCGCTCTCAGCCGCGTCCGCCTCCGCGCGCCTCCGCCACCTCCCCCGCCGCCTCCACCACCACCCCGGCTGGCGGCGCCCTCGCCGCCCTCCTGCCCCCGCCGCCGTGCCCCCCCGTCCACCCTAATGGACGGGGACGACGTGGTCCCCCCATCTTCGCCGGCCCAACCGCCTTCGCCCTCTCCCTCGGCTCCGGCGGCGCCTCTGCCGCCGCCCTCACCCAACCCTGACCAACCGCCGATGAACCCTAACCCCCTGAACCCTAACCCGAACGGTAGCAGCGAGCTATATGTGTTACATTGTCCAAACGAATTTCTTAGCACAAAATCTTTCTCCTGTGTTTATTCACTATTGGTACTACTGCTCATTTTATTGTATGTATGAAGCTCTGGCACTGCTGTTTTTACACACATGATCCAGGTCTATGGCATCCAACAAACCTACTTCCATTTCCACAACCCAGACGTCCCGCTCATTTTCAGCCCACAATTGCCCCTTCTTACATTCGTGGGGAGGGTGCTGGTTGGGATCTCAACCATCTTTAGTCATGAAATTCTGCAGCAAAGCGCTGTCCAAGTGGCTCCTACCTGTCATGTGCAGCACCCTTGGCATTCCCATTGTGTCATCCTGCTACGTTCCAGCACTGAAGGTGTAAGTCAGACACCAAGCAGGCCGGTTACCTCCAGAAAGTCTTCTCCCTCTTCCCCCAGAAGGCATACGATGTCGACACCGGCATAAGGTTCGTTCAGTACGCCAGCCTTGCATGGTCAGTGGTCGACTTGGTGCCAGCAATTTTCACTCACTTAAATCTGTAGCCAATCCAGCAATAGGGAGGAGCTATATATTGTATTGTAATAATGCATAGTGCGTTGGAGTTTGTTTTGTACTAATAATGCCATTTAATGGTAGTAGAAGACTTTGAATGAGATTCTACAAACTAAATTTTTTGAAAGCGGGTCGACCCTTTTGACCCAATGGGTCACCCAACATGATCCAACAGGTCGATCCGTTGACCCCTTTCTAAAAAATAGATCATGTGGATCGGTTCTAATGGGTCAAGGGTCGACCCATTTCCACCCCTGAGAATAAGGAGACAGATTCACGTATCTTACAACATAACCATGAGTGTAATTCCATGAATTTGCGAGCTTCCAAATATAATACTATGTTTTATACATTGGCATAGTTTCAATCCACCTGGCTCCAACATATAACCCTTAATCACCCATATATGACAAGACCTCCATGGACATGGCTGCTCAGCTGCTCCCATGGCAAACACACTTGGTCGGTTTGGGGCCATGGCATTGCAAGAGCTGCTCCAGTTGGCACTGGCCCCGGCACAAAGGCCAGCTTAATGCTCGTTGCTTCCAGTAGATCATCAGCCAGCAAGCAACCCCACCTCTCCTAGGCTCTTTACATGGCATCAAATTCCCTCGTGGACCAGCCTCATAGCACACCAGCACAGTGTTCATCTTTTTGGAGCACTTCCTCCACATGATCCTTAGCCGCGAACTGTCACTGCCAACTGGGGCTAGTCCGAATCATGTCGCTCCGTCGAACCTGCATGTCAGTGACTGTTTGCGATGAGACCGTGAAGTCTAAAAGAAATGGTACATGAGGTTAGCATTTAGGATCTCCCATATGGGAATTAGCTGTGGCACCTCAGGATTCCACCAGATTGTCTTACTTTGTTGAGAGAGAGAGTGAGAGGGGGGCAAGAGAGAGAAAGGGAGGGGATTAGTCATTTGATGCACGGCACATTGTCATGGAGGCCCCGAATCGGTTCGACGGCGACGGCCGACCTAACAACTAAATTCGTATTGAATCATTGCGACTTATAATCATTGCTTCGATATATCCGCTTTTCAGGTCTCCTTCTTCTTCTTCTTTTTTCTCCCTCTCTGGTCTCTTTTTCTCCTCTTTTGCGTGCGAAGACACATCAAGCATGGCATGATGGAGATGGTGCCCCCAATGCATGCCCTGATTGTAGCTGCTCAAATTATCCGCGTTATTATTTTTTTCCCCTCTAGCTAGATCTTTGTCCAGATTTTTTTCTCTTATGCGAGGACTACCCAATTTACGATTGAAATTTTTTGATCCGTGACACTCAATACATATGCCAAAATTTCCAAATCCTTTGAAGAGAGGCGTGAAGCATAATTGAGTGGCATTTAGAGCAAGACGTGCATATCGATTGTTTTAGATCGAAACTTCCCTTTATAATCCATCATTTCAGTGGCGCGGTTTCATGTGTCATGTAACCAATACTTATTTTTTGATCATAAATATTTTGAGACGTAGACCAGCCTAAAAATTAAAACTTTAATTACGAATGTGTTTCTAAGGGCACTTGCAATGCAGTTTCTTCAATCGTTTCTTCCTATGCCACGTAGGATAGAAAGATGACATGACATACAATTAATGTTGAGAGAAAAGGAGATGATTTCTTCCTTAAGAAACCATTTTACGTTCATTTCAAAGTTATAAAATTAATGCGCAGAGAGAAAATGACTTTAGAGAAAGAAAAAAGTATTAACAATGAAAACAATGTTAAGATACAATATAACGAAGTCACCGTTTCTTCTTAATTTTTTGATTACATGGCATCTATACAAATGATGTTTAGAAATTCTTGCATTGTAACTGCCCTCAATATTTCAGCTAGCTAAATAAAATTTTCATGGGAGTAATCGTCAACCAGAATAATGTTATCGTGTTATCGCCTTCATGGATAATTTTGTAATAGTAATTATTGGCCAAAGTCAGATCTTGAACTATCCAGCCAATGCCCAAAATTTGCTAGATATTTATGATTTATCGCAGGATGGATCGCCAATCATTTGCGGGCGCCATGATGAGGGCAGTGGGGTTCGAACTCGATTCAATTCCTGATGGATTATCATGGCTGGGGTTATCACCAGGCTGATGAACAAGGGCCATACCTTCAGATCTAGCCCTCGCTGGCCGCCGCCGATCGATCGATCCAGCTTGATTCCGGCGCCGGCAGCCCGATCCGTTGCGGATCAGGCGCCGCCAGTCGCTCGCTTATCCGGTGGATCGCCGGCCGCCGCCGTCGCCGTCCGTCCAACCGGTCGACAGCCGCGTCGAGGCGTCCGAGATCGACGCCGACGGCGACGCGCCGGGGATCCGCCTCCATGGTCTCGTGTGCTACCAGTTTGCCGTAATATCCTTTTTTTTTTGGGAGGAATTTTGGAGCTGTTAACTTGTGCTCACTCTGTTCGCTTTTCCTCCCTCCGGCTTTTTTTTTTACACCTTTGACTTTTGGATTTATTTTTAATCATCCGTCTTATTTAAAAATTTATTACAAACATAAAAAAATATAAGTCATGCTTAAAGTACCTTTAATGCTAAAACAAATGAAAATAAAATAAATGATATTTACATTTTTTTTAATAAGACGAATGGTGAAAGCCGTGTCCGAAAGTCAAAAGCGTAAAAAAAACAGAGAGAGTACTTTTGTTTCCATAATAATTTTTTCCTTGATCTATGTGAGAATTTTTTCGATTAAGGTGGTGGTGGCTCTGTTGGCCTTTTGTTTTAAATATATAACATATACTTGCTCTGTTATGAAATAGCAGTCGTTTTAGACTTATGACTTATCATAAATCAAAGTTTAAACACTTTATCCATAGGAAACTTTTAAACATTTAGATTGAGAGCATAAAATCATATAGATAGGTTTGTCTCGAAAAGAACTTTCTTAATATTATAATGTTTGATGCATTATAAATAAATTTTAAAAAGTTTCTACAATCAAAGTTCTATTTTAAAAACCGTGCATACCAATGTTCAAAACAAGTGTCATTTTATAATGAAGTGAGTAGATTCGTAAATTCTTAAGGGTACGACAAACATTTATACGGGTTCTAAAAATTATATGCACTCAAATGTGCAAGCGAAATGCGAAAGTTGTCATACTCAAATCATTTTATTTTTCTCATTGCGTAGATTAGGCACTTAAACATCACACGCATATATTCATCTCACAAAATATTTCTATAGCATTCTATAGTTCTATTCTCATAAATAGACTGCAACAACTGTAACAAGTGGCCGAAACCGTAGTTTGATGTCCGCGTTGATTTTCAAAACTCTAGCTAGTTATCTGTGACCTTAAAGCACGCATGATCAACGTGGATGCAGCCAGCCATACAGGATGCATCCACAGCAGTGACTTTAAAATATTATAGTTTTAGATTGAGTAGCTAATGAAGACAAAAAATCTTTTAAAATACAGCGTAAATTGTGAAAAAAAAAATATGATAGAAAAATAGCTAATAGTAAAATCGAGGGTGGATGCTAGATGTCACGACTCGCAAGGAGAGAGGAAGCATGCAGCTTGGTGGACCAGAGCCCAGAGGGACGTGCAGGCTGGCTGAGCCCAGGAAGTGCCCAGCTCAACGAGACGTGCCTTGTGCTTGACCGAATGGAGTGGAGCACAGCGGCAAGGCAAGGGCATGTGATGCGTGTGCCGATCCGCGTGGCGGTGCGTGCACCGCCGATGTACGCCACACACCTATGTGCCTAGCCGCCACTTGATCGCCACCAAGAAGGCACCAGTAACCAGTAGGGTTTTTGAATTCGGCCGTGTCTAATCTTTGCAAAACCTAATAAAAGTCCTTTTCAGAGAGACGATAACATCAAGCCGATCCGATTTCATTGTTGGAGGATAGTCCATAGAGGTGGAGTTTAATGAAAGGGTAATATTTAGGATGGGTTCTACTGACTTCTAGTGCTGGCGCGCAAGTTTGATGTAGACGATAGTGGTGTTCGCTGGCAGGTGCTCGACTTTGTATCCTTTGACGGGTTTTCAAGCTTTCGACCTTATTATTGATGTTGATCCTATTTTTTGTCCCCTATGAGGACGAGCCTGAAAGAGATAGGGTTAGCAGCGCCATTGATTTCGACAGTCCTCGGCTTTGATCATGGCGACGATTAGTGTGGAGCTAGATACATAAGTTGCTTTACAGGTAGGTCCTTTAAAAACTTGGCAATGATTTTGTTGTTAGTCATGTGCCTCTCTTTTATCCCTTTCTTGTAAAAGATGGGCAAGTAAAGACTAATGAGGCAAAGAAGTGATAGCCTAATTTCGCTTGTCTAAACAGAAATAACAATTAATGAGTAATGGTGTCGCCATGTTCTCTGCAACTTAATTTGGGTTGGAGTATAGTGGCAATTGGGAGGGTGGGATAAAACACGGTGGACCATGAGGAAGGTTGATGGTGCCCGCATGGCGCTAGAGCAGCAGGGGTTGGTGCAAAGCAAGAGCGGGGTAGAGTAGTGGTGCCAGTATGGGACCGGAAGACAATGACCAAGTAGGGCAAGAGCGTGTCGCCTAGCATGGGGCTAGGCAACGTCAACAACTAAGGAGATTGAGCGAGGGGTAGAGTGGTGGTTGGCGCAGGGATGGATGGCGGTGAGTGGTGCAACGTTACCAAGGGGGATCGTAATGTTACCAAGTGGGGATGGAGGGTAGCGCTGTCACAATGTTACCAAGTTGGGATGGAGGGCAGCAGCTGGCACAAAGGTAGGACTAGCGGCGTCGGCATGGAGTTGGAGGGGGCTGCCGGCGTGAGCCAGTTGGATGGCAGCTGACATCGGGCTAGATGGCGGTGCAGGTGGTGGCCATGAGATGGAAAGAGGAGGAAGCAAGGGGAGGGAGCTCATGATATAGAAGAGGAGAGAAGTTAGTGAAAGAGAGAATGGAGAGAGGAAGGAAAGACAAAGAAGGTATACTGACATGTGAGAGGCATTGTAAAATATATTTTATATAAAACAAACTTTATATGTGTCTTAGTCTAAGTGTCTACACTCTTCATTTGGGAGCCTTGAACCCTCCTCGCTGGCGCTGCTTGAGTTTCTTGCTCACAGTGGCAGCGAGATCTCAAGCCTCATAGGAGTGGCCAAGGGTTTCCTCTTCCCCTCCTTCCTTTCTATTTACGGGAGCTCCGGGAGACAATAATCAACTATTGTGAGTGGGCTCGTACGTGTCGATATCAGCGATTGATCCACCAATTTTGTCGGCTTTGCTAGAACGTCGCCTACGCTGCCCGGGCTTATGCTTATGTCAGCTCCTGATTCGTCATTGTTGTGGGATCTCACTGATCAATGGTGGCTTAATTAAGTTAGGGATTCGGGAGGTGTGGTTACTCCACGACACCATTATCAGCATCGGATTCTCCACCAATAGAATCAAATTCGTTGAATTGATGGAGCTCGGTAGTGCTTAGATCTGTGTAAGGGACAACCTATCTTCATCGCGGAGGAGGTCGATAGGAAGCTATACATTTTAGCCACCACTAATTTCTCCATCGGGCGATTTTTGCCTAGGCAGTCCCCATTTCAATGTACAACTAGTACCATTTTGTGTTCATTGGTAGTGTTTCCACTAGGAGCCATAGATACCGTCGTTTAGATAGATGTTGTTGTTGTTGTTGTTGTTGTTGTTCAATTCCTCCTTAGAATCTTTCATTGCTTGGGAGGATGTGCCATATAGTATGGTTCATGTGCGACAGATTTTGGTTGTTGGATTGACTACTGCAATATTCACCGTCATCGAAGGATGATCAATGAGTACTATCGGATGTGAGACCGACGTGCACTTTTGGGTAACCCTAGTATCACCAAGATTCCATTGGTTGCCATGTTGGGCATGAATCACCGGCATGGTTCATAAAACCGCCGGTTAACCGCGGCTAACCGCGTCTCCTCGGGGCCCGGTTAGATGAACCAGTGGTTTAGGTTTTAGGGGTTTGAACAAAATTCGTTCAAATTAATCATTCTAACCATTTTGGTTTAAACAAAATTTTAAAAATCAAATTTCTAATATATAATTTTAACCATGTTGTCAATTTTCACTGTTTTTACCGATTTGACATTTTTTTCACCGAAATAGCGGTTAACCGCCAAAAACCGCGGCTAACCGCTAACAAAACCGGCAAGACGGAGTTTTGAATTTAGAGATAAAACCGTATGGAACCGCCGGTTAACCGTGACTAACTGGCTCTGCGCAGCACACGGCTCGGAGAAGACCCCCGGTTTTTCAATCCCTGATCACCGGTAGCCACTAAGAATTCTACATTTAGGTATGAATCTCGTCGGCAGTCAATTGACATGCATTTCTTCGGCTCAGTGAAGTTAAGAGTTTTAGTGATAAGTTTCACGCCATATGAATTTCATTTTTAAATTCACGTGGTTGTTTTCTTTTGCGTAAGTGAGCTTGAAGTTGAGATTTTTTACTTTCTTTGTTGTATGACTGTGTACATCTACCGATGCAGAGGACGGATCGAATGTTATTCCATGATCTAAAAATGATGAAGCGAGGCAAGCAGTCCTTTTGCTTTTAAAACATGAAAATTCGAGGGTTCATAGCCCAAGTTGCCCAACAGTCGACACATCCATCCACGATTCCACGGCACGCGATTCATTCATTCCGCTGCATCCCCTTGCCTTTCCCAAGCAGACGATCGATCCATGGAACAGCATCAGCAAGATATTTATCGCAACAATACACGATTGCGCGCACGACCCGCGCGGTGGCACGCGCGCGCCGGCGTCTCCACGTACGTGATCGACTGGCGCGGCGGCCGTGGCCCCGGCGCCACCGCCGCCGCCGCCGCCGGCCGGCCGGCCGGCGAGAGAGATCGAGGAGGAGGGGGAGAAGGGAAAAATTGGCCAGACAAGGCATTGATCACGCCATGCGTCCCGCCGCTTTCGCTGCATGATAAGAGTTCGGCCGTCCCCCACAGCGACGTTTAACCTTCGCGGTGTCGATCGATTCGACCACGATCAGGATCTGACGAGGCCTTAGCCACCTCGAGCACGCACGATCACGACCATCACTGCATCCTCTCGCGACGCGTGTCAGTGAAGCAGCAGCAGCTAGGTGTCGAGCTGAGCTGAGGCTGCAAGATTCCAAGTGCTGCCACTGACCGAAGCGTCGTAAAGTGACGGATCCTTTCAGCGTGAGGCTACCACCACGAGCCATGGCTTTCAGCGATCGGTGTTGGTCGCCACAGCCTGTGCCCAGCGTCCGTCCATGCATGCATGCATCATATCCTCGTCGTCCTCTCGATCCCAAGGGCCAAGGAGAGGAGGACGACATGGCTGAGTAGTGGCTGCATGCACAGCGTGCAGTTAAGTGCCCTTTTCCCGGGAGTGAGAAACGGAGGCCGACAGCGACGCGGAGCCTAACCCGGCGGGATTAGCAGGGAAGCAGCAGGGCCGGGGCGTTTAAGGTTGCGGAAGAAACTGGGGCACATGAGCAGGAGAAAAGGCTACAAATCCTGGCCTGATGCTGCCATGTTGACACTGACACCGGTTTTCATGGATTATTTCCGGTAATTTCGATGGTGAACACAGATTTTTAGGACCAGTGTTGACATTAGACGACAGTCAATTTTTTGGGCCATAGAACAGAGGCATCTATAGGACATATAAAGTATCCAACGGAAGCGTCTAGATATATAAGAAAATCGGTTGAGACTTTTTTAAAAATCAGTCACATGATGATTAACCAAATCAAAAATTTTAAACACTCGAAATATGAGTCCATTTTTAGGTTTGGGCTTCTCGAGGATATAGTATGGAGGGCTGAGGTGACCATGCCATTATGGTAGAAGCAGACACATCAAACATTGTAAATGGGTTTTAAAATTTTTTTTTGAACAAACGGGGCAGACGCTATGCTATTTCATTAAGAAGAAGAGAACTGTACAGTGTACCAAAACCTACCCACAGCTAGGAAAACAGGAAGAAATTAAATTGGAGCAGCAAGAAGCCCCATGCTCCACCCCCTCACCTCCTCCAAGATTCTATCGACCAGCGCCCTAGAAGGAAGATTGTTATGCTGAAAAATACGTCTATTCCTTAATTTCCTTCCAAAGATTCCAAATAGTGTGGACTATAAGACCATTTAGGGCCCTCTTACCGTTTTGCCGGCTATCTGGAAAGAGGTCGCTATCTACCAATCGCAAAAACTCATGTTGTTTGTCCATCTAGGCGTTTAAGGGTATTGATTGAGAACTTCATTCCAAACTCTTTCAGAGTATGAACGATGAAGAGCCAAGTAATTAATGGTTTTCGGACTATTTTGGCATAAATGACAAATGGGTTGGCGTGACCATCCTTTTCGAAACAGGACGTCAGCTGTATGTACGCGTCCATGTGCGAGAGACCAGGCAAAGAATTTGTATTTGTTCTTGGTCTGTGCTTTTCAGATGGTGTCTCCAAGGGACTAATTCGTGCTGCTCAGAAATTGCAGATGACAGGCCGACCTAATGGGTTTAAATTTCAGCAGAAATTTGTTGGCCACTGAAATATGAATCCTTTCTTGTCCAAGAATAGCACAATTTCGAGGCTAACTATGCTCAGCATGTCGCGAACGGTTGCATATTCCTTGTTCTGTTTTTTGACGCACCGTTTGTTTCATGAGAAACGATTCGATTTATATATTACAGATTTGCTAATTTAAGATGTCTAATTTTTTAAAACTATTAGTCACTTTAAAGTTACAACCCAATAACATTAAAATTATACTGCTTACCAAGGTGCAATTTTAGTATAAAACCGCTATGTATTAATTATCTATTTCATTCATTGATTTTCTTATATTTTATTACCATGTAGATTTGCTAAATACACGTGACCACATATTTTTTGTCTTCCTATGTTTCAAGTCACCATATTTTTTTCAATCAACGTAAAATTACACACCGATAATATACTAAAATTAAACCTGCTTATAATATGTAACTTCGGTATAGTTACGACGCAACTATATCAGAATTGACTGACCCTTATTTTATTTTCAAACAATTATGCAGTAGACCGTCCCTTCTTACATTCCTCTCCGCGATTATCTCGCTGACTACGATCATGCAGAGGAATCCACTGCCCAGCGAGGAGGGGAGACGAGAGGGGGGGAAGAAGGGGTCGCGGGAAGGAAAAGCGACGCGCGTTTGTTCTAACCGCCGTGAGGAAGGTGACACCGGAGTGTTCATGCTACGTAGCCCCAGGACGCCGGGCAATTAAGGCAGAGATCGAGCCACCCCTCCACGCAGGCCACCTCAAACCTCTCATTGCCACCCCCACTCGAAGTGTCCAAGTAACTAACTAAGCCCTAGCTAAGCACTCCACCGCAAGGGTTATTTTGTCACCTCTGGTTTGCGGTTCGGTGCGATTCTGTAAAGTCTATCGTTTTTATACAGACCATACAGTAATATTTTGTTATATTTTTTCCAAGACTTTGTAAGGTTCTTCTCATAGATCTAAAAATATTTTTAAATAATTTTTTTAGTCGTTTCTCCGAGCCAAACGCTTTGCCTTTTTGAAATTATCTAGTATACAAGGACATCTCTAATGATAGACCTATCTCGATATTGTAACAAGTTTTAAACACCGTAGTGAATAAAACATATAAAAGAGAAATATGGACGAATAGTAAAAATAGGCGTAGGTAGTGGATAGGAATCCCGGCTTAGGGCTAACTTTGGATATGGCATAAGGCCTTAAAAGTTAAAACCGCTCTCAAAACCCACGAATCCAAAACAAATGTTTTTGCTTCTTGACTCTTAAAAGTTCAGTATTTTAAGTCGTTTTCAGCCGTGGCCAAACCAAACAGGATAACTGTTGTGACCTACTTAAACATGAAATATCTCATAGGAGCTATTCTTGAAAGTAATTACTACGAATCAGTAGCAATGTGGCTAAAAAAGCTGAAGGGAAAACGATTGGGAAGGTGACGGTAGCTATCATAGACAAAATGCAGTAGTACATGGTTCAGTTCAATCCAGCTGCTACTCGACCAGATCATACATATTAGGATTTAGGAGGAGGTGCTCGTAATATCTGCACCATATCTTATACACAAACTATTGATGGTTACGTTAATATAATCCCTGTAATTTTGAAATAATCACATCGCCCGTCGGGGCCGAATATGATGAACAAATTCGTCTCTTAGAGCCTAAAGACTGTTAGCTTCAGAGTTCAGAGCTTCACTTGCCACTGCCACTGATGTACTGCGGTCTGCCTATGTACAGATGGTCAATCTTTTTCTTGATCAGTGATCTAAGGCTCTAAAGTGATTAGAACTCCATTTTCATTTGGCCTGCTTGCAACTGACCTGTGTCAATTACGTGAATTTCACTCGCGTTAGCGAAAATGACCTAAGCAAGGCGTACAAGATTTTAGCAGGTCCATATAAAAATTTGTTACCAACCATGGAAGCTCTGCGCTGAAGCCCCATTCTCCTGGTTCTGTCCATTCTCGATATGGAAAACACTTTGGAGATCATCCTCCCATAAATTCCTTTGCTGAGAGATGTACAGAGACAATATTAGGATAAGATTCCCAATTATTCCTCATCAAGTTAGATGGATAGTAAATTCTTTAGGCAACAATCACCTGCTGCAAGTTTGTGCTGGCTATTTCGTTCTGAAAATCATACTGTGCGTTTGTAGCCTGAGATAGAGCCAAATCTAATTGATTCAGGGTGTCCATGCCGTTCGGAACAAATGATTGGAAAACATCCCCTTGGTCACTAAAAGGAAAAACCGAATCGGAACTTTCAAGTGAGAAGACTGAACTTGCTGAAGGGCCACAGGCTTGGAACATCTGAATTTTGTTAGAGAGGAGGTAAGTAACAACTCATCCAGACATCACAAAACATGATAAATAGAAGACAGTCGAGCTCACATCTTTATGTAGGAGCGTAGGCAGGCTACTGAAGTCAAGTGGATTCACGGTTGCCAGCTTCATAGACAGGAACTGTAGAAGTGAAACAGCAAAAAATCGATCAGATTTCGGGTGCCGTATCCCATAGAGTTAAAACAATTTCAGCAGGCCTGCTCTTACCTCGACTTGCCGTTGCAGAGACTGCACATAGTTTATGATTTCATCAAGCATGAGTGCCTTGCCAATCACCTGAAATTCAACATTTGTCACAGCAAATCATTAGCCCTGTGCATAAAGACTACCCTCATCAGTTAATTGTTCTTTCCCGTTTCTCATTCCGAATTTTACTAATCGATACCTTGTTGCATCCTGGCACCAGGTCCTGGAGAAACTTCATCCTCTGGCTGATCCTCTCTCTTCTAACCTATCAATGTACATGACAATTCAATATACCCCCAACGAATTCAACAAACTGGAACAGTACAAAGAAGCACCATGAACAGAATTGTACCCTCTCGGCGAGGCTGTGGCTATCGGTGGCCTGCCCTCTCCTGGCCCGGACATGGACGTAGTCCTTGGGGGGCTCCACCGGCTTGGCATTCTTACCCTTGCCCTGCTTCTGCCCGCAGTCCTCGACGGAGCTGTCGCTGCCGGCCTGCTCCGTCTTTGGCTTCACGGAGCTCTCCTTCTTCTCGCCCTCCTCCGTCTTGCACCTCTTGGCATCCGATTCCTTGTGCTCCGCTACCTGAAACAAGAATTGAGGTAGCCTTCAGTGTCACCGAGCCAGTGGCTGAGCAATGAGCACGCAGCAAGAGGGAGCAAAGCGAAGCTCACCTGGCAGGAGGAGCTCAAGGAAGGCTCCTTGCCTTTGCCCCTGGCCGCCGGCGCCTTCCGCTTCTTGGCATTGGCGTCCTTCATCGCCGAGGCAGGGTCGGACACGGAGGACGCCTCCCGCGAGCAGCCGCCGCCATTGCTGGCGGTGGGCGCCGGGGGCGGCATCCCGAAGAGCCCGGGCCCCCCGGCGAAGCGCTGCCCGTTGAAGCTGGACAGCCGCGCCGCCCTCTCCGCGAACGCCGGGTCGCCGCAGAACTTCTCCAGGCCGTCCCCGCCGGCGCCGTCCATCACCGGCATGCCGCCCAGCACGCCGAAGCCCAGCCTCGGCGACGAGCTGAGAAGGCTGGCAATGTAGTCTCCGCCGCCGCCGCCCGCACCGGCCCTGGCCTCCATCGCGCCGCCGCAAGAAGACGAGGACCACCCACCGGGACAGAGGGCACCGTCCAAGAACCGCACTTCCTCGGCCGGAACGAGCAAAGGCGCCTCCTTTAGGTGGCGAATCGGGAGCAGGGCCGCAGATTTTATAGCAGAACGCGGAGGAGGAGGAGGAGGAGGGAGAGAGCGGTGGATGCTTGGGGGATTGGGCTATGAGTTGGAGGTCAAAGCGGTGGTGGTGGTGGTGAACTGGGGATGCCCCGCGGCAGCTGGAAGGGGGGGCTTTAATGGAATCCTTGTTCGCTCCAGCCTCCAGCCTTTTCGGCTTGGGATGGGAAGATGCTGCTTTTCCAGACTGCGCCGCTGCCCGGCCCCTTTTAAGCTCGTCGCCCCCGCCCTCGCCGGCGAGGGGGGACGGTGACGTGGGGTGGGGGTAGTACCGAGATTTCGATCAAACTTTGTCAAAAGTTTGCATATAAAATCGGCTTGATTTCAAATCTCAAAAGGTCAAATTCAGTTTGGAAAGCGATGTGAGTGTTTTCATCAAAATTTTTTCTGTTTCAGCTTTCTCCTGTTCACATTTCACACCAAAAATCTCTCTTCCTCCAATGTTTAAAGTTTCTTTACATTCTACTTAAAAAAAATTTTATTTACATTAATGCCATCAGAAAGTTTCAATTTTACTTAAATGTCGTTAAAAAAGAAAGATTTTACATGGATGCCACTTGAAATAGGAACTACCGTCGGGATAGATAGTTCTGTCTACGTCTACGTGTAGCAATTTGGGTAAAGCGTTTAGTTATGGCAGTTCCAATGCATGATTTCTACAAATCATTTCTATAAGTGTCATGTCACATACTCCATTTCATTTTATTTTTAACATTGTTTCCATCATTAATACTTTTTTCTTTCTCCAAAGTCATATTCTCTGCGCATTAATTTTAAAGCTTTGGGACAAGCGTACAAAAGGTTTCTTAAGGAAGAAATCATCTCTTTCTCTCTCCTTATTAATTCTGCTCTACGTTAGCTTTCCATCCTATGTGGCATATAAAGAAACGCCGATAGAAACCCAATTGTAAGTGTCCTTAGCGGGAGTATTTGATCAACCGCAAATAACTAACTAACTCTGTGTTTTACTTGTGGACTGCAACTCACAAGTCAGCACTAATGTGCCCATACTCTATTTAATAACACACGCTGATTTTTCATTATCGCTAATATTAGTAAATACAAATAGAGTAGATACTCCCGGGGCAGAAAAAAACCTTCGTATAACAGAACAAGATGGTATGAATTTAGTTTCATGCATTGTATTTCCCCCCACGGTAAGGTCGTTCCTAAGCCTGCAACACCATCAAAGCTCACCCTGCGCCCCTGCCATCACGAGTCTACCGCAAAAAACCAACCTGTCCGACAGAAGCCCACTCAACATTCACCAAAGGAAGAAGAGGAAGTGTGATCGAGGAAGACGAGAGAACGAAGACAAATCATTCGGTTTTGCAAAACGTGGCGTGTGGCGCATGGGTGGTTTTTTTTTAATTATGCTGATTTCATAATAGCAGGTTTATAAATACCAAACGAATAACGTCATTTTTTTTAAAAGGAAGGCAGGAGGACTGCCGTGCATTCAAAATTGAGAAGAAGGTTACAGGGTGGGGGGAGAACAGGGCCCCTCCCCCCGTGGGCTCAAAAAAGAAACTAACTAATTACAAAAGGCGCGTCCGTGGCCTCCCACAGGCGCAGGTCATTCACGAGATGCTGAAAGAAAACTAGGGGGGGCAAGTCGGTATCCCGAAAAATGCGGTTGTTGCGCTCCAGCCAGATGCTCCAAAGGAAGAAGTGGGAGTGTGATCGAGGAAGACGAGAGGACGAAGACAAAATCATTCGGTTTTGCAAAATGTGGCGTGTGGGTGTTTTTTTTTTTAATTATGTTGATTTCATAATAGCAGGTATCGAATAATGACATTTTTTAAATAACCGATTTTTACAATGACATCTATCCAATTAATCCTTATAAAATATCGCAGCATTTTGTTCTTTTTTATTTGAGGAGAAATATCATAATGTTTCAGTTCAAAGGAAATAAAAAGTTTTTTTTGAAGTAAGGCAGGAGAACTGCCGTGTATTCAAAAGCGAGAAGTAGATTACAGGGTGGGGGAAGCATTTGGCCTCTCCCCCCGCGGGCAAAAGGTAAGGCTAATTAATTACAAAAGGCGCGCCTGCAGCCTCCCAAAAGCGTAGGGTGTCTAAGAACTGGTTGTAGAAAGTTGGGGGGTACAGTCGGCATTACGAAAAATCCGGTTACAAAAAGGAAATTAAAAGTAAAAAAAATGCAAACAAGCGATCCTTATGCATCCATGCTATTTGGGTTGTTTAATGTTGTTTGACCCAACTACCCTATGATTTGTTGCTAAAGTGTAAGCTGGAAGAATATCTCAACTGTACATATTTGATTTCAGCATTAAGTGATCCATTACCAAGGGTAACTTATGGTGCGGTAAAAAGAGCTTGATAGGCCGATAAAGAAACAGACTCGACTGAATTTGCAATCGAGTATGCAGGGGGTGCACATTGCAAACACTAGACTGAATTTAAGGATAGGCCAAACTTCTGTTCCTCTTTAATTCTTTATGATGGATTATCTCACATTTTAAGTGAAAAAAAGCCTAATTTGACACGAAAAGATCAGCTACCGCATGCAAAAAAAAAAAAGAGTACGTGCAACTCATAGGTACCAAACAATAGGCATTTAGGCCCTCTTTGATAGCTTGTTTAGTTTTAGTTTAGTTTTTGTTGAAAAAATTTGACCACCTTTGAAAGTGGTATGAAAAGGCTAAATAAATTATTAAAAAAATATTTTTGAGTTTTTTGAGAAAAAACCTACAAAGTTATAAAAAAAATATTTCCAAAAAATAAAGTGAATGGTGTATATAAAAATAACAAAAGTTGCACTCCCAACAAAAACTAAACTAGAACAAGCTATAAAAGAGGCCCTTATACATGCATGCTGATAGGTTGTGTAGTGGTGCACTAGTACCTGCTTAATTGCAGTAGTACTGCCTCTCCTCAACGAGAGAAAGCGGATGGCTTTTGAGAACCATCTGCCTAATTGTTCAGCCAAGAATAGCATCTTGCAGATAGGATCATAGGACCAAGGCTTTCCTCCTCCTTCTTGAAGAACTCGATTGCACACACACACACACATCCAGTGGAAGATTATCCTCGTGGATAATTCGACCCTGCCTAACATTTCATGGCCTTTTTCGATCGGTTCCTTGCCTTCGTTGAAGAGAGAAGAGAGGATAAACCCTTTTTTTGGGGGGGAGGGGGGTGCATGGTGTCGAGATTCAGAGAGCTTCAGAGATTACTTCTAGACTGGGAAGAGGAGGAGAAACCCCATGCTTGCTTGCCTGACGCTGCCACGCCTTCCATGAGCTCGCAAACCTTAATGCATCGCCATCAATATGGAGGATTAGATCTCGGGAGATTGATTGCAACAGTTATGGGGTTGCTCATAGATAAAAAGGAAAGAACTCGCGCATACGAGGGTACATGCACGGTTTCATTATTGTCTGCTAGAAATGCAGCTTTAGGCTTCAATGAAGAGCTCTTTTAGCTAGCCAAGTCTAAATAAACTAACCATATGAAAAGAGCAAATTTTTCTAGTACACAATGTTCGTTGTAAAGTAGTACGGACCGTTTTGGATCAAAAGATGGATAATCCATAATTTATCTAGTATTAACTTTTTAAATATATGTTTCACATGTTTATGCAAAATGTTTCAATAGTACTCACGCTTAATTTGCTTCAATATTCATTGATTGTGTTTCAAAATGCGCTCAGTTATGGGTCTCATGTCCGATTTGTAACATAGAATGTCTTGGTGAAATTTAGCCAAAACATCGTTGAATTTGCAGGATATGTTCTTCAAATCATTTCATACTTGCAACATAACTAAACTACATACAGGTAGCGTTGAGCATTATTTTTTTCGCAATAAACACATCAGAAAAAAAATGCACGTCAAACCAAGTTTAGCTGTACTGGTTTCTTATGCCGAAACCGTCATGGATTTCTTGGCAAGAATTTGACAACTCACAAGTTGCCTCCATTTGAATATTTGTCGATCAAGGTATCATACTACTCCATCATCCACATAATTTTTTTTTGTCAACGGAACGCAATTAAGGAAGAGACACATAAACAAACGATCCGACGATGGAATAATTTGGTTCTGAAGCCAATCAGACGATTTTTCAATCAGGCCTCGCATTATTATACTTGATCTCTGCCCGTACCTTTAGTTAATCCCTGCATCTTATTCTAACCGACCTCGGGATCGCTGCCACGGTCACATGCATCACGAAGTTAAACAACTCTTCGACTATAGTACCACACTGATCATTTGCAAATACTATTTGCAATAACAAGCCCAAATTGACAAGGTACGTATGACTGCCAAGATCAGCTGTTCAATGTCATTCCTGATCCACAGAATTTGGTCAGTTTTCACCTCCTGTCAAGAACAGCTCGACCTAAATTATCCACCGAAAGATCAAATCACCCCCGAAAACGCGGTGTCATTGTAGCATATCCGAAACGTGTAGCTGATCCGAAAACGTCCTATGTGCATACTGGCGTCCTGGGATTGCATGTACTACCATATTCTTGGCGTGCAGCCCCGCATTGCCAGCTACTACTGCACTCTCAAAATCAAGAATCCAAGACTCTGCATGCGTTGCATTGTTGCTCCTCTTCTTCTTCCTCCCTCCTTCCTTCCAGGCAACCACCGTCGAGAACCCGGATAGGTAGGTGGGGGGTGAATCGCACACGGTTTTTGATCATTAATCTCTCGAGGGACTCCCTCTTAATCATTCGCGAGCGTACGGACAAACAGATCTTCTAAGAATATACAGTAATCAATAGCTGATTAGGTGACTGTTATGGGGTTATTCTATTGCAGGAACCGTGTACTTGTTTAATCAAGAAACCACGGGAGAAAATAAAGTTGGCAGCTAGCTGCTTAGTATACTTCGCTCCTGCTCAATCATTTGGGCTCCATGGAGCGCCGGTTCTTGCTGTTCTTGAGATGGTTTCCAAGCCGCTTTTGGTGTAGGAACACAGCCATGGCAACACAGGGTGAGAATCACTGACATGTCAAGTGATGTCTGCATCAGCGTGAGCGCTAGCTAGGGCAGTAGAGCGTGGAGGAGCGCCACGCTGTCGCCATTGCCAGATGAACTCGAGATGGGTTTCGTGTTCCTTTAACGTCGGTGTTTGTTTGCAGTTGTTGGATCTGAAGTTACAGCACAGAGTTTGGTGGATCTGAAGTCTGAACATATAGAATAGGAAAGACTTGGCCTGCATGGTGTATATATTCCTCCCTCCCTGAGGTCAATGATTGCTGCCATTTCTACCTCTCCCAGCTTACTTCCCGGTTTTCTTGTCGGCCTCCTCGATCGGAACAATTTTAAATTTTTTTTGTTTGTGCAGAAACGCCTTTGCTACAGTTAAACGGTTGTACAGAACGAAGAACCCTTGGCCCCTTGGGTACATCACCCCACCGTTGTTCAACACGGTACTGCTATGTAGAACGCCATCGCATAAGTAAATAGGAACACTATGAAATTCAAGATGTGGAACTCGGAACATATTTATGGATTTGAAACCTGTGATTAAATGCATTCGATTGAATTCTTGGTAGTCAAATGGGGTGGCACTAGCAGAGCTCCCATATTTTTTAAAAGAATAAAGGATATGAGGGTTGCCTTCTATCCGAAACTACCGAGAGTAAAGCGGCCACTGGGAGAGAAAAAAATACATATGTTACAAATTTTTTTTTTAAAAAAGCTCGATCTATTCCGAGAGGTGGAAATCCTCGAGGTCTGGTGGAGAAAGATTTCCACTTGTCGCTCCGTGTCATTAAAATTTTTGACATTGCGCTCCAACCAACGGGTGCCAAGGATTGTGGAATTGGCTTCCGCGTGGGTGTTTATTGGTAGCGGAAGCCTTGGGAGAAGCCAACTCGATGGATCCAATTTGATGGGTTCAAGGAGGGTAAGTGAAGTTGTTCCGCCACCTTGACCAGATCCTAGAGCCGAATAAAGGTGCATTCAGGCGACTCGGGGGCGAAGAACCCAGCCACCTCCAAGCCCCTGAAACCCTAGGCCGCCGCCCAATGGTGGACCCAGGATTTTGATAAGACCCGGGTCAACTACCGGCAATTGTAATTACTAGGCCAAACTAGAAATTATGTTTATACTAATGTAAAATGAAAAGTTGTTCGGTCACACAGCTCAATTTGTCTAATCGAAGAGTAACAAAGAAATTAAAATAAAGATTGCTAATCTAAATGATATAGCACCGTTCTAAGACAGATTCGCTTCTTCCAAGCCTATGTCTTCATCAATAGTAGCGCTAGATCTCAAACCTAGAAATTTAAATAAAAAATCAATATTAACGGTATGAAATGGACAAATAAACAAGTTAATTGTAAACAAAATTTAAAACAAGCATTTTTAAATACCACTAGAAAGAGGTAGCTTCATCTTGCGGGTTCTCATATCCTGAAAATGTTCAATATCTTGCCATCCTCGATGCTCGAAAATACATCTCTCAATTTAGCATACCATGCGATAATTTAGCCACTCATCATTCATCTTGTTTCTTAACTCGGTTTTGATGATATTCATAGCTGATGTGTGGACAACATAGACCCCGGATACCCACACGACGGGTATAAGAGACCACCGACAGGGGATGGACCAAGTCGGATGGATGAGGACGGGTACCACTCGGACTCTAGAAGGCTTGACTGGCAAGGAAGGGCATAAGGATAGAAGTCTATCCCTAGTTAATAGGGAAGATAAACTTGTAATTCAGGATAACTACATATTTGGTTAGAGGATAGAGATAGGAATCCTACCTCGTAACCTATCAGGA
Organism: Raddia distichophylla; assembly: GCA_005191435.1. NCBI lineage: Eukaryota > Viridiplantae > Streptophyta > Magnoliopsida > Poales > Poaceae > Raddia > Raddia distichophylla. The sequence continues at coordinate 1,382,967 of SPJY01001239.1, forward strand.
CTCCTCCTTTTAACCCCACCCCCTCCACAATATAAAGGGGGGTAGGGGCTATAGTTCGGCAACCAATCCAATACCCTCGCCTCATAACACAACTTGAGGCCGAGAACACAACATACGAGAGGTCTCTCGATCATCTTGTACACATATACCACATATAATCCCATAGCACAGGACTAGGGTATTACCTCCGTCATGAGGGCCTGAACCTGTATAAAAAAGACCCTCTATCTTGTGCTACCATCGAGTTTGAATCTTGTGCATCGTCCCATATATAATCATTGCCGACGATAACCTCCGGTTAGCTACCCGTCCACAGTTGGCGCGCCAGGTAGGGGCAGCGTCAAGATCAATCTCGTCAAGCTCGAATGTATCCATCAACGAAGTCACCGTTGTCTCCGTCCCCGGCAAGGCTTCCTGCTTCGGAAGCCGACTGCATCAGAAACGACTTCGGCAAACTCCACATCTTGGATTCGGATCAGATCCAATTTGGGAGAAACTACAACAACACCTTCCGCTCGGGTTGGGGAATGCCACGGCCATCTACTCGTGAGTAGTACGCCAAGGGCTTACTTCCTGACTCGAATACGGCGAGGCTCGAAGATAGATTCTGGACGTCATTTTGTTTCTTCAATTCCCGTTGATCCAGAAGGAATTTTGGGACAAGATAGGATGCGTTGGAAAGATAATTTCGTCAGCTTTCTGTGAAGCCCAAGAAATCCCAAAACAGAGTTCGGATGTATCCGGGACGTCCGTTTGAATGCAGACTGCGTGGGAAGGTCGCGAATCTCAGCAAGCTCGTAAAACCCATCTGCGGAGGCTGCGGCATGCGGATAGGCCGTGGCACACCTCCAAGGATATAAAGGATCAGCAAGGAGCTCCTCCAAACAATCGACGACCAACACTTCTTTCGGATTCGGATCCGATCTAATCTGAGGAGAACATCAACATCGCTTCGTCTGGACTCTCGTTTGGGTCGAGAAACGCCATCGTCACCTGCTCCCGAGTGGTGTGCCTGAGGCTCAACTCCCGACTCGGATACGATGAGAACTCAACCAAAGACTTCAACAACGCTTTTTCGGACTCGGACAAGATCCGATCCGGGATGGAATTCAACAGCGTTTTACTCGGACTCTCGGTCGTGTTGGGGAACGTCACCGCCGCCTACCGACGAGTAGTGCGCCGGGTTTTAATTCCCGACCCGGATACGGTGAGGTCCCGATGGAGAACGAATCTCGGGTGGTGACCGTCATCAGCAGCAAATCACTCGGACTCGACGATCATGGTGTCCATCGTGCGACGCCGGCTTCATGAACCGCGAGACGAACGTGAGAAGAAGATGCGATCTGTTCTTGTTCATAATCTGGACAGAACTTATGTCGCAAATTTCTGTTGACTCAGAACGAGTTTCGGGGCGAAATAAGATGCGTTGGAAAGCTTATCTCGTTATCTTTTCAACGAATCCAAGAACTTCGAAATCTGACTTCAGATGCGACTGTGGCGCCCTTTTCAAGACAGACTACGTAGAGAGGTCGCGAGTTTCGGCGAGCTCGTAAAGCTCGTCGATGTCGGCACGGCGTGAGGATTGTCCGTGCCACATCTCGTGGGACGTTGAAGACCTGCGAGGACTTTCATCGACTTTGCTACACCAACCGCATGAAGATCATTTACGACTATGGCCGACTCCGTCGACCATGGGCGAGACCTCGGCTAGCATGTGCTGTTCGACGCCGACCTCGGCGTGTGCCACTCAGTGTTGATAGAGATTTGAACGACTACTTCCACCGCTCAGCTACACGCACGCCTACAACTCTACGGCTCAGCGACAAGCCACTCGACGACATGCCTATGCTCGCATTACGAGCAACCAAGTCTACGGCTCGGCATTATTCCATCGCGTGCCACGAGCGCTTGGTACGGCTGCAAGCCTATGGCTCCAAGTCTACAGCTCGGCTGTACGGTATCGCGCGCCACGAGCGCCCGGTACGGCTGCACGCCTATGGCTTTAAGTTTACGGCTCGGCGATAAGCTACTCGGCTACACGCCTACGCCAGCGCCACGAGCGCCCAAGTCTACAGCTCGGTGACACGCTACTCGGCGATACGCCTACGCCCGCGCCACGAGCGTCCAAGTATTCCACTCGGCTGCATGCCATCGCACGCCACGAGCGCTCGGTACAGCTGCACGCCTGCGGCTTTAAGTCTACGGCTCAGTGACAAGCCACTCGGCTACACGCCCACGCCAGCGGTACGAGCGCCCAAGTCTACGGCTCGGCGACACGCTACTCAGCGACACGTCTACGCCCGCGCCACGAGCGTCCAAGTTTTCAGTTAGGCTGTATGCCATCGCGCGCCATGAGCGCCTGGTACGACTGCATGCCTGTAGCTTCAAGTCTACGGCTCGACGACATGCCACTCAGCGACACGCTTACGCCCGCGCTATGAGCGCCCAAGTATTCAACGCGGCTGTACGCCATCGTGCGCCACGAGCGCCCGATACGGCTACACGCCTACGCTCCCAAATCTATAGTTCGGCGACACGCCACTCAGCAACACGCTTAGGCCCACGCCACGAGCGCCCAAGTTTTCCGCTCGGCTGTATGCCATCGTGCGCCACGAGCGCCCGGTACGGCCACACGCCTACGGCTCCAAGTCTACGGCTCGGCGATAAGCCACTCGGCGACATGCCTACGCCCGCGTCACGAGCGCTCAAGTCTCCAGCTTGGCTGTATGCCATCATGGGCCACAAGCGTCCGGTACGGCTACACGCCTACGCCTCCAAGTCCACGGCTCAGCGACAAGTCACTCGGCTACATGCCTACGCTAGCGCCACGAGCGTACAAGTCTACGGCTCGGCTACACGTCGACGCCTACATCAGAGCTAAGTTCTCTTTACCATAATCTTTTCATATTAATCTAAGTTGTTTCTTGACTTGCTACTTAGTCGGTCTCCAACTAAGCAGTAAGTCGGGGGCTACACCTAACAGGTGCACTTGCGTGTACTTTTTGTTACTTTCTCTTAATGATTGCCAATGATTGCCACCATGATCCCAAATATCCTGGTACCCGATTGTGGCACTACTCCCTTGGTCCCTGTTAGGTCGTCAAACATATCAAAGGATATAAAAATTGATGGCTGACTTTAAAGTCACAAATAAAATCAGGGCGATAGCCAACCTTCTGCTTACCGACCACCTAGCTCTCGAGAAGAACAAGACTAGAGATCATCAAATACTAAGGAAAACAATTTTATATCCCCAACAACAGTCCAACACGACAAGAGCCAACAACAAACTTACCAAACTTTCCCCTAACGGGTTGGAGCACTAATTGGCTAGCAAAACAGTGGCATGACTCAGCATAACCAATACTACTAGAAAAGAGTGTCTAGCAACTACTAGAAAACAAACTGTGAAAGCGAATTCCAACAAGATTAGATTATACTCGATTCCAACCGACCTAACAAAACCAAAGGTATACTCAAGAGGACCCAACAATAATACAATCATTTGTTCTAGAGGTCATTAAGGCTCCCATTCCACATCCTACCAAAGACATTCTCCAAATCCCGAAACTTTTGGTTAAAAGGCTCAATTTGAACCGACTTTCAAAGTTTACAACCATCACCAAACATGCTCATGTGCGCTGCATCCACGGCCCTCTTAACATCTTTTGAGGCATATTCCCATTATCTTCTTAACTCAAAACTGTAGGGATAGCCTCAATAATCGAGCAACAAGCCGTAATAAAACTATGCAGAGCAAACTTGGGGTTCTAAAGAGACAGATATTTTAACAGGGATGAAAATAAAACATATATTACCTTTATCCTTGAGCATCCTCCATAAAAGGCACTATTATAGTCTAGGGAACAATTTTTAGAAACTATAAGCTCTAATATGAACAAAAGGCTAACATACAATGTGAACTAAATTATCTCTACTAATAGAACAACTTTCCTAGAGATTGAACATATGCATGAGAGTCTACCAAAGAAAACCCTCAACACACTGTTGAAGTACTCCAGAAGTCTCTTGCAAAAGCCACATGTCCTGCTAGAACCCATAGAGCAAAGTAGGGTGTACAAGGGCAAAAAAACGACTACAACACTAATAAGCATAAGGGTAGGGCAAAGTACTTGTTTCAGTTTTAAGGCATATCCGAAGAACGGTACCACTGCCTCCTCGAGAAAGGTCTTTAAAATTCACCACAAGAGCTCTAGAGCCAATGGCTAACATATCCTTGAAATACTAAGACATCACTGATGGATTGAATAAATTTCATCTAGAGTAGACTACTTAATCACCGATATGGATGTTCAATAAAGAAAACTCTGAACCCAATCTTGTTTGACTTGAAGTCCATGGCAAATGTTAGCATAGTTGACACCATAACACTTGAACCATGGCATAATCATACCCTTTAATCAAACACAGCAACAAACTGATTTAAAAAAATCATATAAATACATACATATTCCATATTTATTACCACTAGAACCTTAATTAACAATACGATCAACCATACAAACAAAAATGCCATGCAAACCCATACCCATCCTATTGTGCACCAGTGTGTCAGGTCTTGATTAATTAGTTAAACCACAAAGTGGGAGTTTACTGTTCCATATTAATTCAAACTCATTACTTCACCCATAACGGACCTAAAGCCCGCTCTGATACCAACTGTAACACCCCGGTTCCTCGAAAACCCAGAATGCTACTAACTCTCCAAAAACTATAAATTTCGACAGCATCTCCCCTGTTTATATGGGCATCCACGGTAGGCAATTTATATCAAGATAACAAATAAACATTTCTATCAACCAGTAGCCAATTTAAAACCTACAATAACTGCATCTCTCAATTATACACATGACAACTATTCAAGTAAAACTCATATGAAACCAATATCCTAATTTAACGTGAGAGGTAGTGAGTGCTCAAGTCCAGGTTCTATTTTTCCATCCCCATGCATGATTGACATCACATGTACCTAAAAAGCAAATAAAAGCAAGAGTGAGTATTCCACAATACTCAGCAAAGTATATGTATAAACTAGAGAATTCAAAATACAAGAGCAACAAAATCACTTCTATAAATTCATACCCTTCATTCTCATAAACATAAACAACTGTTAGTCTAAATACTCTAAACAGATCACTTCTCATCCATTCGATGCAATGCAATGCACATGCGTCTGTACTGTGAGCTCATACCGGTATAGCTAGGTGCGCACCCGTCGATGCCACACCTTGCCCGTGGAGTGCCTACCAAGTAGGACTTCAGAGCACTCCGGACTAGTGACTTTGACTTTCTCACCGACCTCATCGGACTAGTCAAAAGTGACTTTCTCACCGACCTGGCTCATATGCACATGATGCAAATATGCCTCTTCTCTGTCATACAACTATCACATACCTTCATCACTTAACTATAAATAGCAGAACATTTAAATTGCATCAAAATAATATAAACCCTTCTTCCAACCAATCAATAAGAACAATCACAAAGCAATCAGACCACACAGTTATATAGCATCAAACCAACACACGTTTAACATATACTTGCCTTTAAACCAAAGTTGAAAGGACAATACGCGGATGCCAGTCTCGAGGTATAACCTACACGTGCAACATACCATAATCATGACCATATGGCAACACCACCAAGCATCAAGAAGGGTCAAACACTAACTATTTAGTCCTAACTCTTTTCATATCATATTTCATCTAGGTTTCCAATTCCTGACTTACTTAACATCAAATAATATTAAGCATTAACCAAATATTCTCTAGGTATTTCTAAAACACCTAAGTTCAACACTTTGATTCCATAATACTTATCTTCTCAATTGTTATTTAGCTGAATGGTAAACTAAACCAATTTCTATTAATGCAATAGAAATTCCAGCTGCAGTCAAAACAGGACAGCAGCACAACAAACATCATATCTCCTAAACCACTTATCCAAATTACACGTTCTTGGACTCTATGGAAAGCTAGAAACATGGCCTACAATTCTTTCCATAAGGTCGTGCTAAGATTATGGACCTAAATAGCACGAATTTAACTCGTAAGCTACTGCACATACAGATTGCCAACAAAGCCTACAATTTCCAATCTTAGGGCTTGCAATTTATCACAAATCTCACCATACTCATCACATTAGAGGGCAAATCATAGCATATTACCTCAATTTGCAACCCTCCCCACAGATTTGGGTGAAACCCTAACTCTCCCTTTGCTCCTCTTTCTTATCCTTTCTTTCTCCTGCACAAGGTTGGCCTCTTCTTCCTCTTCCTCAATTTCTCTTCCCACCACAACCCATTTCTTCTTCTACCTCCTCCAACCCACCTCCTACTGCTGCCTCTATGCAAGCAGAGCGCAGGGGCGGTGGCGTGCAAGGCGGTCGGAGGGTTGGAGAGTTCGATCTCCCCAACTCACAGCCCTTAACACTCACGTTTTTGGGCCGGGCTGGGCTCAAAACCAAATGGGGCATCACAGAACGGTTCGGATCGAAAATTTTAGTCACGGTTTTTTCAAACTACGGTGCGACTGACGGAGGGCTCCGTCAGCCATGACTGACCCCAGCCCAACTTATTATGCACTTGTCATCTATAGATAGTGATATATCTACCAATATATAGTGAATACATAACTGATTCGAATGCACTTGCCTTCTATAGAAAATGCTATAGGTAGTTCATTAGAGGGGTTATCTATATGCTATCCATAGATAACATGTCTATTTTTAATAGCTAATGGTTAGCTATACCATTGAAGATGCTCTGAGATGGCTAAATGATAGCAGACTCTAACCCATGGCACAAACTTTTCTAGTTTCTAGGAAGTTGCGTGCATAAGCATCATGCTTGATTTGGTTTCTTCATCTCATTCCATGCACTGTGAGAGTGCATGAGCATCTCCGAGGCTGCATAAAGCATCCAGAGGCCCCATTTGTTCCACATTTTAGAGATTCTCTATATTGCTAATACGTAAAGGGAGTCTCATCCATCTCTATTGGAGTGAGAATTAGATGCTGCATAAAGCATTCGGCAAAGCATCACAATAAATCTTGCCGACACGCAACCAACACCGCTGCCTTTCCTCTCCCAAAGTCTTTTGCGGCACCATTAGCCAGCGGACAGGAGGAGGTACAGACATACTTACATCTATGGATTTTGTTCTTGTTTTTTCACAGACAAATTTCGTCTGTGAATTCTTCAGATATCTGAAAGTCTGAACCACCTCGACAGAGTTTTTTGGCACTTGCCGAGAGCATTAGCAAGCGGGATTCTAATCTATTGTCCACTGAATATCAGGAGCTAGCCAGGAGGACAGGAGGTACATAGTACATACACACTTACATCTATTGCATGGATCTTGTTCCATGTTTTGACAAACATAGTTTGTTTGTGAATTCTTCAGACATCTGAAATTCTGAACCACCTTGAGAGAGTGCCCTTGGCTCTCTACAGCAGCATCAGGTTCGAGCTATCAACTCTGAGATTCTCTGAGCTAGCTGATCCCAGAAGATGGCTGGGATAATGGTGAGCGCCGGCACCGGCGTGATGAACTCCCTCCTGCAGAAGCTCACCACGCTGCTGCTCGACGAGTACAAGCTGCAGAAAGGTGTGAAGCGAGAGATCAACTTCCTAAAGCTGGAGCTGGGAAGCATGAATGCCTTCCTGGAGAGGTTGGCCGAGAAGGAGGAGCTTGACCCACAGACGAAGGAGTGGAGGAATCAAGTGAGGGAGATGGCATACGACATCGAGGATTTCATCGACATCTACATTCATCGGCTTCAGCATGGCCCTAACAATTCTAAGGGCATCAAGAAATTCTTTCGTGATGTCATTGTGAAAGCGAAAAGTTTGCGAGCTCGTCATGGAATTGCTAAGCAGATTCAGGAGCTCAGGACCCAGATCGTTGAGGGAAGCCAGCGACGACAGAGGTATGAACTTGATAAGAGGTATGAACTTGATAAGTTATGCTTTTCTGATGACACCAACATGGTGACTGTCGACCCCCGATTGCCTGCGCTATATGTGGAGGCATCCAACCTCGTTGGTATTGATGGCCCAAGGGATGAGCTTATCAAGCTGGTGGATGATGGAGAGAAGCAACTGAAAGTGGTGTCAATAGTAGGGGTTGGAGGGTTAGGCAAGACTACTCTTGCTAACAAATTGTTCCAAAAAATTGGTAATCAATTTGACTGCCAAGCTTTTGTGTCAGTGTCACAAAAGCCTAATATGAAAAAGATTTTATCATCCATACTATCCAAAATCAAGAAAGAAGAAGATACAAGAATTGAATCTAGAGATGAAGAATGGCTCATCGGTGCACTAAGGGATTCACTAAAGGACAAGAGGTATCTAATCATATACGCTAACTGAAACCTACTTCCATCAATATTCCTCGCTACATTCATTAGGTTGATATAAATAATAATTTATGATTAATTGGATATATGCCACTCGTAAGTCTTAAAATTAGATAACATGTGTAACAAATACCACTCAGTGGCATACAAGTACATATATATATTTTTTAAATCTAGGAGTGGCATATATCTAATTGACCCTAATAACAATTTTTATTGGCTGAACTCACTCGCAATTCAAATAACTTGTGTATTGTTATTCTGGTACATACAACTGAATGTACCTCTGTTCATTTGACAGGTATCTTATAGTGATTGATGATGCATGGAGCGCCGAACATTGGGAGATTATTAAGTGTGGTTTGCCTGATAATAACCACGGCAGTAGAATAATAGTGACAACAAGAATTAGTGATGTTGCAAAGTTTTGTTGCTATCCAAATCCAAGTCGTGTATATGAGCTAAGGAAATTAAGTGAAGCTGACTCCTAAATATTGTTTTTCAGAAGAATTTTTGGCTCTGATGGGAGATGCCCTACACACCTAGAAGGAGTCTCTGCTGACATCATAAGAAAGTGTGGTGGTTTACCATTGGCTATAATTACTATGTCTAGTTTGTTGAGCACTAAACCGGAAACAAGGGAAGAGTGGATTAGTGTTGGAAAGTCCATTGGCTCGGGACTTGAGAAACATCCTGATGTAATAAAAATGA
>SPJY01001239.1:1402580-1496901 GCA_005191435.1 Raddia distichophylla
GATGAAGCAGCTAAGATAATGGCAATCCAATTTCTCTATTTCAGTCCAAACCTGAGTTGTTGCAAGAATTCCAGAAGAAATTCCCAACTGATAGAATCGAAAGCTTTTGCAAAGTCAATTTTGATGAATGGACTCGCTTTCTTCCTCTTATGCAGGTCCTGAATTGCACCCTTTGCAAAGATGAAATTATCTTGAAGACAACGTCCTTTAATGAAAGCACTTTGAGAGGAGGATATTAGCTCATTCATGTAAGGTGCCAGGCGATTAGCTAAAAGCTTGCTGAAAAGTTTACCAAAGCTATGCGTGAGACTGATGGGTCTGTAGTCATTAGTGGTAGACGCTTCCTCTTTTTTTTTGAGCAAGACAATGTGGGCAGTGTTGAGTAGCGACAGGAGCCGTCCATTGCAACTGTAAAGTTGGTCCATTGCTTTTACGATGTCATCTTTGATCGTGTCCCAGCAGACTTGATAAAACACTCCATTGAAATCATCTGGCCCTGGGGCCTTGTCTTTACGAAGAGACCTAACAGCAAGTTCAATCTCTTCAATCTCAAAAGGCTTGTCTAGGTCGTGGAGGTCATGGGAAGTGATGCGTAAATTAGCCCAATCAATAGTAAAGTTTCTCGTTATTTTGTTACCAAGAAGCCCCTGAAAGAAGGATAGGAATTCAGAATGCTTGTCCTCATCGGAAAGGAGCTCTCTGTTGTCTTTTGTTAAAGTACCAACAAAGTTTTTTCGCTCCTGGCATTGACCTTTATGTGAAAAAATTTTGTGTTAGCATCACCTTCTCTGATAAAATTTAAACGCGATCGCTCCTTCAAGCGCAATCTTTCAACGGCAGCTAAAGCAAAGCACCCTGCACTTTAGATGCCTTCTGAACTCTATCTCAGCCAAAGTTAGCCTTCTATGCTCCTCAGCTATGTTAATCCTGTGAATTAACTCCTCTGTTATGGCTAGTAGCAATCTGTTATTCCCTACAATATCTTTACACCAAGCCTTGAGTGCTTTGGCTGTTCGGCAAAGCTTGATATGCACTCTACGCAGAGCGTCCAAAGTGCACACTGGTTTTTCCCAAGCTAAAAGGACAACCTGCTGGAACCCAGAGAGTTTTGGCCAGAAACTTTCAAATCGAAAACCTTTGAACATGTTGAAAACGGAGTTCCCAGTAAAAAGCAACGGGCAATGATCAGACACTGAAGAGGATAACGCTTGAAGAGTGCAGTTGGGGTAGCAACTGTCCCAAGTAGCCGATATGAAGAATCTGTCTATTTTAGTTAAAGTGGCATCCTCCCTTTCAATGGACCAAGTAAATTTCTTCCCCTGGAGAGCTACCTTAAGTGCCAATGAATCAATGCACGCCTTGAAAGCAGACATGATAATTGTACTACTGATTGTTGGAAACTCTGAGCTAGCTAACATATAAAATAATGCAACAGTCCTTATATCAAACCAATTGAAAATTTTTCTTGCAAGCACATCCTTTACATCAAATAGTTTATGTAGCTAGTAAAATATAGATTTTGATCATGTCTGCAATACAAGATAAAACCAAAAGCTACAGCCACACCCCCAAAAAAAGAAACTCCCCCTTTAGACCGTGCACTACATGTTTGTTCTTGGTTCTCTAAACTTGTCTTACCCGAACTACTCAACAGGGAGAGCGGCTGGTCAACGGGGAGGCTGACGACGGCTAGATCCGACGGCGGCCAGAGGAGGTGGAGTTTGGCGTCTCGTCAGGACCAGCGGCAGCTAGATCCGGGGTCGGCGTCGCTTCAGGGCCAGCGGCGGGTGGAGGTACAGACGGCGCACCGACGTGGGTGGAGACAAGGGCGGCTCAGCGATTGGAGACGGGGACGGCGCGGGTGGAGACGGAGGCGGCGTCACGGGGGAGGAGGATGGGCGGCGGCGCGGGAGAGGGAGGTGGGCGGCGGGGCGAGGGAGGACGGTGGGCGGTGCGGTTGGAGACGGAGGCGGCGGCGCGGGGGAGGATGGTGGCCGGCGGCGCAGTGGGAACGAAATGCAAGTGTGGGGAGAAACACGGTGCGCGCGAACTCTTTAGTATTGGGTGTATCTGAGACGGTTTTCAATATCAACGCAGATGGTTTTATATAGCAACGGAGACGGTTTTGTTTGTGAACCGTCTTCCTTATTGAAATTTGGGAGACATCCCCGCCTGGCGCGTATGAACTATCCACGACGGTTCTAATAAACAACCGTCTTGGATACCTATGCAAGACAGTTTTGCATAATCAAGAACCGTCTCCGATAGTGAAAAATAATCAACCCTCACGCGTAGTTAGGTTTCTCCCGGAATACTATCTCTCGGCGGCATTGCTGCGCATCGCCGTCTCCCGGAGGTGTTAGGTTCCACCCTGCTCTATCGACTCGCCGTCTCATCGTTAAAGCCGATCGTCGGATTAACATTAGAGTTATCGGTAAAGCGCTCATCGCTTCACCGGCGACTTGTTTGCTCTATCGGCTCGATGTCTCATCGTTAAGCCGATCATCAGTTTATCTCTGAGCTATCGGTAAATCATCATCGATTCGCCGGCAGCTTGCCTATCGAAAACCTTGCCGATTGCAAAAGGTCAAATCGGCTGGCACACCCACGGAAAGCCCGATCCCCTGTAGTTCGGCGATAGTTGGAGTCGGGGAACCACTTTTCCGCGTCAACATCGGCATCTTGCTAACCGAGACGGTTACTAGTAAAACTGTCTCGGATGATGGGGATATTAGAGACTGTTGGCAAACAAACCATCTCAAAAAATAATCTGCTGGGACGGCGCAGGCATGGCCAAATATCTGAGACGGTTTGCTGATAAAAAACCGTCTCGGATATTGACAATACCAGAGACGGGTTCCCATGTAGTAGGTATCCGAGACGGTTTTTTGCAAAACCGTCTCGGAAGCTCGTCTGGCCGGCCTCTCCACTGCTTTGCGAGACGGTTTTTCCCGTCGTGCTAAGCGTTGTCTCGGATGAGGCGTCCAGCATAGCCCTTTCTGTAGTAGTGTCCATCCCCAAAATAAAGAGACGCATTTTTAATACCACATTTAACACACTCTATCACTGTGCATTTGGCAAGTGTTGGTCCTACGAGGGTACCCCACGATACGGGCAACAACACCGCCTGACACCACCGGGCGTCCGCCGCGTCTCGTCAGTCCCCACGCGATGGCCAAAGTACAGCCGCTGTTTCTCTAACTGCACGCATGCGCATTCATCATGCGCACGCCTTTCTATCCCACGCCAAATCCTCCGCATTAAATTCCTTCGATACGCAGCGTGGGAGAGAGTCCTTCGCCGGGAAGCTTCCTCCTCACTCATGCGGTCCCTCTGACAGCGGGCTCCGCAGAGTGTCCATGCTCGCCCTGACGCAACGTGGCCTGCTCTGCTCCGGCACGAGGGCCTGCTCGCCCGCCCTCCGCCGTGCTCGCCTAGGCGCCACGTGGCTTGCTCTGCCTCGGCGCGGGGCTAGCTTGGCTGCTCATCCTCTCTACGTCGTGCTCGCCAAGGCGCCACGTGGCTGCTGGTCTTCTACTGCTTTCCACCCCTTGGGTTCCCTGGGGTCCACTTGATATATACATGTTGATCAAGCTCATGGGCATCGACTGTCCTAGGCTCTCATTGAAGGTGTGAGTGGTGCTTGCGTGCATCAGGTCATGTCCTTCGCCGTGAACAGGCACTACCGGCGCCTGCATGCTGAGGTCAGAGCAGTAGAACATGGGCAGCATGATGCACACCACTGCCTCGACGCCGGCGATCCTTGTGTTGGCCATGGACACGAAGATGAGCGCCTGGATGCCAGCCGGTCGGGTGCGTGGAAGATGGAGTTGGTTGGCAGGGTAGAGGAAGTTCTCGGAGGCAGGGAGAGAGAAGACATAGAGAAAGGAGAAGATGATGGACAGAGCATGACACGTGGGGCCTGTGTTTAAAAACTCCTTTTCAAAAATAAAATGACATTTGTCTTGTCTATGTGGCAAAAACCATCTACATAGGCTGCCACGGTGGCAAAACCATACTAAAATCCACATGCAGGGGGTATTTGCACCACCAATAGTTGGATAGTTTTTCAGATCGAGGGGTTAGGTGTCTATACTCCTATAGTTAAGGGTCAAGTAGACTTTTCTAATTAAAATAAGGGACCGACTAGAACGCAGGTGCCTGCGTTTTGTGTTTCGTGCAGGCGATCCTTTTTCAGTAAGATTGCATAGAAATTTCACCGTACAGAAGTATTGAAAAAACAGTATAAAAAAGTGAAAAAAATTCTGTAAGCTACCAATCGAGCAAATTAGAGAGGTAGAGAAGAGTAGATCGACAGGCCGTTGGCAGGCGACGGTGAGCAGTGGCATCGGCGGTCGGCGGCGCAGCAGCGGGCCACATCGGGCGGCGCAACAGCGGCGTCGGCGCACGGAGAGCAGCGTCATCGGCGGGCGGCGGTGAGCAGCGGCGTCGCGCTCAGCAGCGGGCCACAAACGCGAGCAGCAGCAAAGAGCAACAGCGCAAGCAGCAGCAACGCAAGCGGGCGGTGAGCAGCAGCGCAAGCAGCAACGCGAGCAGCAGCGATCGAAGCTACCGTCCGAGGTTGAATACCAGACAATCTGATGAGATTCGGATAGAAGCGAGGAGCGTCCCTCGTGCGGGGGACGGCATGTGGTCCCACGCGCGGACGGGCGTCCGATGCTACTGTCTCCACCGTGCGATTAAATGCTGTGCTGGGCTGGGGCGCTGGGCTCAGCTCGCACTGGCCTGCATGACGTCGCGCCTCAACTCTCTCTCTCTCTCTCTCTCTCTCTCTCTCTCTTCCCCTCGAATCCACCAACATCACCTCCTCCACGTGGATCGAGATCCCCTAACATTCGAACTGGAATGTCACGGCGCTACAGTAACCATCACATTCCAATGATCTCAGTCATCAGATGCTCAACGAATGAACCAGATGAAGCGGTACAGGATAGAGAAAAAACAGACGCTACAGTGCTTTGCTACAGTGTTCACATGCTACAATGTTTTTGTGCAGTGCCGGTTGAATCTTTGCCTCTCCTTTTTGATCCAGTGGTTTAAAGAGAATGTCACGGCACTGTAGCACCGTGACATTACCCCCACAATGTTAGAGGATTTGAATCCCCTCCACGTCGGGCACTTCTTACATCTACCGACATCACCTTGCTGCTCCGCTGCCGCGACCCCGACCGCCGGCTCAGCGATCTGCCACAGCAGGGTCAACGACGCGCTGCCGCAACGACGCAACGTACGCCGACGCCGACGAGCAGATGCTCACAGAATTCCAGCAGGAGGAATCGATTGTAGCGGTGCGATATCATGCTGAAATTGGACTCTTTTTTCTACTGCTTCGATGGAATGTTTCGTCCATGAGCTGACCAGCTAGCTGAATACATTCACATGTTGCCATTCTGAATCTTCAGTTCTTCACCGTAGCTTCACGGAACCATAGTAACCTAAACTATTAAGAGAGCTTGACTGAACCATAGTAACCTGAACTTGTATACCCCTGCGTCTAGCTAGGGTTAAAGGGCAGGAATGTCCAACATATGCCTATATAAGGACCCCTTGGAGGCTTGTACACATGAGCTGATTATGATGGATAAATGACATATTCCTCACATGCTCTCTCTCTCTCTCTCTCTCTCTCTCTCTCTTTCACTTGTTGTGTGCTTGTCATACCTCCGGGATACAAGCAACAACAGTTAGGCGCCAGGATCCTGTCTAATGACTCGACACTTCTACCTCTCATTAGCACTTCACTAGTTCACTGTATCACTTCTTCGTATCACTTCACCATGCTTTGGAATGATGTGAGGCCTATTTATTGCTGCTGGACGTTGGTTTGTGCACCATGGAAACGATGGTAGGTGACTTGGCTTTCACAGTGGAGGAAGCTGGATGGGGCTGACTGATGGGGACGGGGTCCCGATCTTCCGACAGGTATGGATAAACACGAATTGGTGGAGAACTCGACGTTGACGATCCGGCTTCCAATCAGATTAGATCTAGGCCTGCAATCGCCACACCACTGTCTCCGTTCGTTATCAACCACGCCTAGACACGGTTGATCTCACCACGAAGGTTAATTCCTGCAAGCGAAACGAGAACACAAGCAAGAACACGGTAGATTCAATATCAAATTACTGGTTACCGAATAAGCACACAAAGTTGGGGTTCAGCAAACCGACACACGACGAAACTGCGACGGCAGAATAATCTAAGCAAAACTCAAGTCTAAACGATGACGGCTACTGAATATATAGCGACGGCTAGGGTTTGGGGCGCAGCCCCTAAGGGTACACGGGCCATGGGCCGAAAGTGGAGCATCGCAGCGCTTGGCAGAATGCGGCAAATTCTGGTCGCAATATTGTTTCGACAATTTCTGTTGATCTGTAAGGAATTTGGGCCTCAAACTGGATCCATTAGAATTCTCTCGTCGTGGGCTTATCTGTGCATACCAAGAATGTCCAAAACGGAGTCCATATGCGCCCGGGGCATCCGTTTTAAGTTGACTGCGCGGAGATGGCCGAACCTGACTCGTGGATAAATTGGGCTCTCTCTTTGGCCGACCTTGCAACGACGTGGCCTGTGAGACCAGAGGGCGTCGAAGTGGTGGAGATGCGCCCTTATTGAATACGTCTTGAGCTTGGGGAGGTGGCCACGGTGGAGGCCGAACTATCGGCGGTGACAGTGCAATATCAACATGATGAGCTTGCTGGCTGTGCACGCGACCTGGCCATGGTGCGGGTCGATGCTGCCATGTGGTTGATGATGCCACCATAGCTGATGTAGATGATGTAGAGGATGTCGTGAAGTGTCGCCAACTTGTCGTAGATGAAG
This sequence comes from Raddia distichophylla, assembly GCA_005191435.1. Classification (NCBI taxonomy): domain Eukaryota; kingdom Viridiplantae; phylum Streptophyta; class Magnoliopsida; order Poales; family Poaceae; genus Raddia; species Raddia distichophylla. Next base: position 1,409,424 of record SPJY01001239.1, read on the forward strand.
TAGTCGATCGAAAACTCATCGACGTCCATGCTGGCGAAGAATTGAATGAAACCCTTGATGACCACCATGCTGACGTAGTGTTGGTCTTATCTATGATGTGCATGGTCACATCACTGACCGGCCTAGGTGGGATCGTCCGGTCCCTTGGATCGACCATATTTACTCCTGCACGGCTAGGATCGGCTCTTGGAGGCAGTTGGTACACTCTAAGGCCAGCTGGCCTAGGGTGAGGCTGATCCGGACCCATGATCTCTCTGTCTTGATCACCAAGGGTCCATGCATATTAGCTCCCAAAGTTGGTTCACTACATGATCACAATATCTTGCACAATGAACTTTTTTTTATCATGTACCCAATGTTTGCTGACAACGTACACAAACATGACATTTCTCTTCCATGGTAAGAGGAAACCCTATTTAGTCATCATGTAGAGTTTATTACAGGTAAGATATGCTAGTTTCATATTAAAAAATAGTCAGTTTTATGGGGAGAAGGGGGAGGAAAGGGGACGCGTGGTGGGGACGGGGGAGAAAATGATGCGGCAGAATGGGTAGGGGAAGGCAGCGAGCGTTGCTGAGTTGGGTGGATTAATAAAATGAATGGGTCCCACTTATACAGGATGACATTCTTTGTTGGACAAATTTTGAATGCTAAAATGACTTGCTTCCAGGGGCGGAAGGAGTACTTGCTACACAAAATCATACAAGGCTTTCAATGACCATTTCTCACCTTAGCTAGTTGGTCTGTAGTACTTGAGATTTGAACTCAAGGCTTGATCATGATGAGGTCCTGGATCCTAAATCCCAGCCGATCTCGGCTGTAAATCTTAATGTGAGAACCGCGGATTGACTCTACAACATGGTTAGCATGCAGAAACTAATTGAGGTTCTAATACTACCCTTAAAGGCATAAAGAAGAGAACTAACGTACTAAGCTACTCTAACCTGAAAAGAACGAGGCTGAAGTGAAAATATGGATATTCCCGGTGGAACCATGTTCGGCCCAACAAAGTCACCTCCGACGCAAAGCCACCCGAGCCAAGGCATCGCATTAGCCATTGGGATGTTCGAGCCAGCGCCCAGCAAAGGGAATCGATTCGCTGTGCCCTAGCGCCGCCGCCGCCCCGCCTGCCGAAGCCAGGCTGCGTGTCTCCTCCTCCGGAACCATCAAGTCACACCTACCAATCACATCCTATCTTTCCTTCTTCCGGGCTCTAGCCGCTGCCACCGTTCTTCTACTTGCTGCCTTGCCCCGCCACCGCCGTCGACGACGGCTATATCCCTTTCGATGGCCAGCTGCCAGCCGCCGTAGCCGCCGCCACACATTACCCTTCCTGCGGGTCAACCCAGCCACCGCCTGGTTTTTCGTCTCTTAGCTCATTGGAAGACGAGGATGCATACTCTTACATAGCTTATAGGGCTCATTTCCAGGGGTCCAAGAAGGACCTTCTTTGTCAAGAGGAGCGATGTTCGTCATCTCAAAATTGTCCTTGCACTTTTCTTTCGATCGTCAATTGCATGAACCTAATGCATCCATCAGATCCAACTGACCCACTTTATGGAAATTACATCAAAATAGCCGGTCCATCAGTTTCCCCAGGATCTTTAGTAGAAGCAAACAACCATTTGGTTCCAGAAGTAGCACTACAAGATTATGTCAAAACACGTATCATTTATTATCTGTCTAAGATCAAGACTCACCCCCCTCAAACATGCTGGATTGGGCGATGGAGTGACTGCACACAGCATCTATGCCGTTCTAGGATCCCTCCCAAAAAGATTACATCTGGATGTACGTTTGGACGGGTAGCATTCGTCTTCGTCTTATATATCCTTTATTAATTTCACTTGTCTTGATTTTCATTCTTAATGTTGTTGTAATTATATCAAAATGCTGATGTGTTCATTTGTAGCCCCACCAGGTTTCGTCCTACTCCTGAGCTAGGGTTACTTGGATATTTGCGTATCAAAGTGTTCCATGGCTGGCTTGTTCACCCTGATAATGAAAAGGAGGTTTACAATGCCATTAGGTCCGACAATGTCAGTGACCTGATCACCAAGCATATGATTCAGATTCAGGTTGTTCAGAACGTGGGAATTTATATCCTCAACTTATTTTCACATTTGCATCTCCATATCTCATTCTTATCTATATATGCAGTGGTATCCAAGTTCTTGGCCAACACAAAGAAGATTCAGTTAATAGCCTATGGGTTGGCCTGTTTGCAGAGGGAGGTAGAAGAGGGATATGTTAGATATAATCTTGACATCTACTAGAAGATTGTAGAAGGAGAAGCTAGTTGGTAGCTATATGGAGATGCTAGAAGCATCTAAAACATTTAGTTCTACTACTAGCTCATAGATGAACTAGATACTAGATACTAGAAGCATCTAGCTATTATTAGGACTAAAATATTAATAGCTAGATGTAGAATGTTCTAGATATATGGGATGAGCTAAGGTTAGCTTAGCCTATAAATAGAATATGTAGGAGCATTTGTAAGCCAAGCTTGAGGACTAGTTCAATATATACTTCAGCTATAATGTAGTGAGTCTCAATTGCTTCCAAAGTGAATATTAGTGTGAGGTCTTGTGAGAGTTTTGTTTATTGTTCGTGTGAGCTCCTGGGCCAACAGGATACCCTGCCATCCTTTAGAGCAAAGGGCATTACCAAGTCATATATAATGTATGAAGCCTAAACCTTATCACTATACATTTAACAACATAGCTATATGTTTTCCCCCTCATGTGTTGTGTTGTTGCTGCAGCATCAAGGAACCATTTTCTGCCTGGCAAATGATGTGGATGTTGTCATGGAAAGAAATTCTTTTGCGATCTGGAAAACACTAGAAATAGTATGATATCATATCGTGCACCTTTCCATAACTGCATGTGTGAGACTAAAGTAAATTTTGATATTTTTATAACCGATTATCTAGATAAAAAGTTGTTTTTGCCAATAGATAAAAGAGAACTCACGAGATAACAAATCAACAATTTCCAGTTGACCTCCTTGTAATACAGCATCGTCTTTAAGTTTAAGCTCTAAGTGAAGATTCTGATTAATCAAATAATCAGCAACTGATCATCTCAATCTTGGTTGAATTCTAAAAAAATGGCAAACTTTCAGTCAGACTCAACATTAGAGTTTCTTTCCACTTCTGGGGGTCAATTGTTAGGTTCAAATAATTGACGATCGAAAGGAAGGCAGACAATCTAAATCAGAAGAACATGGCGCATGCTGCAAACAATGTTCTTCATGGTTGTGTCAAAGTGAACCCCAGAAACCATGTAGGATTGTTCTTTGTCTTCCATTGAGCCTGTTAAATTGTCAATGGTTTTCTTGATTAGGTTAGATGTAGGTGTAAGCAAAGTCAGTAATCAGATCATATTCATAATCTTCATATCCACAACATCAAATTTATCTCGAACTGTGTTGTGTTTATGTTTATTATCTAACTGCAAATGAAATTAACAGGCCAGAAAGTGGTTGGAAGATGACCTATCAGAATCGCTTAGAATAGTGCAAGGGGGACATCCTGACAGGAAAACCCCTAAACCGTATGGCGGAAAGGAAAAAGATGCTACCAGTCAAGAGAATAGAAGCGTGAAAGAACAATCCAAATCTGTAGAAACCCCACAAGAATGTACGGTAAAGATGAACTTGAGGCCGTGTCTGCCAAGTTTGTTGATTTCCTCACGAAGTAAGTCTCACTACACTTTCCTAAATGTTTGTTTTCCTGGACCATTTTTTTTTTTCTTCTGATTTGGAGTTTCCCCAGTTTCAAAAGTGGTGGCAGTAGCCGTATTTTGAAGGGATGATGAAATCAATGCAGCATCGAGGCATACTTCTTATAGAAATCCCATATGAAAGGTTCATACTAGCCTTTAAGGTGCAATTTTCATAAGTTAAATGTCTAATGTTGAGTCTAACTGAAAGTTTGCCGTTTTTTCAGAATTCAACCAAGATTGAGATGATCAGTTGCTGATTATTTGATTGATCAAAATCTTCGCTTAGAGCTTGAACTTAAAGACAACTGAAAATTGTTGATTTGTCAGAACCAAAATCGTGAGTTCTCTTTTATCTCGTGAGTTCTCTTTTATCTGTTGGCAAAAACGGCTTTTAATCTAGATTAGCAATTGACATGATGCATTTTTCTAAACATGTAGTACCCAAAGCTTTGAGGGCTTTGTTTCCAAAAATAATATGCGTGATGGTCACTCAACATCTTATATCGGAAGGAAGATGGCCTCCAGATACCTTGCTTATATCCTTTCTTGGTTTGAAAAGGGTACAATGCTGGGGCGGCGATTGGTCCAAATCTGACATGGAGGTCAGAAATAATGGTCAGGAATTCGTTATCACCAAAATTCCCAACAAGGATTTAGACAAAAATCCTGCATTTTTTTTATATGAATCATTTCATTAAAATGGTTTTTGAGCCTTTTGAAAGTGAGACAGGTGACTATCCCCATATTTCGATGACTTTCACGTCGATGTTCTGGGAATGCCTGACCCTTCTATAGAGAACAAAAAGTGGAGAAAATTCCTAAAGCTTATGCGTTCTCACTTTGCATTGAAAGCTCCTTTTGTACGGTCAGCAGCTCTCTATAACATCTATAGAGTAGCTGACTCAATGACGCTTGGGATGGCTCCGCATGCCGTATTTGTTCCATTTAATGACACAAGGGGTTTAAAAGACTGGAGAAATATTGCAAGGAATGTTAATCCTTTGAAAGGAGTCTATATGTTTAGGAACTTCAAAAGTGATAAATGGGAACATAGCTATTGGTTTTTGCTGCAGTTTACCCGACACTCAATTGAACATCTGCTGAATTATACAAGGTATCTTTTTCTCTCTTTAGTTTCTCAGAAAATTTTGCATGATTGTTAACAACGTTTACTTTGATTAATTTAATCAACTGAATGGTTTTTTCAGAAAGACAATATAATTCAACAAATTCAGGACATAGCAATTGTGGACTTGATACTTGCGAAGCATCTTGGAAAGTACATTGCCCAGTTCATCTGATTTTTTGTATACAAGTTTGGCACGGATGATGAGTAAGTCTTTTTATCATTCTTCAATAGATTGTCTGGTACTTTGGAATATATTTAATGAAAGTTATTATCTTTTTGCAAATTTTATATTTAATGAAAGTTATTATCTTTTGTAGATTTTCAAGTTCATTGAGGCATCTGGAGGCATCCGAGTAAGTTAACAACTCTATGTTCTGAACAAAATTCTAAATCCTGCTGGTAAACTAGTCTCCCCATGGGGCCTAGGAAATGTACTGCTCCTGGCTTCTATCTAATATCTAGTGCACTTTGGCGTGTTTTTATTTGTTGTTTGACATTAAAAATAATGAGTTATTTCTCCTGTGCTTTAGATGCTTTGACAAGGAAGAAAGACAAGCTGGAATTGATGATGTTCTCAACAAGCTCTTGGTGATTATCCCCCCCTCCCCATGCATGACCACATCTTGTTCATTTTCCATGTTATGTGTGCAAATTTAGACATTCATGTACCTAGTGTGCTACAGTTAAGTACTAAAGTTACTGCTGCAATGCTTGCTATCGCTTACTACTAAGTGCCGCTGCCTACTGCTACCTAATTCGAAACTAAGTACCGGAGTACTGCCATGCTGCTGTATTAATCCAATAAGACCCTAGAGATATAATTGGGGACTAGGAAGGGAGGATAGTGACCGGCATAAACCAGTCATTTTAGTGGTTTGGTTATTTCTTTTGTCCACATGGCTTTATTTTTGTTTAACTTTTAACACCATACTCTATTATGAATTTGAGTAGAAAGCACTAACACTGGCAGTGTTTGTAATTGGGTGAGCAAGAAAATGCAGAGGTTGGAACAACATATGGGGCTCCGTCGTCATCCTCATTATATCACAAGACAGTAATCTATTGTGGCCTGAGTTTAGCTGACATTGAGCAAGCCTTGAACCGTGAAGGTGTTCAGGTATTGAGTCTTCTGATAATTTACGTTAGTTTAAGAATTGAACACGAGTTTTTTTTTCTTTGTTGTTACCACTCCGTTTTAGGGGGTCCAAATATTTTAGGACGAAGATAGTATGATCAGAACATTTGAGTTAGCAATTGTTATCCACACACCCATCTAGAAATTTGTTAGATTGCTTGGCAAAACTGTAATATTAAGCCATTCAAATTTAAGTGCTAAGGTCTTAGAAATTGCTGCAGGTTCAAGAATTGAATGATGCCCTGATTTGTGGGGAAACATCACCGTTCACAAGGTTAGCATAGACTAGATTTTACAAGAACATTTTTTTTTGGGGCAATTCCCTATATGCCTATGCCCTTTATGCCATCCTGTGTGTATGACATGTGGGACCGTCTGTGTCTATGACATGTGGGTCTAGTGGCATACAGGGTATTTTCATTTTTTTTAGTGGCATACAGGGAATTTTTCCCTTTTTTTGGTGAGAACAAAACATGGGTTGTTGGATTGAATTACAACAGTGTATGATCATGTGTTGCAGGTCAAAGGTTCGAAGGATGTTGTTGTTGGTGGAAATTGTTGCCTTGAGTATGCTAACATCTTGGTCATCATCGCCCGCTTGATACAGCCTTGACTTTGTAGGATCTTCATCATTTGGTGCCTTAACTGACTGTAGAGTCATCGGTCTGCTCTGCTTTCCGCTGCCCTTATGCTAATTAGAGCCCATACTCTGATGTCAACCAAGTTTTGTGGGTTGCTTTGATTTTGGCAACGAAGATTGGACTTGTAAGCTGGCTGCCTACGTCCCTGATAGATTGTAGTGCTGACAGTTCGTGATGCATGATGGATGTAGGGCTTGATGTTTGTGCGGAAATGTGAGTGGCAACTTATATTAGGCGTATTTGGCACTGCTCTATTCATGGTACTACTGGATAGTATCATCGGTTCATGTAGGGCTTGATGTTTACGCAGTCACACCAAAGTTCATTTATTTCTTCTATAGCATGATAGTATCATCGGTTCATGTCATACGAAGCCAGTTTTTTTACCTAAAACTGGTGTAAGCAAGAGAAGGAGAAGGCGTGGTGGGTATGGGTTTATTCGGATTGGCCTTCTAACTATGTCCATATTTCTGGATAGAAAATATTGTGGTTAAAAAAAAGATTAAGATCATATAATACTATGAAAAGGACTAACTTTCGGTATGATAATATCAACCCACGGAAAATAATCACACAAAAGGGACCATACAACAAAAGGAAAAGCTAAGAGCAAGTAGGGCTACAACTTAGCTCGCAACTCGCGAGCAGTTCAGTCGTAGTTAGGTTAAAGCTTAGATCATGCTCGGTTTGGTTGGGCCGACAAGGCGAGTTTAAGCCCTATTCCTAGCTCAATCACCAAAACCAGTCGAGCTAGGTTAGGCGCAAGCTTGCTCGTGGCTCGGTTAAATCTAGCAAAACTAAATACTAGTAACACAGTTCTTTTCTTTGTCTATGCCACATATTCTCCAACCTGCAGGTCTTTTTTCTCTTTCCTCCCAGTCTCTCTTCCCTCTCTCGCCTTCTCCTTTAGCAAATGATCTAGTAGGTGGCATCTCTACGGACTGTACTCACCTTGTCCTTAAGCTACCCTTAAAATCTGCTCCTGCCTCCTCCCTCCCCACCCCCTCCTTCACATATGGTAGACAATAGCGCTCCTCGTGAGGCCCTTCACCGCAATATCTATGACATCTTTCCCGGCTCGCGATCTTTTGACAAGCTGAGTTGAGTCTAGTTTTTAGCTCGGTCATCCCTCCAGTCTCGGCTCGATGATGAAATAAGCCGAGTCGAGCCAACACCTGGCTCGCTCGAACTCGGTTCGTGTCCACCGACCCCTTAGAGCAACCCAACAGAGTCTCTATATTTCACTGTCTACATATCATTTTTTAAACCAACAGTCGTTCCTTGTATTTTCATCCTCTTTAATAGTCTATTCTCCAGCATATAGAGATTGGAAAGAGAGTCTCCAAATATAGAGACTTGGTGAGAGACTAAATTTAAAGACTCACATAGAGATTATGCTAGAACACTACATAGATCGAGATTGGTCTGCAATAGTGAAATACTATCCATGTTAGCAATGCTCTAATTGGAATTATTAAGCATCATCTTTATTCGTGCCCGGAGGAAGAACCACTAGTCCACCACTCATCTTTATTCCTGCCCGGAGGAACCACTAGTCCACCGTTACTATTAAGTTTCAAGATCACCTCCCGAATGTTGGAATTAATTTCTAATCTTACCAAGGTGGCCTTTAAAATATTGGGCACATTTTGGATCTGACTCCTGGTAGAGCATGCTCAATGGGGGTAAAAAAGCATACATGCCACTTTAGAGTCATCTTTAGGCAGTGTCGTGACCCCGGTGTCTTCACAGGGAATCCAACATCAAGACCGATACTTGCAGGCGAGTAACGCATGATGGACAAAAAGGGGATATCATCGCACACAATATTTAACTAACAAAGTAACATTTAAAGGTGACAATCATATGTCTTACAATAATTCAACGGGCATACCCACGTAAACATTAAGAAATAACCAAATAATCCATAGAGTTCAGAGTAGCGGAAAGATAAATAAAGTATGCGACGAGATCCAACGCCCATCTAGGACGCCCAGCTAGCCTCACACCTTCAGAGCTCCTGTTGTCCTTGCTCACCTCCTGAATAAAATTGTCCATAGCTTTGTATAGTAAGGATGTGGCTCCCCAGCAAATCGTCCTTAATGCATGAATGTAAGGTGAAAGGGAGGGATGGTCTGTTTTACACAAAACCTATGTTTCTAACAAGTTTTATTAGACATGCTTTAGTTGAATGCATGTTCTCATAACCCAAGTATCATGAAAAAAGGTACGATCTCGTACCAAGCAAACCACCTACCCTCTAGTCAATTTAATTATTTAAAGATGTGAGACTACGAGTGAAGACCTTCCACCCCATCCATAATCGTGGTAGTTTTAACTCTGTAGAGCTAGCGCACTTTACCCACTAGTCCCGTCTCATCCTAGAGGAGATACGGTACAAGGCCCTTCGCCTACTCCGCCCGCTACTTCACCTGCCCTTTCTTTAGGTTTCCTCGGCCCACCCGATACATGCCGCAGAGGGGGCCCTTCAACTTATTGGTACCGGCGTGGGGCGTTCCCCATTAAAGCCTCTCGGTTACGGGTTCGTACATACCTGTCGAACAAGTTCGCGAGGCTCACCCTAAGGCACAAGCATGAACTCGTAATTGGACAGCCTACGAGCAAGCGGTTTTCGGGACTTGTAGGGTACTAAGCTAGGACCCTCGGCACAAGGCCTAAGGCGCCAGTGGCTGCACTTCTGTAGTTTGGTCTAGTAGTTCATAATCATGAGTTCTTATCTAAGGGAGACCTCCATACCAGCCTCTTTCCCGGAACCACCATTCACGGGCCTCCCTAGCCATGTAAGTCAAGTTTTAGTTGCTTTAGGTTTTTCCAAACATTCTCTCAAGGACGCAGCCTATCGAAGTCATTTTATTCATTATAATGGAATAACATAACAACTAGTCAAGGATAGGCTAGGAAAGATAATGAAAGGTCTCATCAACAAAAGAGGCTATGTCGCACTAGTAAATGACTAGCGCGGCTAGGTACGCACACTCTAAATCTACATGTCATGCAAGTGGCGTGTATGATAAAATTAAACAGTGAATCCCCCTATAAATACTCCGCTCCCAACCATAATCAAAAGGACCTTTTGTACTTATACGGAGTTAGTAAAACATGGTAGCAATATGACAAAATAGCAACTAGACTTTCCTTGGAAGAAGTTGTCTCCCTACGAGTCAACGTTCGGTTCCGAGTCGTCGCTCCTGCGGCAGCAGGGCGGAGGTAGCCAAATATAATAGGAGGGGCTGAAGTTTAGTTCAAGACCTAAGTCTGAAATTTAGCCCCTTCTTTCCTTCTAATTTACATTAAAAACTATAGCTGGGTTTAAGGTGGGGCTCCATCGTCATAGACAGCGTAGGTGGGGCTCGACTAGAGCCCCACCTGACCCGGTGTTGGATCCGCCCCTGTGGCAGCAACAACAACAACCAACGTCTATCGGTACACGAGCGACATACAAAGAAATAAATAGAATAAGCAATCACCAATACAGACAATATAATTTATAAAAATACAGTAAAATATTAGAGAAATTTATAAGACTAATGGCTCTGGAATCATTGGAATTGGAGCTACGGTTTGTTCTAAACAAATATTTGAAGTTTAGAGCTATTTTTGAATTCCTACAAATAAATAATTTAATTTTTAACCTAATTGGGCTCAGCTCTGGAAATTGGCCCGGCTCGGCTTCCCTCCCAAAATCGGCCCGGCCCGAGAATCGCAGCAGCGGCGGCGGCGATAGTGAGGCGGCTCGGCGGCGGCAGCAGAGGCTGACAGTTGGGCCCGACTTCATGCGTGGCCCAGCGGTCAGTGGCGGTGGCTCGGTGCGCGGTGTTGTAAAGTAGATCGGATCGACAGATCGAATGTACACGAAGTAGATGGAGTCGGCACGGCACCGCAATCAATCACAATCACAGGGAGACAGAAGTAGAGAGAAAACACACGACGGTGGTAATCTTTATTGATTAAACTGGTAGTGATTACAAGGGGTCCTCTCATCTATTTATACACGAGATAGGAAGCTCCCGAAAGCAAAGACTTCTATTGAAATTAGGATTCGGTGTGCCCACAATATCTCCCTAGCTGCTAGCCCTAGCGGGACTCCCGCGTGGCGCGTGCCAGCGCCAGGCGGGGCCCATCGGTCCGGGGCGAGGGACTTTACAACACTCCCTCTTGGGCATACCGTGCTATACGAATGTCTCGTTAAAAACTCCATCCAAAAACCCAGTGGAAAAAAATGATTGGAGAAAAGAGTACATCGCACACGCATGTTGTATTGCAATATTGCCTTGTTAAAAACCTTACTATAAGAAACCTCGTCGGGAAAAACTCATATAAGGGAAAAAGAATACAATATATGATCTATCAGATCAGTACGGGTTATCGCTCAAGTGCTTGCTCCCCCTGAGCATTGCACCCCTTGAAATCGCCTCATCCCAGTTTCGTGAACACCGCCGGAAAGTAGAGGTAGGCAATGCCTATGTGAATAAATTAGCCAATTTATCACATGATTGCAGCTGAACTACTTCAATCTCACAACTCCCTCTGGCTCGAGAGAGTAGAACAGTCTAAGCAGCAATAAACCACCAAACATTGCTCTCAATGTAACCCGTTTGCACATGTGCAATATATACAAGCATATTTCATCCTATGTTGAATATTTGTTTTGAGTTATGTTAGTTAAATTTACTATTCGTTATCGTATTGTACCCCGCACGAGACAAAAGAAAGTTTATTAGAGAGAATAATAATCTCTTATGAACTCTTAGATTAGATGCATGCATCGAACTAGTGTATTATGTTTAGACTATGTGCTATATGAAAATTTGTTTTGAATTATGTAAATTGGACTTAAATTTATATATGACCCGATCACGTATCCGATAACCGATTTCTATCCGTTCATATGATATCTGAAATCCGTTTTCTACCCGACCGTCAAAACCAGTAATTGTAACCGTATCCGACCCGATTTTAATCATACCGTATCCGACCCGATATCCAAAAAAACAAATTAGGGTAGAATACGATATGAGTCACTGTCCGACCGTAACCGACCCGTTTTCACAGTGCCCAAAGCCCCTTCGCGGCATTGCCTTCATAAAGAAATCGGACGGAACTCCCTGCCTCAAGCTTACGGCGCTGCATGCATGCATGCGCTTTCAAGGCGCGCGGGACACGGCGGCGGTACGTCGCCGTCGCCGTCGCCGTCCGTCCCCGGCGACCGGTCGATCCCGATCCGCGCCGCTCGGACGTCCATGGCTTTGGCTGTACTGGCTCTCGGCTGCACTCGCAGTCTCGCACCAATCGACGGCGGCGACGGCAGAGGAGACGATGAGTTGCCGCGGCCTCACATGTCAAATTCCTAGCTATAGTGATCTATCAGAGCTGACCGGACGACGGAAAAGGCTTTGCCTAGCTACATTCTACAAAAGTTACGGCTAGCAAGCAAATTCATACTGTGCGATATTGTTTTCCGCTCAGCCAGTTAAGGGACCAACTGTATCTGGTTTTGGTAATTTGAAGATCAATTTTAGCTCGGTGCTATAGTTCAATGGCTAAATCGGGACCAGAGCTAAAATTTAAGGACCACTAGATACCTTCTTCTAATATAAATAGTTGTTGTCTACAGCAAATTGCTATGAAACCTAACGATGATTTATAAATATGCTCTAAGCATCCATGCCAAGCAAAGCTAGCTACTGGTTTCCTAGGGCTTGAACAAGTGTAAGTTAATCTAACCAATTTGACTAGGTTAATGTGACTACCAGAAAGAAAAAAAATTATTTCGCTCTTTTATTGAGTTACATAACAAAAGTAATTTACTCGCTTAACTATGGGGAATTTGGCTGTTGTTAATTAGATCAACTTGATTAGCTATATATCTTTAACATCACTAGATTAGATCTTGGACAATTTTCTGTGTGGTAATTAAACCAACGTATTTGGCTTAATGTTAGTGGAGAGGAATATTTTATGAGGTCAGTGGAGAGGAATAATTTATCCCTCTTTTATTTGGTTGGATAATTTTAGGTTAGCGGGGTCAATACGTATTTTACTCTTTGGCTGAGTCCAATTATGGGTTTAGGCGGTTAAACCGATGCATAGCGCTGCATTGCTAGGATAGCTGAGGGTGCTCCGGCTTGAGCGCCAAGAACTTTGAAGTGAAGTTTGCATGCAACAAGAACAACATCACATGTCAACTTCGTAGCTATATATAGGGCTTGTTTGTTTCAGATTAAATTAAATTAAATGAAAATTTGTTATTTTTGTATAGGCCAAATGTTGTAATATTTTGCAGTTATTTTTGTGGGGTTTTAAATAGTTCTTCTTAGAGTTTGCAAAATATTTGTTTTCCATGATTTTTTGAAGTTTTAAAACATATTTCGAGTGGGTCACAAATTTGCTACGGTAAAACGCAACTCAACATTAATTTGAAACAAACAAGGCCATAGTGATATATCAAAACTGAGAGGACGATCGAAAGAAAAGCTTGCCTACGTGCTACAAAAGTACTTACTGCTGCCAAATGTGTAGGATCTTTCGCTCGGTAAGTCAGTAGGCTGCCTTTTGTTGGGGTCAGATAATCTATCAAGATTAGTTTAACTTACCCAAGTTTTGTGGTTGATAACTAATGCAGTTAATCTAAGAGCATAAGTAGCAGGAAAAATTGCTGAAATAATCAACAGTTAAATGACAATTAATAAAATAATCCGCTGCATAAATAAATTACTTGAATAGCTATGGTCCCGCCACAAGGCATGGCGACCGACGCACGGGGTGTGGCAAAAGCATTGCTCCCGCCACCCCGTACGACAAAATCTCTGCTACGGCGACACGTGTCACAACCGCAGGCGGGAGAACGGAGATTTTGCTGGAGGCGGGCACGCCAATTTTTGTACAATTACAATTTTATCAAGTTTTGCAATTCTAATTTTGTCAAGTTTTAGAATTCAAATTTTACGGACTTTTCATGTCTGGACATTTCTAATTTTGTCAAGTTTTATAATTCAAATTTTATGAACTTTTCATGTAAGGACATTTCTTTTTTACAATACGTGAAAAGTTCGGAAAATTTGAATTATAAAACTCGACAAAATTAGAATTGCAAAAACTTGATAAAATTGGAATTGTAAAAAAAATGGCGTGCCCGTCTCCAGCGAAATCTCCTTTCTCCTGCCTGCAGTTGTGACACGTGTCGCCGTAGCAGAGCTTTTGCCGTACGGGGTGGCGGGAGCCATGCTTTTGCCACACGGTATGGCGGAAGCGGTGCTTTTGCCACACCCTGTGGCGGGAGCTCTGCTCCCGCCATGCCATGTGTCGTGACCCCAGTACTTGTAATGGGAATCCAGCATCACGAGCCGATACTAATCCCAGTTTAGTATCTCGTGATGGACAACTCGGTGGAATCATCACAGTGTATTTAATTAAAGTGAAATAAAGGTAAACCATAGCATTTTATTACAAAGAGACGAACTGGCATACCAGTCGATAGTTCAATACAGAGTTTAACACCAAACATATTTTCATCGATATATTACTTAATGTGGTAGCTGAGGTGCCCCTGAACGATATCGGCTCTGAACTTGGAAGTGAAGCCTGCAACAGGAACAGCACCGATCGATCAGGCGTAATTGGGATCAAAAGCTAAAGCAAAATGATCCGCTTTGCGTAGCCAAAGAAGAGGAGGGCATATATAGCTAGAACGACCGAAAGGAGGCCATATGCATGGTGGTGTGCGACTGTGAGGGATCGCTTTGTACGAGCGCTACTGTGGCCTTACAAGTGTACGCTGTAGCAGCCGTGCATGGGAGCTGAAAGGCGGCTGCTGCGTCGTCATGAAGCCCCTCTCCTCCACGGCTCCACCTAACATGATGCAACCAAAAACATCCGCAAAAAAACAGTAAAATAAAATGTGCAGAGATAGAATATCCGTTCGAGGAAAGTAATTTTTATATGGTAGTGTAAAGTGATAGATATAGAGTATGCTGTGAATATTGTTGTAGAGTGTTTTTTGTGCATCAAAAGGAGGAGCATCACTGTTCGTTCCACAAACTGTTGAATGGCAGACCAAATGCTGCGTCTCCCTTTTTTGTGCTTTTGCTAATGAGTTTCCGATACATCGATCGTTTAGCGGCACAAGGTGTGGAAGTGTCCTCCCTGTCAGCTGTTTCTCATAAGAGTGCAGGTATTCAATTATCGGACTGCTACAAAATCGGTCATAGAGAAAATCATATGAGAGATGGCTCCGGATCTGAACAATTTTGAACTGCGTGTGGTAAGTCCCTCTCTAACTGTTGTAGAAATTATCGAAAACCATCTCTGACGACGATTTTTGAACCATATCTGATGACGGTCCCTCTAGCTAGTTGTAATAGGGTATTGTTGGTTTTACCCTACAGGAAGTCATGAACAATATAAAAACAGTAGCAACCGGTGGCTAGTTCAACGAACATGGCTCAACCAATGTATGGTCTATGCGCTACATATACCTTTGCTAGATTTCTAGATGTTGGTGAGGTGAGGCTATTGTAACTTCTTTGTGATAAACCTGTCATATCTACTCACTCCGTCATGAAATAGTAGTCGTGTTAGACTTGTATTAAGGTCCAGTTCTTTTCAGCTTAACAGCTTAACGTCTTAATAGCTTAACGACTTATCTACGTTTTGAAAACACATATGCTTTGAGTTTTTTTAGTCCATTTTTTCGCTGTTTTGAAAGTGGGTTCTCACGCTTTAAAAAGCAAGTCAAACGAAATGGATCCGAATCTCGAGACTACCTCGAGAAGCTCAAAACGACTACTATTTCATAACGGAGGGAGTGTTTCTCTAGGTTGCTCAAGCATAAGAGAAACAATTTTTTTTTTGAGAGACGATTTCAGAGCGAGTAATGATGTAGGCACTCGAGAACATGGCCTAGTGGTGCAATGTTTTGATCCTAATACTCATCATCCGAGTTCGAGTCCCACGACATCGAGACGATGAGAGACAATAAATATGTTAATAATAAAAAAATGTTAAGCACTTGCCCCACCGGCTCCTATGGGGCCTGAAACTCTGAATACGTCGTGACATTAATAGGCCTAAATCTAGGCCCTGCAAATTCTTGAATCCCATAGCTCCAAATAGATTGGGCTGGGCCACGCGCCAATCCAGGCCTTCTTCACAAGCCCATGATCATCTTGTGCGTGTAGTAATTCCGTTTATTTTGGCGGATTGGCTTCAGCCCAGCCACGTCATCATGTGGCCTTGCTTCTGGCGTCGCTGACAAATGGGTCCAGAGCGCCCGTGTGAGGGTAGCCAAATGTGCATCAGTGCAAGTTGAACACAATTACACAAATACAAGATTAAATGCATCCTACGCTACGCTAGAGTCGTCAATGAAAATAGCAACAAAATCAAAATAGAGTAGGCAATAATTTATCATGACGCATTAGAAAAAAGATGGGCATATAAACCGTTGGAGATAAGAACATTTTAGGTTTAACTTAACATCCACATGGATCATGATATTCTTAAGCAAACAACTAATGAAGCATAGAGCACAAACTGGACACACCATGTGTGCAAGTGCCGTGTGCTCATACGGCGCCACCCTGAGCATAGTCTCGGCCTAGCGAGGTGAGGCGAGGCAAGCGAGCCCACGTGTGGGTTCCCATTTCCCCCTTTCCTCACATGAGCTATTGTGGAGGAACACACCACACTATTTAAGTTTGTATTTTCCACCTCCCACTATTAGTATGGTACTAAAGAATTCTCACACTCCCTTCCATATTACATCGATCTTTAAGATTTATGAGATTATTTTTAGATATATAGGCTAAAACCCGTCTATTTTAACATAAATATCTATCCCTCATGGATGTATCAAAAGGAAATAACAAATCATCAGTCAACTAAACATAAATAAAATGTCATTTTTTATCTATTGAACAGAGGATCCATCAAGATTTATCTTGCCAAAAGAGGGGACAACAAGTAGATTAAAAAAAAGTACTTCCTCCCATAAAAAAAATATTTGACGTATTTTATTTTGCACAGTTTTCAATATATAACTTTGATCACTACTCCCTTTGGTATGTTACTATATGGTGTCCACGCTCACCATTGCGCACAAAACAAGAAGACACAAACTCAAGTGAAAAAATACATCAAAATGACCATAAAGCATCCTTAGTTATCACAAGGGACACACAATTTGATACGGATACTCTTGACACTATGGATAAATATAGTGAAACAGATGGAGCAATTATTAATTATTCTTATAGTTTACTTGAAAATCCATCAAAATTATAATATTATTGAAATACTTTTCGAGACAAATCTACGCATGTTATTTTTATATACACGTACAATCTTTAAAAAATCAAAATTAGTATGGATCGTAAAATCAAGAGGTATATACTATTCATATTTATTTTTGTGCAACGTAAAACTTCTCTATATTTACCTGTATCTTTGTCGGTTCAGTTGACATGTGATAAAGCTTATGTGCTGGTTCTAATTACTACTCCACTCGCAACAGCTGGAAACGACGGCAACACCGACCCACGGGCAGCGGCCACCGACATGCAGGGATGTAAGTGGATTGCTTCGTGGGTATCCGTGAACCTGCTTTCTTCATTAAAATATACTAAGTCTTGTAGTGATTACTCCCTCCGGTGTCAAAAAAACTAGTCGTTTTAGACACAATTTAGAATAACAAGACCCCTATAAAAGTCTAGTTGATTCATTAATGGTAGCAATGAATTTATGAAAACTTTTTCCATGGACCAATAGATGTGTCGGGGATAAAAATACGGCCCATTGCCATGGCCCACTCCCTGACGGCCCAATCGAACAGCCTATCAGGGCCTAGCTCCCTGAAAGATTCTATCTGGCCCATATGCATCCTGCCGAACAGCTTCCTGGCTGGCATGGTGCGTAACGGCTAAGAAATCGTGTTTGAGTCCGTCTCGAATAGGAGTTCTGCACTACGTGAAGACCTGGACGTTGGTTTCCCGGATTGGAATAGGGGTCGTGATCCTCAAGACTTGGAGTTTACCTTATCTACCGTGAGATGTATTTGGCATGGTACGAATTCATTACGTATTCGTAGTTAGCCCGGCCCGATTCCCCTCCGGTAGGTCGGTTCATCAACACTATATAAACCAGCCCCTAAGCCATGTAGAGGGCACGAGTTCATCACATACTACTCGCCGAAACCTGTTAATCTCGTCAAGTTCATCTTGTAATCTTCTTTGATATAAAGAAAGGCTGGACGTAGGGCTATTATCTCTCCCGAGAGGTCTGAACCAGGATAAAAATCATTGTCTTCCTGTTACTCGTTGATCGTTGTTCGTGTTGTTCGGCGTGCCTCCTATCTCCCCTTCTCAAGAACCTGAGTTGACTTGAGATCGATATTTCAACCGTCGACAAGATGCCTCTGCATACCTCTCTTTTTGGCTTTTCAAAGGTCTCATCTAATTACTACTCTAGATAAAAGGCTCAAACGATAAGTTTTTTTGGCACTTTGGATAAAAGACTAAAACGACTAGTTTTTTTTGACACCGGAGGGAGTACTATATTTTAGTGAAGCAAACGGGTTTGCGGGTATCCGCGAAGCAACCACTTGCATCCTATCGACACGGGTAGCTTCGTGCATGCACGTATACATATACACACATACACCTCGGGTGGCAAGGTGGTCAGGACTGACGACGAGCGGTTTGTTCGCGCGTAGACGTTTTCCCGCCAAATTTGGCGCTCGGTATATATGCATGCATATATGCAGATGCACCCCCAGGCATGTGCGTGTTTGCATGCACGAGACGAGATGTTGCTATACCAGCAGCGCGCAGAAGGACACTTTGCGCCCGTGAACACCTCACCAACTGCCTGGCCCGCGCCACGTACCTTTGTGAGCTAGCTGGGGAGAGGCACTTTCTACCTGCCCATGCACGGTCATGCACATGCTCTTCTTTGCATACATGTGGCCCTCTTTCGATTGAGCGTTGATTTGGTTTGGTCTGATTATTTTTAGGATCTTTGAAGAAAAATTATTTTTAGGATCTTTGAAGAAAAGCCACAAAATTCAAGAAAAAAAATTACAACATGTTCACTCAATCGAACAAAATGAAACTAAACCAAACCGTGAATCAAAAGGAGCCACAAGCTAGACCGTGGCCATTTGTTCTAGCCAGACACTTCCCAACGAAATCTCTCAAAGCCTATATAGTTGAGTCAACAATTTCAGTTTAATCTTTGAAATTCATGTATGGAGTTCATATTATTGGGAGGGGGGATCTAGCTCTTGAAGGACAGCAATCCAACAATTTAGTCATTTATAGGCTGTTTGGTTGCCTGCATCCAAAGATACAAAACTAGGGTGTTTGGTTGTCTTCTCACCCATCTGAACCAAACTCTCCAGATGCAATTACCCCCTCTGGGCCAGGCTATGGAGATACGACCAAATTGGGTGTTTCCCCCAGAGACATGCTCCGCGCAGATGCAGCAACAACCACTGCGCAACACATTTGATTCATTTATCTGTTATATCTTTTGATTAGTATTTTCGATTACCGAACCGATTTCAAAAATGGGTTATTGATATTTTTTCGAACAAAACGAGACCACTGCCATATAAATTTTAAAAGTTTAAAATTATCATTTTTGAATTTATTTATTTATGAGACTTTTTTTATTTTTTATTTTCGTAATTGATTTTTTGTTATTTTGATTTTCTAGAATTTATTTTTTAATATGTTTCATCCCTTTTTTGAATTTCTCCATACCATTCTCTCCTTAATGCAGTCAACCAAACAACATCTCTATGCAGCCTGTACAATCTCATACACCTATCCAAATAACAATCATTTGCATCATCTCAGCCTGGCTTGGCTCATACAGTCTGATTCAACTGAGAAGACAACCAAACAGCCTATTAGGCGATCTAACTCAATACAAAAGGAAGATGTTGTTTGGATAAGGATATTGAGGCCGCGTTTCGAGCGTATGGTTAAAGCCTTTTTGTTTGTTCACGCAAAATCCATCGTGTTCAAAACAACAAGAACGTTTGGTTTATAGTGAAACAACGCCGTATATTGTACAACTAAACTTTGTTGGGTTTAATCGAGTCAGACGTTATTTGGTTCACATATAGCAAAAAAAAAAAAACATACGTTACAAAGTTAATCTGCACTAAAAAAAGTTTACAATTTTACAAGTGAAGGCTCGCAACGGTACACGAGAGGGTGTGCACAAAGTTTCAATGCTACTACGTACGAATGAACACGTACATAAATTATATTGGCCGTTTCCTTTCCATCTTTTAGAGCGATGTATGCGTACATGATGACTTCACATTTCCAAGCTCATGGAGTGAGGCCGAGCAGGCCGTGCCATCATGCCAAACCCGTAGCCCAATCAATCAATCCCCGCCTGACCCACCTTCCACGCAAGCCCAAAAATCATCATAGGTAAAAGCAAGGAAACATAGGAACCTGTTCTCCTTATCCTATTGAACTTGTTTGACTTATTCTGACTATTTAATTTTTTTAGTTAACTTTGAAATCAATTAATTTTTTAAACTCATCTTTTTTTTTCTATCTCAGAGGCTTGTTTAAGAGGTCTAAAACGAAGGTCAAACGAAACATACATGACTCCTTATTTTGTCTCAAGAAACTCTCGATGTTAAACAAATAAGTTAGATAAACATATAAGTCAGATAAAATAAGCTTTCTAGAACCACCCATAATTTACGTGGTCCACCACGCGAGTAAGGAAACGCTGCCCGGTCCAAGCCCAATAGGGCGGGCTAGGCCGAACAGCACCGAGTTGCTACACGAGTGTTGCTTTTCGACGATTTTTCAAGTCCTTTCCGAAAGCTTTCAAAAACAAAACCGTTTCAAAATGTTTCTAGCATATGTGGAAGCACTTGAAATTCGAAGCTCGGACAAATGGGAATAGCTCCTTGACGATTCGAACATTGATTACAGTGATCTGTTGATCAGTGTGAGGACTATAGAAGTAAATGGGACTCTCTTACCCCTATTGCTCTCATGGGAAGACTGGTATTCTCTGCCTTTGGAGCACATGTCTTCTTCTTGCCAGTGACATGTAGACCCCATCAACTGATGTCCGTGCTTACTTGCCGAGTCGGTTATTTGGCGTAAAGCTAAAATTTGAGAGCTTTATAAAATACTTAGATAATCTGGTCGACCTAGATTTGTTTTCAAAGACCTAAGAGCTGGTACAATTAGAGTATCTTAATATTATAGCAAATAAAATAGTATAGAGAAAAATGTAGATGGATAATGAAAATATGTGAATAGTGGTTTGGATGTCCTAAGTTAAGACACCATTGCTGATGGCTAAGAAAAGGTTTAATGCTCCTAGAACTGTTTCGATTTTTTCTAAAAAAAGATAAATTTTTGGGGACGGGATCCCGTCTAGTCAGGATCGGCCCCCGCGCGCCACGTGGCACCCCACGCCTAACGCCCAGCTCCCCCCCCCCCCCCCCCCCACCATTAGACGTATTGTTCCAATAGACTAAATTAATAGTTCCATTAGTATAGCTAAATTGTTCCAGTAAAATTTATATAGTAACATGGATCTTGTTTTGTTCTAAAAATGTCAGGAATACGTTGGTGAAAATGGTTTGTCGATTGGAGCTACCAGTCAAAAGTAATCGTTGTTTAAAGAAAAACGAAAAGGAGGAATCTTTGCTGATGTCATCTTGCATGCATGCGGGTTGGAGGGAGATAGCACTGGCTTCCTGGCGCGCGTGCGTTTTGTGCTGCGCGGGGTGAGCTAGGCCGACGTCCGATCCAAATTTTTTTGGTCGGACGTCCGACCCCAAGTTGCGCCCACTTGCCCCACCGGCTCCTATGGGGCCTGAAACTCTGAATACGTCGTGACATTAAAAGGCCTAAATCTAGGCCCTGGAAGGCTTTAGGCTGCAAATTCTTGAACCCCATAGCTCCAAATAGATTGGGCTGAGCCACGCGCCAATCCAGGCCTACTCCACAAGCCCATGATCATCTCGTGCGTGTAGTAATTCCGGGCCTCTTTGATAGCTTGTTTTAGTTTAGTTTTTGTTGGGATTGCAACTTTTGTTATTTTTATATACACTATTCACTTTATTTTTTGAAAATAATTTTTTATAACTTTGTAAGGTTTTTCTCAAAGATCTCAAAAATATCTTTTTAATAATTTATTTAGTCTTTTCATACCACTTTCAAAGGTGGTCAAATTTTTCGAACAAAAACTAAACTAAAACTAAACAAGCTATCAAAGAGTTTATTTTGGCGGACTGGCTTTAGCCCAGCCACGTCATCACGCGGCCTTGCTTCTGGCATCGCTGACAAGTGGGTCCAGAACGCCCGTGGGCGGGCAGCCAGATGGGCATCAGTGCATGGTTCCGAGCAGAAGTGCATGTCGAACACAATCAAACAAATACTCCCTTCGGTCATAAAAAGAAGTCGCCGTTGACTTTTGGACACAACTTTGACCATTCGTTTTATTCAAAAATTTTGTAATTTATCATTTATTCTGTGGTCATTTGTTTTATCATTAAAGACACTTTAAGCATGACTTATATTTATGCATGTTCGCACTAAATTTTTGAATAAGACGAATGGTCAAATGTGTGTCTAAAGTCAACGGCGACTTCTTTTTTATGACCGGAGGGAGTACAAGATCAAATGCATCAGCACGCCATCCTACGCTACACTAGTGTCGTTAGTGAAAATGGCGACAAAATCAAAATAGAGTAGGCAATAGTTGATCATGACGCATTAGAAGTAAAAAAAGATGGGCATAAACTGTTGCAGATAAGAACATTTTTAGGTTTAACTTAATATCCACATAAATCATGATATTCTTAGCAAACAACTAATGAAGCATAGAGCACAAACTGGACGCACCATTCACGCAGTTGCCATGTGCTTGTGCGGCACCACCTCGAGCACAAGCCCGGCCTAGCGAGGTGAGACGAGGCGAGCGAACACACGTGTGGGTTCCCAATTTTTCCCTTTCCCCACATGAGTTATTGTGGAGGAACACACCACACTATTTAAGTTGGTGTTTTCCACCTGCCACTATTAGTATGGTACTAAAGAATTATCACACTTCCTTCCATACATCGATCTTTAAGATTTACCAGAAATTATTTTTAGATATATAGGATAAGGCACAACTATTTTAACATAAATATCTATCCCTCATGGGATGTACCAAAAGGAAATAACAAATCATCAGTCAACTAAACACAAATAAAATAAGTCATTTTTTATCTATTGAACTGAGTATCTTGCCAAAAGAGGAGACAACAAGTAGATTAAAAAAGTACTTCCTCCCATAAAAAATAGTTGACGTATTCTTTTTTGCATGGTCTTCAATATGTAACTTCAATATATGTCCACGCTCACCATTGCGCACAAATAAAAAAAAGACAAACTCAAGTGAAAAAATGCATTAAAATAATTATAAAGCATCCTTAATTGTCAAAATGGACACACAATTTGAAACAGATACTCTTGAGACTATGGACAAATATAGTGAAACAGATGGACCAATTATTCTTATAGTTTGTTTAAAAATCCATCAAAATTATAATATTATTGAAATACTTTTCGAGAAAAATTTACACATGTAATTTTTATATACATGTACAATCTAAAATTCAAAAAGATATAAGTGGCTCAAATTTAAAATTTTTGACTGGCATGCATCTCAAACGTTAATTATTACGATTCAAAAGGAGCAGATATAAAAATGCACACAAAGAAGCTAGCACGTAAGTCTAATCACTGACTTCTTCATTGCGGGGTGTTTTGTAAGATTGACACTACACCGAAATAGCTTATATTTAGATTTTTTTTATAGTACACATCGAAAAATTAAGAAATATAATAGGATGCTACGGCAGTGCAATTCACATCCTATATATCATATCCATTCAGAAACCTCCTACTAAAAAATATATTACCATTACACACCGTAGTATAAACGCTACTATAGTAGTATAAAAAAATCAAAATTAGTATGAATCGTTAAATCAAGAGTAATATACTATTCATATTAATTTTTGTGCAACGTAAAATTTCTCTATATTTGCCTGTATCTTTGTCGGTTCAGTTGACATGCATACCGTATACACACACAATTACACATACACGTTGGGTGGCAAGGTGGTCTCAGGACTGACGACGTGACGTCGGTGACGATGAGCGCTTGTATAATTGTAGACGTTTTCCCGCCAAATTTGGCGCTCGGTATATATGCATGCATGCAGATGCACCCAAGCATGTGCGTGTTTGTATGCACGAGAGGTTGCTATACCAGCAGCGCCCGTGATCACCTCACCAACTGCCTGGCCCGCGCCACCTTTGTGAGCTAGCTGGGGAAGCACTTTCTACCTGCCCATGCAGTGTCATGCACATGCATGCTCTTCTTTGCATATGTGGCCCTCTTTCGATTGAAGTTTGATTTGGTTTGGCTTGATTGAGCCAAAAGTTGATGACATTGAGAAAATACTAAAAAGTATTTAAAAATTATTTTTAAGATATTTGAAAAAACCCCACAAAATTCACAGAAAAAATATTACAAAATGTTACCCTGAATGATCTATAAAAAATGATAAAATTTTGACTCTATCGAACAAAACGAAACCAAACCAAACCGCGAATCAAAAAGAACTACAAGCTAGACCGTGGCCATTTGTTACAAATTTCCATACGTTACAAAGTTAATCTGCACTAAAAAAGTTTACAATTTTACAAGTGAAGGCTCGCAACGGTACACGAGAGGGTGTGCACAAAGTTTCAATGCTACTACGTACGAATGAACACGTACATAAATTATATCGGCCGTTTCCTTTCCATCTTTTAGAGCGATGTATGCGTACATGATGACTTCACATTTCCAAGCTCATGGAGTGAGGCCGAGCAGGCCGGGCCATCATGCCAAACCCGTAGCCCAATCAATCAATCCCCGCCTGACCCACCTTCCACGCAAGCCCAAAAATCATCATAGGTAAAAGCAAGGAAACATAGGAACCTGTTCTCCTTATCCTATTGAACTTGCTTGACTTATTCTGTCTATTTACATTTTTTTTAAAGTTAACATTGAAATAATTTAATTTTTTAAACTCATCTTTTTTTTCTATCTCAAAGGCTTGTTTAAGAGGTCTAAAACGCAGGTCAAACGAAACGTACATGACTCTTTATTTTATCTCAAGAAACTCTCGATGTTAAACAAATAAGTTAGATAAGCATATAAATCAGATAAAATAAGTTTTCTAGAACCACCCATAATTTACGTGGTCCACCATGCGAGTAAGGAAACGCGGCCCGGTCCAAGCCCAATTCGGCGGGCTGCGCAGAACAGCGCCGAGTTGCTACACAAGTGTTGCTTTTCGGCGATTTTTCAAGTTCTTTCCGAAAGCTTTCAAAAACCAAACCGTTTCAAAATGTTTCTAGCATATGTGGAAGCACTTGAAATTCGAAGCTCGGACAAATGGGAATAGCTCCTTGACGATTCGAACATTGATTACAGTGAGCTGTTGATCAGTGCGAGGACTATAGAAGTAAATGGGACTCTCTTACCCCTATTGCTCTCATGGGCAGACCGGTACCCTCTGCCTTTGAAGCATATGTCTTATTCTTGCCAGTGACATGTAGACCCCATCTGAGGTCCGTGCTTACTTGCCGAGTCGTTTATTTGGCATAAAGCTATAATTTGAGAGCTTTATAAAATACTTAGATAATCTGGTCGACCTAGATTTGTTTTCAAAGACCTAAGAGCTGGTACAATTAGAGTATCTTAATATTATAGCAAATAAAATAGTATAGAGAAAAATGTAGATGGATAATGAAAATATGTGAATAGTGGTTTGGATGTCCTAAGTTAAGACACCATTGCTGATGGCTAAGAAAAGGTTTAATGCTCCTAGAACTGTTTCGATTTTTTCTAAAAAAAGATAAATTTTTGGGGACGGGATCCCGTCTAGTCAGGATCGGCCCCCGCGCGCCACGTGGCACCCCACGCCTAACGCCCAGCTCCCCCCCCCCCCCCCCCCCACCGAGGAAGAAGGGAGGAGGAAGGAGGAAGAAGGCCTACCTCGCCGCCGTCGACCTCGCCGTCGCCGCCGGCCATTCGGGTTAGAATTTGAAGTAGGGTTCGGGTTTAGATTTGGGCCAGAGAAAGGGGCGGAGAAAGGAGGCAATCCCGTCGGAGTAGGCTCCCGACGGGATCCCGTTGTATAGTTGCTCCCAAAAGAATTCAACGTACTAGAACGTTTGGATTTTCGAAACATATCTAAGGTGATAAATGTCAATAGGTCGTAAAGAAAGGGTCCAGGAGGACCGGTGAAAATCATTGAAAACTTTGGCATCGGCACATGCAGCTGCAGTGCTCCTTGCTTATGAGAAGAGGGAATTCCTGCTCCACAGTCCACACAGTACGCGGGCCATGGCCATGAGTTAAACCACATCAGCTGTACTGCACGGCGCAGGATGCAGTTTAGACGCCAGGGCACACTTGTGTACGACCAAATGTTTTACAGAGATGCAAGAATAGGCCCATCCACCCATATGATCAATCAAAATCAATGACATGTCGACTACAATAATCACTCTACCTACCTAAACCAGCAGCTCGAACACGTACAGCGACGACCATTTTTCCTGATTATTTGGAAATAATGCGGTGAAAATAGGAAGGTAATGGACAAAGAATGGCACGATTATTAGTAGTATTACTCGAGAAAATGTTTGATTCCTTCTGCGCGCAGTTCTGCCCATGGGCAGCTGGGCACCGAGCTTGCTTGCGGCTATCATAGCATCGCCAAGAAACCCACCAACGCGAGCGCCACGAGCGCCGGCGCTGACACGCCGGCGGCGGCCGCGGCCGACTTCCCGCCGGACGGCGCCAGGGACGACGTGGCGCCGCTGTCGCTGCCGCTGGAGCTGGACGGGGCGCCGGCCTCGGGCGCGAACGCGGGCGCCGGCGACGGGGCGCCGGCGGCGGTGGCTTGGCCGGCGAGGACGAGCTTGGTCATGGAGGCGAGGTTGTCGGCTCCGAAGGCGTGCTTGTCGGGGGCGCCGCCGGTGACGGAGGACCCGACCTGCCACACCTGGTTCACCGTCTTCATCCCCCCGTGCAGCTGGAGCTTGCCGTAGAGCCGGATCTTGCCGCCGCTGCCCTCGTCGGCGGCGAGGTCGGTGGCCGGGAAGGCGATGGGCGTCGACGCACCGCCGAGCGGCACGTAGCCGGTGATGTTGTACGTCTTGACGGCGGGCGCGGCGGCGCCGCCGGAGCCCTTGAGCGCGACGAGCGCCTGGGTCCCGGCCATGCCGTCGCGGGTGGGGTTGAGCCCCCACGCCACCCACCCGCCGGGGCCGGCCGGCGCCGCCACGAACGCCAGCGACAGCGACGACTTCGACTCGTCGTAGGTCCAGTGCAGCGCCGCGCCGAGCTTCGGGAGGTCCTGGCACGTCGCGTACGACCTCCCCGCCGGGAACTTCTCGCTCGCGCAGCCGCCGGCAGCCGCCGCCACCGCCGCCGCGGACGCCACGAGGAGCAGGAGCAGCGCGATCTGGTGCGGCATTGCGGTGGCCATGGTGGATTTGGGGCTCACTTGCTCAGTTCAGAGCTTGGTCCGGTGTCCTTGGAGTTCTTGGAGTGGGAGAGGGAGTGTGACGAAGGTGACGATTTATAAGGAGTTGGGAGTGGAGCTATGTGCAATTTGAGGTTTTTTGAAAGTTTTTTTACCGTTGCTAAGTGAGGATTTACAGGAGGTAATGACGCTGTGGCGAATTTGCTATGGTTAAAAAGATTGCTGACTCCCCTCCCGTTGAGTTCGCTGTCTGTTCTACCATGAGGTTTGTGGGGGTTTGAATGCGTAAATTATAAAACACGGAGTCAAGCATCATGATTTACTCTATATAAGGAATCGGCGTGATGAGGAGTAAGGGTATAAGAATATCCTTATCAACAGCCTTAAAGATTTCTTTAAAATCATTATAAGCTTTTGCATAGTAAAAAAATCATTATAAGCTTTTGCATAGTAAAAAAAAACAGAAATACTATATAACCCTTGACACCCTCTTTTTATGTCGTCCTCTATCCTTTGGACAATATAGTTACACACCAAAGCAAAACTCACTCCATGTGATCCACTGCTCCCACGTTCAATTTATTGTCCACACGATTTTTTCCTCACTCTCCTCTCTCTTCGTGTTTAGATCTGAAGCTCTCCCACCAATCTCCATGGTTGGTGACCCTAGGGCATCCCACGATACAACCTCTCTCTCTCTCTCTCTCGTCTCTCTCTCTCGTCTCTCCTGCGCTCATGCGCGCCCAGGAGGATGTATATGGGGGTGCTAGCTACCATGGCTAAGTCCGGACAGTCTGAGCTAGGGCGGGGTGTGTGTGGTCACCTTGTCGGTGGCAACACATCCTAGGTCCGGTGGCACCGGTAGGTACAATTTAGATCTAGAGTTCCTCACTTTCATCTCTCTTCATTTTCAGATCTGTAGTGCTACTATCTCGGTTTAAGCTATGGATTTCATGCCTAATTACGATGGATCGATGTGTTGTTGGTTCTGATCTTCACATCTAGAAGATTTTTTGTTGCAAAATCTCAAAACGGGCTTCGACATTGCATCAAGACGTTTATGGTTGCCAAATCTCTATGTCATCATGCTACGATTTATGTGCCCATCATGTTTCGTTAGGTGTTTCATGTGTTTTTTCTTGTGTTTCATTCCTTTGAGAGAAATAGAGAAACCGCCACAACACTCTGTGTGGAGTGTTTATTTGTGCTTCATCAGTTTTTTTCATATGTTTCATGAGGTGTTTCAAGTGTTTTAATAAGGTGTTACCTCACCCACTTCAACAATCTATCTGTATCTCAAACTCAGCATTCTATGAGGGCATCCTCGCGCTGCCGAAGAGGGGGAGGGGGAAGGGATTCTCAACGGTGGATGCGCAGGAACACACAGGAGTGCGCGAGGATGGGATCTGCGGGCGACATATGATTTTTTGCGTGTAGGCATGTTTATTATGGAGGTATAGTACTTATGGGGACGGTATAAATGTCTCCTAGTATCTTCAAGAAAAAGTATAAGTATTGACCAAAACGCTTTAGTTTCTCACAGGCATTCTTTTTTTTGAGGCAAAGAGGCGGGAGTTCCGCCATTCCATTAATAGCAAGAGGGAAAAACAAAGTCATATTTACAAGGAAAAAAGGAAAAACCCACTCCTAGCCCTAAACTAGGCAATATCAGACGGCGTCGAGAGCCACAGCTGGAAGTCGGTGGCCGCGTCTCTTGCCGTGAGCATCGGCAGTTGAGAGGTTTGGTTGAAGATTCGACGGTTGCGCTCCTTCCAGATGTTCCAGAGGGTGTATATCATCTTGCCATTAAGCTCCTTACGAGAAGCAGGAGTGAGCCCCAGCCGCATGCCTTCCCACCAATCCCAAAGGGGGGTCGTGGAGACGAAGGTTTGCCCGAAGGCTATGCTCCAAACTTCAGTAGCATAGGGACAGGTCTTGAAGAGATGATCCTAGGATTCCGGCATCAGGTTGCACAAACTACATAACTGTTGGTTTGGCCACCCCTTTCTGGTTAGGACCTCTGCCGTGTTGAGCCCACCTTGGATAAGAGTCCACGCGAAGAATTTGCACTTTGGTTCTGCCTGGGCCTTCCAAATAAGTTCCGCCCTTGCCGATCTTCTCGCGCCAGCAAACTGGATCTGATATGCCGATTTAGTAGTGAAGGATCCGCTTGTCGTGTGCTTCCAAAGCAACTCATCAGGGCTATCTGAAAGAGGAGTGGCCTGATTGATTTTCTCCCAAAGTGTGATATACTGAAGAAGGTGCCCCTCCGTGGTCAATGGCGGCGGCGCTAGCGATCGGATCCAATTAAGATTTTGAAGGCCGTTCCGGATTGAGCAATTTTTCTGCGTGGCCGTGCCAAACAGAAGGGGGGCGACTTCCATGGGTGAAAGGCCCTCGAGCCAGGCGTCCTGCCAAAACTTGAAATGTTCTCCATTGCCAACCACAAGCCTAGTGGAGGCTTTGAAAAGGGCAATGTCTGCCACGGTGAAGTTGATGACGTCGGAAGCGCACCGAGAATCCATGGAACGCCAATTTCTCCAGAGCCAACGGAGACGGAGAGCCCGTCCAAAGCGATGTAGGTCCAGAATACCCAAACCACCGAGGTTTTTGGGTCTACAGACTACCTCCCAATTCACTAGGCACTGTCTCCATTAGCTTGTTGACTGCCTGTCCATAGGAAAGCCCGCCTGAGTTGATCAATCTTTTTGATGATCCCCTTGGGTAGGGGGGTGGAGGCCATGAGATAGGTCGGGATGGCCGAGAGGATTGCTTGGACAAGGACCAAACGTCCAGCCTTGGAAAAGAACTTGCCACGCCATGGTGCAAGACGGCCCGCGATCTTGTCCAAAAGAGGCATGAAGTGGACTTTGCGAAGCTTACGGAGGCGCAAAGGCAACCCAAGGTAGGTGCAAGGGAAAGAGCCTCTCAAACCATTAAAGGAGTTTAAGGTAGCTTCCAAGTCAACCCCATCACTGCGGCTTGGGTAAACCAAACACTTGGCCTTGTTCAAGGTGATGCCGGAGGCCGCCTCAAAGCTGTCCAACAAACTGATGGTGTAGTCAAGGTTTTCCTTGTTGGGTTGAATGAAGATGGCTACGTTGTCCGCAAAAAGTGAGATGCGGTCCCGAATTGGGGGGTTTCCAACCGGCGCAAGAATGTTACTCTCATCCGCAAGGTCGAAGATCTTGTGGAGCGGGTCCATGGCTAGGATGAACAGCATGGGGGAAAGAGGGTCGCCCTGTCGGAGTCCCCTTTCGTGGATGAAGCTCGGGCCCCTGATCCCGTTTAGAATAACCGCTGAAGAGGACGAAGCGAGAAGATTGGTGATCCAGTCCCTCCAGCGGGCTCCAAATCCCTTAGCCTGCAAAAGCTCCAGCAGGTAACTCCACTGGTCCGAGTCAAAGGCCTTCGCAAAATCAAGCTTGAGGAAAAGCGCCGGGGTTTTATGCCGATGAAGCTTTAGGATGTTGGCTTGGGTACGCAGGAAGGTGTCCTGTATACTTCTCTTCTTCACAAAAGCGCTCTGAGCTGAGTTCCTTTAGAAGCCGTTTTAATTTTAGATCAAGAAAACACCACAAAAAAATCACTGCTTATTTGGTAAACTCTTATGAAAGTGCCTTTAGCCTAGCAATTAAAACCATAGTCGTACTCAGTCCAAACAATCCTAACCAGCTCAACTCTCTGACCTAGCCGTTTAATTAGCCACAACACAGCTGATGTTTATATACTTTTTAAGAATGAGACGCACATAATCTAAATAAGTCGCTTAAATAAGGTATCAACTTAGTGGCGGGTGGTTACTTTTGAGATTTATGTCACTACTGAACTAATAATCATAGAAAACATAAAAACATACATGTCAAAAAATTATATAAGTTAAACAAAGCATTCGAACATAGTTAACCTAAAAATTGACCAATCAAATTTCTATCTAAAATAAAAATTAATGGATAAAAAAGTTGAAAAATTAATGCAAGCATACACATATAATTTTTTCAATACGAAATAACTAAATTTCCACTATCAAACTAAGTGAAAAATTAGTGTACACAAACCGAAAAATAGTTGATTGTCCAAAAACCAAATTTCTAGAAAAATCAACGACAAACCAGTCGATCGATGAAAATTTAAAATGATTATTGTCAACCTACATACATACGTAATTTTTTTTTCCAATATGAAATAACAAAATTTCCACCATCAAACTAAGTGGAAAAATAGTGCAAACAAATTGGAAAAAAACAGTTGCCTGCTCAAAATTAAAAAATAGTCATCTGCTTGTTAGCAAATTCGTTTAAATAATATATCACTTTATAGCAACTTTTTTGGCTAGTGCCATATAGGCTTATACTCTTGATTAACAAAAAAAAGAAGCGAACTATTCATGTTTTTACTATAGCTCACGTTAAAAATTGCAGCTCACATTAGCTGCTCGAAAGTGAGCCGCATCTGATGCCTGAATACACACACAACACTCCACGCGCGCGCGGCCACAAGGAAACAATTCAGATTCGTCCCGTTGTGTTGGGCCTAACGAGGAAGGAGAAAACGCTAAGAATTTGGTGAGTGATCGCGGTTGACACTTGACGACAGCTTGGAAAGACACCACGCACATGGCAACGTTAGGAGCCGTACCACTCACTACTCACACGCGCCAAGCTGCTACCATACTAACCATGGTCAGTGCTCGCTACATCTTGGGAGCTGACCAAATTTTTCCAAGAATTTAGACGAGCTCAATACGGCGGTTTGCAATGGGAAGAACAGCCTAACTTGTTCCACGTATTAGAAAACTTTCAGACCATCTCGAGCCGTTTTCTTTTCTTTTCGTTCCATTCGTTTTGTCATCCTGTTACCCACATTTCTCCACCATCTTTAACGGCATCCCTTCGAAGGAATTCGCAACGAAAATAGAGAGATAAATTTTCTTTTGAAGGTGATGTACGAAGAAATTTCTTCTGAAGAGAACCGCGAAGAGACATCCGAAAAAAACCAGAATCTCTTTGCAAAGAAAAAAATGACCTCCGAAGAGATATCATTGGAGATGATCTCACAAGTGAGAACGCTGGAAAGCTGAAGTCTTTCTCCACTGACCGTAGAAGTTAGAACAGAGAAGGTCACTCATCTGCCTCTGACATTCTGTGAAGAGTGTATGACGGGTGCCTGCCTCCATCGTCTACCTCATGCTCGTTCCTGTGTTCTCGTCCACTGAAGCCAGCTATAATGAAAGAAGTTACATGCCATTGTTGACTGAAGCTTGTCAGTGTAGCCATGTAGGTAGATATCACTGTATAATCAGGGTGCACTGGAATCCAAGCATGTTCAGAAGTTGACTCTGAACGTTGGTTGACCCCGTGAATCACGACAATATGACGAAGGGGGTGACAGTTAGCTGATGCAATGCGTTCAGCATCCACACTTGCATGGTAGATGCTAGATGCAGGTACGTAGTATCTAGCTAACCTTACGAGAGTGATTAAAATTAGCAATATATTAACAAGAAACGGAATGAAGTAACGTGGAGTGCAGGACTGAGACTGATTGGAGCTGAGAGGAACAGATTTGGGAGGAAAGGAGCGGGCCGTCAACTGCACGTTCATGTGGAAAGATATCTCAAGATCCACAAATCAGTAAATAAAGCACCCTTTCGTCATCTCTAACGTATCCGAATCCAGATGTTTTGGGGCCGTCTCAGAGATTAATAAAGCCTGTGAATCTCTTAACCATTTCGCTGTGTTAAACTCATGTTCAGAGTTCAGACAGCACACCATGGACAAGGCTGAAATCAAGTCTGAAAAACTCTCTTCGTTCTCCACTCGCGAACGGTGAAATTGCAAACTGAACTTCGTCGTTATCAGAATTCAGAATCAATCATATCATCGTACCCTGCGCAAATTGCAACGGCCGGGGACATCAAGAACAGGCATCGGGACAAGCTCATTTCAGTGGTACCTCGCATTTGGGTTCCATATGTGGATTACTTAATTTGACACGACGCATCCCGTGATCATTCGATCCCACATTAGGTAGACGTACTGCCAAATCGGCCAGCTCGGCCGTCAGATACACAAACTTCACGCAACGCCATCCAGAACCGGCAAAAGGCGATAAGCCACACGGCTAGAGCATTTGATTACTGCAAGCTTAGCTTAAGATAAGCTCTGATTTGATGATGCCTCATGAATCATGATAGAAAGAGCCAAGAACCAACACACCATTAATTTTTTTTAGATAATGTACAACACACCATTAATTAAAGCGCGTGTTATTATAGGGGAAAGTTCAGTGATCAGTGTCGATCATTTTGTATGCGAAGTACTATGCACGTCTTGTGGAATCGACTCAGTGATCGAGATATGGGCATGCATGTGACGATAGGGACCCTTGCATTTGCTCATGACAGTGCCGGCTCGGCTACGCTTTATTCTATATTTCGTGGTCTTTTTACAAGGTTTGAGAGGTGAAGAAATTTGATTGCTTTGAACAGTTACTCCACTCCGGAAAGCTAAAACTAAGATTCAAAGCCGGATTTGAGAATGTTCCACCCGTGGCTTTGAATCTTTTGAGAAGCCACACGAAAAGTCAAAACGTAACACCAAAAAAGATAATCGAATAGTTCTAAGTAAATATTTCGTGAGGCCTAAATTCCATGAGAACTTAAAAAAAAGGCAGCAGCAACAATGGTACTGGGCCAACTCCATTTGGCGGCTTTACCACGCACGCTGGATCCGGGATTCTGGGCCAAATGTTATTATAGTCAAACGAACGTGGTTGAAGGGATGAGATATTCAAAGCCAACAAATTGTGAAAGAAAATTTACCATTTGGTTTCTTCTATTCCAAGTGGGTGTGAAAGAAAATTGTGGAAGAATTTTCTGTCGCACAGTAGAAAAGCACGTCGATTTTCTTCTGGGCAGTAATGGTGAGTGTGATCGCACCTGACCTTGATTCCTAGGGTTTTGAGAGCTGAAGCTCCACTCTGCTTCGTCCTCTGTATGAAACTGCCAGCCTGTTGGTGGCAGTATGAAACTGCGACTTGTAAAAACTTATGGTTTCCTGCGTTAAAGGTCCAACTTGATCGTTTGTTTTAATTTAGTTCTGCTTGTATTTAGAAATTTTATTAATTTTTTAGGCCATTCATTGTAAATTTCGAAATAATTTTTTGAGACTTTTTTAACCACATTAAAATTACTTTTTAATAATTTGTTTGGCCTTCCATATTTCTTTTAAAAGATCTTTAAATTTTTAAACTACAATAAAAAATAAACTGAAACAGAGAATGAAAGAGGATCAATCAGCCCCGGTTAGTTTGACCATTTTATTAGGCAAACATTTTTGGGATCAAAATTCTCATTGATAAAGACAACGGCTTTGCTCAAACCTAGTCGTCTAGGTTGTGCCACGCGCTCACTGACAGCTGGACCCCAACGAGGCCCGAGCGTGGCGCAGACGCCTGGTCTAGAGCCGCTTTCTAAAGACAAACGCTGGGATTCACACAATCTGAAGCCGAGATAGATGACATAGCGAATTCGCAGGCACGGCGTCGTGAGATTTTCCAGTGGCTTAGCGAAGCTCATAAACTTTGTGGTCGGAAGCAACTTCTCCCCTGGTCTGATCAAGCGGTCCGCGAAATTCTTTTGCCCCACACGCAAAGCTACAAATGGTGGGATTTCTTCTTATACGGCTGAATTTTTTGGCAGCCGAATTGAGTAGTTTGTAGTTGCAGCTACCACGCCACAAGTACTGAATTTCATGCGCAATAAAGTCGGTGTCAGTGCTAACTACAATTTAGAAGAAAAAGAAACCCCACTCAGCTAATAAGATCCTCATCCAAAACTCACACCTATACCACATCGTCATTCGTAACACCAGCCACCAAAATTTTGAACCAAAATCAACAGGTTCTTCTTCCTCCCTTTCTCTCTCCTCTGGATGAGATAGGTGGCTAGATTCGACGAGCACGATGGGAGGTTGTCGGATCCGAGGAGGAGGAAGGTGAAAAGGAGGTGTGACATAATTTTTGTCCTCTAGAACATCACATTTGCACGCACATAAAATTCGAGTTTTCTTGTTGAAACATTGTTTTTATTCTCGCGGAGCATCTAACTATGTATAGGATGGATAATTCACTGTCACTACGGGAAATAACAATTGACTCAACGGCCGAAATCGTGCTCGTGGCTGTCGAGATCTGCAACTCCAGTGTCAGATAATCTCGACCTCATGACGGCGGGCTGTTGAGAGTAACTGACACTGTTACTTTTAGGTCGGCCTGGTGGCTGGCAGCACAGGAGTCTCGACGACTTCATTTGTAAACCGTAGTCGTCGAGATAGACACACGTGGAAGGGTTTTCTTGACGGTTTTATGATGGCCGTCGAGAGTGTCTATATTTGCTCGATGGTTTTCTTCTAGACGTCAAAATGTACGGAGACTCGAGTTTGTAATCGTTTCCTATAGTCAGTGGAACATAATGTTTTCATTAGGTTTTGAAATGTTCGAACAGTTCTTTTTTGTCATGTTCCAATTTGTTTTTTCAAGCTTCTTCAATGGCTTTAAGTTGTATGTTTCGTTAGTAGAACGCAATGTTTCAAGAGACACCTCAAATGTTCTAGTGGTACATCACACATGTTTCAGTAGGATATTATATGTATCAAGGGCAAATCAGCTATGTTCGAAATAAGCATATTTTTTTTATTAAATCAAACACCTGATTTTCATGGCAATCCAGTATATTGATGGCTTGTTCTCGTCTTTCCGTACCTCCTTTTTATGCCAACATATCTTGTGTACACAGGGGTTTCCGTGTACACCAACTAGCAAAAGTTATGAAAAATTCTGAAATTTTTTTTATATGTTATAATGAACTTATTCCACATATGCATAAAGTTTGAATATCAAATTCATTCTACAGTAAGAGTTATAAAAAAGAGAAAACTATATCAATTTTAAATATAGAATAAATTTGATCTTCAAACTTTATATATAGGTAGAGGAATCAATAAAGAACAATATAAATTTTTTTAGAATTTTTTATAGCTTTTGTTAGTTGGTATACATATGTTTACGTGTGAACCCCTGTGTACTCGGGATATGTTGCCCCTTTTTATAGTAAATAATCAGTAAGGTTACCTTCTCTTTAAGCGGAAAGTACAAGCCCCTGACTACTGAGTCACGCCTCCAGTCGCGCTTTGCACTTGGCTGACTTGCGAACAAAAAAGGAAGCGAAGAACCGGCGCTTCCAAGACGCCCTCGCCGACGCAACGCCCGCGTCACCGCGGCGTCACCTCGGGCGTCGCCGTCGAGCGCCACGACCCGGCCGTCCCTTTCGCCGGAACCATCGCAGCTGCGGCCACGCAACGCGAATCCGCGCGCCTCGCCACACGGGCCAGCCCGCCACCTCTCGCCATCGTCGCTTTGCCCCCGGTGTGAACCGGCCGCTCCGCCAGAAAACCACTCGCACAGCCACTCGCGTCGCCGGAAAACCACTCGCACAGCCGGCCGCACGCTGGCGAACGCGAGCGCGCAGGGCGGACGGCGGGGAGAAAAACGAAAAAAGCTCGTGCGGGCGGGATTCGATCCGCGGACGACGGCGCGAGAGCGAGCGCAACTGGCCAACCCAGCGAATTGCCCGCGGTGTTGTTTGTTGTGGGTGAAAAATTATTTTATACGTAAAAACGGAATGGACGGCCAGATCTGAAGGACGCGTCCCAGTGACGCGCGTGTTTAGGCTTGTATCTATTATTGATATTGATGCTGTTGAATTCCCAGCTCTCCGAGGTGAAAACCACCTTTCAGTTACGCCCAGCATCTCTAGATGAAGATGAAGCTTTAAATGCACACACTCGATAATACTCTACTCATCAATTTAAAATTTTTTCACACTTTTACACTATACCCTCCCTCTATTAAAGTCTACCTCTGCATACTCTATTCTTCAGCTTCACCTATGGACGTGTGCAATTAAGCATCGGTCTTTTTCCCTTGCTACATCGATCTGTCTTGAAAACCGAAACATTTATGAAAGGAGAAGGGAAACCGGCGAGGCATTTATGAACCATCGGGCGGTAACATGCAGGAAATGAGATCGCGTGGATGAAGTACAGACGGGCCAAAACCACACTCATTTTGGATGTTGCTTTCTTCCTTGGAGTTGCCCCATGTCGTGCGTACACGCGAGGAGGACGAGAGCGTGTGCCTACGAATACATACACTCGCCGCTCGTCAACAACTCATGTCACCATGTTGATGCTGGGTAGCCTGCAAAGCCAACTTCTTCGTGGTCTGGGACTCTGGGGCCTCGCGTTGAACGGTAATGCGTACGGCGCACTCGGCGTTCTTTCCTCCGGTCTGGGAGGCGGAAAATCGCAGCGATTCGGGCCCAAACTCGCAGCCGCGGCCGCGCGCACCAGAACGTACGTACGTACG
Source organism: Raddia distichophylla (assembly GCA_005191435.1). Lineage (NCBI taxonomy): Eukaryota > Viridiplantae > Streptophyta > Magnoliopsida > Poales > Poaceae > Raddia > Raddia distichophylla. The sequence goes on from SPJY01001239.1 coordinate 1,447,093, forward strand.
TACGTCATGCGGACGTGGCCAAACAGGCGGGGCTAACGAGGCCGAACCGAGCCGGCCCGCACTGCTCACTGAACCGGCCGGTCGGCACGGTTCGGTTCACCAAACCGAACCGAACCTGGGCCGAGACCTCGGTCCATCGGACCGGCGCGGTTCGGTTTTGATCCCGTAGTAACCGAACCAGCCGGGTTGAACTGGGCCGGCCCGTTGGCCAGATCTGACGTCATGCCGTGCGTCCGTGCCGTGAGTCCACCACCCTCCGTGCCCGTACCATTCCACCATGTCACCAACCCACCCAGGTCAATAGGTCATTGCTTTGCTCGCGCCCATGCCATGCAAGCGTACGCGCGCGTCAACCCGGCGAAACCCGCCGCCTCGCCGTGCTCGCGCGCGCCCGTGTGGAACGGCGCGCGGCGACGCGGAATGAAGCGAGCTAAGGTGATGTGGTTGTGCGAGTCCGAGTCGTAGCCGGCGAGCGAGAGCGCACGGCATGCATGCATGTGCTCAGATTCGGCTGCGAGGATCGTTAAAATTTGGCGATCTGCAAAACGCTCTCCCGGGAAAAACGAAATTAATTGAGATGTGTTAATTATTATCAGCACGGACGTAAGCGTTGACAGCGCTGGAGGGGTGGTGTACGTGTTCTAGAAAGATTTTCGTGGAGCGTGCGCGCGCCCTCCAGGGCTCACCGGCTCGGACCATGTTCTTCTCGGCGTATCGTTTTGTTGGCGTATTACTGTAGTTAATTTTGAAGCCCTCGAAAGGAGTTCTGAAAAAGATCATTACAAAATAGTTTTAGGATCCTTGGAATGACTACTAAAAGTCACGAAAAAAATCGTTACATATTATCACGACGTATAGGCTATATAAAGATAACAAAGTTTACTACAATGATACGCAGTGGTACGTAGCGCTGAAAAGAACAATGCCTAGACCTCCCTTTGTGCTGACTGTCGAGCATATATGAAAATAAATAAATATAAATTTAGCTCAAACATGTGTAAATATAAATCATGCTTAAAGTACCTTTAATGATAAAACAAATCACAACAAAATAAATGATAACTTACGTAGTTTTTTAACAAGACGAATGGTCAAAGGCATGTCCAAAAATCAACAGTGACTTGTTTTTATGACCGGAGGAAGTATGTTATATATTTAGTCTGACCTGTAGTTATTGTAGGGCTAGTTTCATGCCTTGTTGACATCAGGGCAAGGCATCCTGCTGGACCACATTAGGGGGTACCAAGAAGAAGACAATGCCCCTCCCTTCTCGGGAGACCCCATAGATGCAGGGGTGCGGCTAGGTTATGCAGCGCCAAATGGCAGGGTACAAATAATAATTTAGCTAGGATTAGATCATGCAACTTATGTGCACCCCATTTATCAGTAGCAGTGAACCCGTGACCTTCGTTCCAGTTCCGCCGTCTTGTAGGCGTCCCATGACCAAATGAGGGAGGGGGAAGAAAAAAGGAGGGAGTCCCCTTAGAGAAAGTGTTATCCCCTCCTTATATTGGCCAAAAGCCCTAGGGTGTCACGATATTTTTGGAAGAAATTGAAATCACCTTTGGATCGCTTTGAGATGGTTGAGTTGGCTTTTGAGGCATGGCTCGCACCCGGGGTGGTCTTGGTCCATGGTAGCCCATGGATTCGGATGACGCAAGGCCGACACCACCCAATCCTCGACGCTTCTTATCGTTTCTTTCTTTCGCGAATCTACTTCTCATCCGTAGCCTAATCAAAGGTGCTCGTTACTTATGTTCAATCTAGTTCACCTATCGATAATACTCGATCTACTATATCTCGACCTTCTCTAACTTCACCTATATATCATCTGGCAGGTGCCACCATTGCACACAAAAACTCAAAAAGAAAAACACTTGTCATGTCTAAAAGGAATCGGATGCACAAAAGTGCGTGTGAATTGAGATTTTCAAGTTTCATGTTCCAATCAAATTTCACACTTCTGTTCAAATAGTAGATAAAGCATTCGAGTTCTACACTTATGCAACGTAGTTTACCCATCGACAATACTCTATCTATTGTATCTTCACCTCCTATATCGTCACCTCTATTATCTCATAGATGTCGATGTCACCATGGTGCATGAAGGAAGATGCTCGTCATGTCAAATGATCGAGTCGACATTAGATTTAAGAGCTTCCAACCGTGTTTTCTAAATTGTTAAATAAAAAAAACTATATTTATACCACCAAAATATTCTCTTGAATACCAAAACATTGATTTAGCGCCTAGTTTTAGTGTACCAAGAAAGATAAACTTTTTTTCCCCTAGTACTCCACGAAAGATCGACTGTTCGTACGGTAGGAAGGAAACCTTCATTCACCGTTGATCAAAAACCTTTATCTGATCTCACGGCGTCAACTCGCTCCAAATTCGAGGAACACACGTGCCCACCCACCCCCACCGCTTCTCCTTATTAACCGCGCCACCTCCCCTTCTCCCACTACCCCGTCTCCACGGCCTCCAAGCTCCAAGTTTCCAACTCCGACGCAGGAAAGTGCAGCCTTTCCCCACCCATCTCCCCACCCACCTGGTCCCCATTAACTCCAAGATTCGCCGTTCTTGGAGAGTAGCGCCGCCGCGGTAGCTGTGCACGCAAGGACGCCACGGCCATGTCCGTCGCGGGGGTGCTCGTCCTGTTTCTCGCGGCGGCGGCGGCGACGGCGCCGGCGCGCGTGGCCGCGCAGGGCGGAGGCGCCTGCGCGGCGGAGAGGTTCTCGAGCAACCGCGTGTACGCGGCGTGCAGCGACCTGCCCCACCTGGGCGCGTCCGTTCACTGGACCTACGACGCGGCGGCGTCGTCGCTGTCCGTGGCGTTCGTGGCGGCGCCGCCGGCGTCCGGCGGATGGGTGGCCTGGGGGATCAACCCCACCGGCGACGGCATGATAGGCGCGCAGGCGCTCGTCGCCGCGCCCAAGGGCGGCGGCGGCGCGTACACCGTCGACACCTACAGCATCACCGGGTTCTCGGTCGACTCGCCGGGGCCCATCGCCTACCCGACTTCCGACCTCGCCGCCGAGCTCGGCGCCGGCGGCCGCGTCCAGATGTTTGGGAAGCTGAAGCTCCAGAACGGCACGGGGGTGGTGAACCAGGTCTGGCAGGTGGGGCCCTTCTCCGGCGGGAGCATCGGGGCACACGCCATGGGCACGGACAACAAGGCGGCGAAGGGGAAGCTGAACCTGGTGACCGGGGCGACCACTGCCGCCGGCGGAGGGGGCAGCCTCCTCAGGAAGAAAAATGTGAGTACCCAATCCTTCAAAGTTTTAGGATTTGGCTGAAGAGTTTTGCTTGTTTCTTGAATTCTCATACTCTGGTGTTGGATCGCAATTGCACGCACAATCAAATCAGAGCGAATAAAAAAAAGGCATTCTCCACAGCGACACAAAAACGTTTATTTTTCATATTCGAATAGCTATATAGATATACAACCCGTAGATACCTTTCTGATAGCAATTTTTTTGGGTAAAAAATTCATCTTTTATTTCTTCCTGGTTAAATTTCAGTTTTATAGGATGAGTAACTCCTTTACTGTCGTGAGTTAATAGGAGTAATTACTCGCGTCAATTTAGCTGTATTCAAGCTGTAGTAGTTACTGTCGAATAACAGGGGAAGTCTGTAATTTTCATTTTTTTAATAGGGTATAATAGTAACAGAGAAAAAAAAATTGTTCCTGTTGTCAGTGTCATGTGAAATGGCTTAAACTTGTTCCTGTTGTCAGTGTCATGTGAATTGGCTTGTGCATCAGCTTAATTGTTCTGTACTGGTTTCTTTGAATTGATTTCGACTTGCAACTGAATTCAGAATTTCAGATGTGTTGTCTGGCGTTCGTTGACTGCATCCTTTATGTGTGACATAATGGTTCTTCTTGTCCGTACACCTTGATTCTTAAGGCACCGATTGCAATTTTCTTCCCTAATTAGATTCTTCCTGCCTTGGTGGACTTAAGCTTGGATTAGTCTAGTTTTTTTAAATGAGATTAGTCTAGCTGCTGACGGCTGCTGACTTATTCATGTCAGCATCAAATTGGTACACCTGCTAGTATTACAATTCTTGAGCATAGTTGGTAATTTCTCTTAGCATCAAATAGGTCATACATCTGGCATTAATGTTGATCATACTGATAGGTTTCGCTTAGCATCAAATAGGCCATGTACTGTTATTAAAATTCTCGAGCACACTGACTGATTTATCTTCTTTTTTTTTTTGTGTGTGAAGACACATGGAGTCCTGAATGCTGTGAGCTGGGGTATTCTATTGCCCATGGGAGGCATATTTGCTAGATATCTCAAGACATTCAAATCAGCCGATCCTGCATGGTTCTACCTTCATGTAGCTTGCCAGCTGATTGGTTATGGTGTGGGAGTATCTGGCTGGGCCACTGGTATTCATCTAGGAAATTTATCCAAGGGAATCACCTATTCCCTTCATAGGAACATCGGGATCACAGTATTTGCTCTTGGCACCCTCCAGGTATGTACAATATATCTTGCTTATTGAGCTTCTATTACCCGCCAGAACTGCAACTCCATGCAGTTGTACCTGTAAGATTGATTATCAGACGTAACAACTTCAGTGTTGAGAATGACTTACGAAGTTTTTTGCTGTATAAGATCGACAGTATATATAGGCAGCTTAGAAGCAATCCTTTTATGTCCTTTACTCATTGCTGTACAAGTTGCAATATAAGTGACTTGATGATCTTGCTGATGGTTTTATGCATGATTTTGTCATGTAGATCTTTGCACTCTTCTTGAGGCCCAAGAAGGACCACAAATACCGCCTCTACTGGAATGCCTACCACCACTCTGTTGGCTACACCATCATCATACTGGGAATCATCAACATCTTCAAAGGCATGTCCATCTTGAACGTCGAGCAGAAGTGGAAAACTGGCTACATCATCGCCATCAGCATCCTTGGCGGCATCGCGGTGATCTTGGAAGCCGTCACTTGGGGCATCGTCTTGAAGAGGAGGAAGTCAGAGAACAAGGCCTACAATGGCGCCTCGAATGGCCACTTGCCACTCTCCATGTGATCCTAGGCAGGTCCATGGATCTTTACTTATCGTCAGCCATGTCCATGGCCAGATGTAGATTAGGGTTTGTGATCTTGGGCTCCCCTTTTTTGTATGATAGAGATGTGTATACTGCACATTATACTGGAGGTGATCAGATGAGAGATACCTATACATCTTCTGTGCGCATTTGGGCTCATTTGATACTTTGCCCCATTGTTAGTGAGATGACTTCATCATCCACTTATTTTACACCTCATTGCCTCGTGTCCATTTCGAATGCCGCCTTTTGCACAAGCTGGCCAAGTGTCCCCAGTGGTAGGGCGAAACAGAGAGAAAGGCCCTCTTAGATTTACGGTTGTGGTTTGGTTTTATTTGTAGTTAAAAAATTGAAGGCTTTTGAAAAAGAGACTAAAAAAGACTAAACAAATTATTTTAAAATATTTTAAGATCTTTAAGAAAAAACCTATAAAATCTCAAAAATTATTATAAAAATGCTAAGGTGAATGGCCTATACAAAACTAATAAATTTTGCGAACCGAGTTAGAACCATATCAAAACCGCGGATCAAAGAGAGCCGAAGATCACGTAAACTGCACTGGTGGAGCCATGATCGCTGTAGAAAAAGGCAAGCGTCGATGGAACTGGATGATCCATTCGCTGTGCTTCTTGTGTACTCAAAGGGACGGGAAAACGACGCCAGAAACTGCTTTGGCTCAGTGGGAAGCAAAGCAGAGGCACCTGGCTGCTGGCTCGTTTTCTTTAGAACAGCAGCGTGCTGTGCTGGTTCTAGAACGCAGACGCAAGCTGTTTCTGTCTCTCTTGTCCTGCTCTGTTCCAGGCTGAGCCCTGTGGTGAGTGGATTCGGTGCTTTGGTGAGCTGGTCCGTGCAGGAGAGTGACTCGACGGGAGCAGGAGCAAAGCATCGTGTGGTTCCCTGCCTTGTGGCTCTTGGTTTAGCGCGAGTCAGTTCATAGATTAACGTTTTTTTTTTTGGGCGGTGGGCCAGTGAAGCAAAACATAGCGAGAAAAGCAACGGTTCACAAAAAAACCAAAATAATATCCTCATGGTCTAATGGCTTCGTTTGATTGTAATTTTCTATACGGTTATACTACGATGATAGTATTTATACTAGAATAATTTACATTTTTGTACGAAAGACTCGTGTAGTGGATCACTAGATTTGAAGCCCAGTATATCACTTTTGCTAATCATCAGATAACTGATTTTTATAGAAATCTTAATCGATTCTCTCATGTATCTAGATGCTGTCGTTGGATCTTTATGTGCTCTATAAAGATGTCTGATCTACGATAAAAAAAATCGACAGAGAGTCATGATGTCAAACCGGTCACATGGTATATTTGTGTGCCGTAAAAGAGCTCTTTTGCGTGAAATATGCGCGTGTGTGACTAGTGCAAAGGCACAAGCCGCGAGATGCCTCCCGCGGCTAAGCGCTGCCCATTGCACGGCACCACGGCGGCAGGTGCTCACGACACCGCCGCGCCCATGCGAACAACTCGGAAACTCTGAAGAACACCGGTGAATTCTTCATTCTCTGGGATATCTTGGTGTGTAGCAGCAACCTTTCTCGCAATGATGCTTGTGATTTGGTAGAAAACGCACACGGCGGCGCAAGCAGAGGCACCCACGCACGCAGGGAGCAAGATGGGGTTCCAACCTGCCACTAGCATTGCTACTCGCAATGAGTGTAACCTGTCAGCAACTTGTACTTGTGTCTCCAATGCCCCTTCTAAACAGTTATTACCTGTTAATCACCTTCCTGCTCAGACTACTGATGAGTTCTTTTCACATTAAAAGTTCTTCAGCGTTTGTGGATCCACAAGATACGTGCATGCTTGATCATACTCATTGGAGTGCGCTTAAGTGGGCTTGGCCAAACCCAGCTCCTGATCCTCCTCTATCATCATACTATAATGATTAAGGATCAACTGTCCTGATTGACAGCATTCAAATTATGACCAATCTTTACATTACCTGAGCTTAGACAGTCCACCAAGATTTGACCTAGCCTAACTCCCTGCTCATGTCGCTCTCTTCTACCTTCCATCACCTGTCAAATTCAAGCCAAATCTCTGCCAATTGTCAAAATTGCTGAAGAATTTGGTCGTGTGAGTGAGAGTATGGCCCACCGCTCAATAGGGTGAACCAGTTGTCCTTGCTTGCACTTGACTCGACTTCTCTATGCATCAACCAGAACAACATTTTAGCGGTCTCCTTCATCAGTTGTTGGGTACAAGGATCTGAGACCATCTTTGGAGGCAGGTCAGAAGGAGAGTTGAGCAGCCTACCATGTAAAATGTTCAGTTTTTTTCCACTAAAATGTTCAGAGTTGAAGTGACTGCCAAGCATCGAGGGACTCATGAATCATGATGCATGCCATCGAAAAAGTTCGCGGCTTTGTGGAACGAAGCAGTTGAAGTTCTTGTTGAGCTGTAGCATAGCTGTGCATGTGTGCAGTAGGAGCAAAGCATCAGCTAACTCGACGCCTCTCAACAGCACACAGACGGTGACTGCTATCAAGTTTCCAACCATTCAGCAAGGGAAGCCGGTATTGGTTGAACCAACTGCATTTTAGTTTGTGGAATGAAAAACAAAAGAAGGAAGAGCAGTGCTTGTCTGGGTGCATTTTCACACATTGCACTTGCATTAACAATGGAGAATAGTTCATAAGAAGTACAACTATTCTGTCGCAGAGACAGAATAGTATAGCAATTCACTAGAGTAAATCTATCCCCAGCTTTATAATGAAAATCTAATAGAATTGTATATTTCACTAGAGTAAAATTTATACAGACGAGATCAGTCAAAGGTCAAAACTCACAAGTCACAACAACTCCCTTTTTACTCAACACTAAAGAATATATTGATTATGGCCACACGTACTCCTTAACAAAAATTGGTAAACTATGCATTCCATTTCTCGGTTGCATAAAGAATGGTGAGAGCTGAATGGTCAGCGGTGCATATGTACAGCGTTAACAGTGGAGCAGCTTCTCCCTAATTTAGGCAAGAATTCTTAAGGCTCCACCTCCTATACAGAGAGCTACAACACCAACCAAAAGAAACTAAACACGTTTTAATCTATAGGTTCTGCATACGGCACAGGTCATGCACCTCTGAACTGCCAAAAGGTGCAAAATCAGAGCGCTGTAAATAATTTGATTGGCTCTTCCTGGAAGAACTGCTCGTAGGCACTTCACTTGACATAGCATTGGTTGCCAGGGCAGTAAGGGGTAGCAGATTCATGGGTGGTGGCGCAGAGGTGGCAGGGCAGCAATGCCGCACATTGATCCTGTGGGTAATGGTTTCAGTCGAGGTGCTACCTGTTACATTGACCAAAAGAACAGCCTCCTTATCTCTGTTCGTTTCGCACCACCCGTTTTGCAGCACTCCGTCTACAAACTCTTCTTGTGTGTAATAGTCGTCATGACGGACGGTGACTTCCATAGTTTCCCTAGGTTCAATGAGGCCAAGTGATGGTTGAACCTGTATAATGTAGCACATAGGAAATTGAATTACTTAGTACAGCTGAAAGCAGGATAAACATAAAATGAGATGCCAGAGTAGTAGAAAAATTGTAGGATCAATGCTGAATTCCAGGACAGGAGTGTAGCGTGGGGCTGACCAGATCCAGTTCCATAGTGGCCTTGGTGTAGGCAATGCGTTAGGCGGGATTTGGTGGCACAGGACGACAGAGGCAGCAGGAGGTGATGGGCATTGTTGTGTAGGGCAGCCAGATGACTGGTGATGATTGGCTATGGTACTCCGGTAGCAAGGCTGTCATGTCGGGTTGACAGTGTGTTTGGCTCTAGGCTGAGTTGGCGGTGTTGCACCGTTGTGTAATTTTTTCTTTCTTTTTCCTCGTATTTACTTCTTTCATGGAATGGCAGAGCCCCTTCCGTATCGCTAATTATAATGCTGGATTCCAGAACTGCTCTGACTGGCTAGTCACAGCATGCTGCTTGTTTTCCCAGCGAGTGACTATTTTGGTAAAGGTGACAATTTGTGGTTCATCTAATTTTGTGTTTCCTAGAAAAAATTCTGATATTTCTCAGGAGAAGTAATTGATAGAGAGGCTTCATGGTTCTCCAAAGTTTTGTAACCCTAGAATGAAAAGACATAACGTATAATACTGAGGTGAAGTCAACTCAGGCACTGAAACCAAATGAGTAATGGACAGAGAATTGTCCCTTATACAAGGGTAAGAATGACCTTATGGTTCGAGGTATACTAGAGTGCTGTGAAGACAACCCAATTGTTCCTGATCAAACCAGAGCTTCACTAGCACTAGGTACTATGACGATATATGTGATCAAAATATTAGCATGATATGGTAAAAGGAAGAGTTTGTATTTACTTTGTAAGACTAACCATATACCCAAATTGCACAACCGTGAGGCAAACAACAGGAATATAGAAACTTAACAGATAGATCCGTCCATACCTCAAGCCATTGTGGAAAGCCAAAGGAAGCCCTTGGAAGTAAACCAGATTTAGTTCCATCTTGCTTGCTGGTCGACTGGCCTTCGCACAAGATTTCAAAGGCTGCCTTGCTTGTTTCACAGTTATTAGTTATCCGAAGGACAACATATTCTTGATTTTCCAATATAATGTTGTTTGTGCTAATTATAGTGTCCGGAACATTATAGGACTCTTGAAGCAAACGACACACATTTTTGTTAGATTTGATTATTTTTACATACTCTTGCCTTCTTGTCAGCTCATCTACTCTTGCAATATCAACACTAAATGTACATCTCACCGGTTTATGATCACTATCCGTGACATCCATGCAAGCTTCATACCTACCAAAATAGAGAGAACTGCAAGTTATGTATGAAGGAACTATCATATATACCTATCCAGATAAACCATGTGGATTTTATCTCAGGGAAAAAAAATATGTAGAATCATACGATGTAACAGAAGCAACAACAGGACACTCTAATGAGCATTGAGCTACAGGTACAGAACGGCTATCTCGATACAATATTCTATCACACCAAGCGGGTATTCTCTTCTTCTCGCCTGAATCATACCCTACAAGGGAGTTGATAAAAAGAAAAACTTAGCTCCAAAATAGGTACCATGAATTTCATGAGCATGCCAAAAACATTTGAAAATTCCTTCAGACAAAAATTGGAAATTTGGAACCTTTTAATCAACACGAAAACTTGTGAACCAGAACAGGCAATACCTGCAAGACCCGGTTGGTGTCTTTGGAATTTGTAAGTTGGAGGAAATCTAATCAAACCTTCTCGCATTCCTTGAAACACATTTCCTGCCTTCATTTCTGCTTGAAGTTGATCCCTTTCTCTAAGCCAGTCAAAGCTCCTTTGCGAAACCATGTCCCTTGCTTCATCATAGGTGATACCAGAAAGTCGGTAGTTAAAATCACCAAGAAAGACAACCATGTCAGCTTCTGCCAGCTCAGGTCTCTCTTCATCTGCTTGATTTCCATTGGCCTGTCATCATTAGCATACTTTTGCATAAGCATGTTTTGTTACGATACCAAAAAAAAAACTAAGGTAGGATATTGCTCTATAATGCAGTTTGATGGTCACATACACTGACAGCTTTATGCAGTTGGACAGATGTAGTAGAAGCTGTAATAAAAGAAACAAAACGCAAGACAACGTTACAGACATAGTTTATAATGAAGTATACTTGGAAGAGGAAAGGTGGGAATGAAAATACCTGCAGATCCATGAGGTTTGTTAAAAGACATTGTCTGATATATATGATCAAAATCAGCATTACGGCGGCTAACATTTTCTAAATGTGCAGCAAAATGGTTGTTGACAAAACATATCCTGCGATCATAAACTCTAATTCTTAATCCAACCCCGCCCTGCAAAAAGAATCAGCTATCATCACACAATGCAAAATGGAAAAGAGTGTTTGTCTTAGATGCACCGCTGTTTAATGAATGCACTATTCCTGAAATGTCGTTCACGACCTCGACAAGAGAAAAAACCCTGCGCTATTCCTGAAATTGGACTTCGCCAAAGCTTTCAATTCAGTCAACTAGAGTTATCTTCTCGAGCTTTTGGAACGGTTAGGCTTTGGCCAAAAGTGGTGTAACCGAATCTCCATCATTCTTAGCTCGGTCACCTCCTCCATCCTCCTCAATGGAGTACCGGGCCCTAGATCCGGTATGCTAAGGGTGTTCGGTTGGGTGACCGCATCTCCCCAACGCTTTTCATCTTAGCCATGGATCCGATTCAACGTCCGTTCTACCTAGCCACATCTCTCAGCGATGCAGATTGCGGAGAAAAGTTTGGATGGCATCGCCCTGTGGGGGCCATACATCCCTCTCTCCTTCTCTGCCCCCTCTCCCACCCTTTTGTACAATGTACATACCCCCATTTTCAATGAAATGGCAGTGCTCCTGCCCGTTTCGCTCAAAAAAAGAAAAGAAAAGAAAAGAATGTCTGAAATTAACCCAATTGGAAAACCAAATGGGTCATACACGCCACACACAATAGCACAAAACCCCCTATATGTATATACTATTAACAAAGGAAACATGGAGCATTAATTCCCCCCTTTTTAAAAAAAAATATGATGTCCAATATATTGCTAATCAGTTGTTTTTTCCTGCAGAGAGCGAACTGCTGAGGTTGGAAACTTGCACCTCTAACCATCACTCCAATATTCACTGGAACACATGTCAACAAAATTGTTTCTCCATTGATGATGTAGAAGTAATACTAAGCCTTTTCTGAATATATATTACAGTACTCCAATTGCTGTGTAAATTGCCAGTTTCTGTTTTTCATTTCTTGCAAAAACGTTTTAAGTTAGTGTATAGTAGGCAGAAGGATAGAGGTTGGACATGGTGAGTGGTATTGTGGTAATTCATATATCCACAGATGGTTAGTGGTATATCAAATGACAAAAGATCAAATACGCATTTTGATGATCATGTACCTTGTTGCCAATGGTTCGTCCAAAGCCACAAGGCACCGCAGCAGCGTCAACATCACCAACATGTGGCTTAAGATCCTTCCTTGCCCTTGAAGTAATTAATGTTCATGTCATACTTCATATGAGAAAGTGTGAACGTGTACAAGGTAATAGTTAAGTGATGAGAGAAATTTACAGTGTGCTACCATAAATAAATGATTTTATGACAAGTTAATACCATGCAGCAATGAGTAATCCAGCCAACTGCCTTGAACCAACACGGTGGAAGGATATCCCCTCATCAAGTGCCTTTCCAATGTTGTCGATCCACCACTGTCCATTGGCACTGCCCTCAAGCCCTACCTAAGGCCATGAAAGAAAACGTCAATCAAATGTTTACCATAGATAGAGAATTTACACGCAGCATGCAATAATAGTAAAGACAGTAATAGCTGTCTCTGTTCTGATTTGCAAATTGGACTGCAAGCAGCAGGGGGAAAAGTAATGAGCAATGTCCTCTCCGAAAATAAAAAAATACTTAAATGCATTATTACCTTTCAATTCTCGGAGATAGCATTATCACATCGCTAGGACAGTTTAAATTTAAACCAAATAATTTTACGTCCAAAATATACATTTTTTAAAAAAAAGTTTGGAATTTTGGGTGAACAATTATGCTTAGGAAAATGCAATATTTGGATATTCCTAGTGTTGAATTATAATCATAAAAAATCTAGATAGAGAGCAGACAAGAAGAATATAAATATACCACAGCACAAACAATACAACATTATTATGTTATAATGCCTGAAGTGGTATAAATGAACAAATTAATTAGCTCAGTACCATCTCAAAGATGTGTAAATTGGAAATGCCATTCAATATAAAGCATACATCTCAAGCCTGGGGCCACAAATCAGCGACATATTCGATGGTATTTTCTAACTCGGTGATCTTTGTGATGGTACCAAGCAATATTTGTGAATACAGCTGGATGGTTTGGATACCACAAAACAAGGAACATTGCAACTAAATAGTAACAGATTATTTCATAATAAATCCATTTCACTGTTAAAGAAAATTTAAAAATATTCTAGCGAATATAAATGTTCCTCTAGACTTCAATTTTAACACTTCCTATTTTCACTTGCCACAGGCTTCCTACATGAACAATAGCTTCCTCTGCTTGATTGAATTGAATTTTTTTTTAGCAAGTGCTTGATCGAATTGAACTATAAAACAAGAAACAGTTAAATGACTATAGTATGATCAAGGATCTTACACTTTCTTTAGCTGCGGCAATGGCAAGAACTCCAGCACCCATCTCAACCTCTTGCAAGCCGACAACCACTAACCCAACATCAGATGATGTAGTACTCAACCATGACCAAAGAGATTCAGGAGATGCTTTCTCTTGCCCAACATTCCAAGTTCCAACCAGTACTTTAATGTTCTCTAGACGCGTATACAACAACTCCCTGTTTGCTAATTCAGTTCGCAGAATATCATCTAGAGGACCAGGGGAAGTTAGAGGCCATCCTCGAATACCACCATGATGAGCCAGTGTAAAGATGTAAGAACTGCCAATCGCCATCTTTATGACTGGACAGCTATGCCCAGTCCATCCTGCCAGAAGGTCACCTTCAATATCCATGACTTGAATAGTACCACTGGCATAGCCCACCCACACTCTTTCTCCAAGTGCCTTTATGCATTGAACAGAAGAATTATGATGCTGGAATTCTTGCAGTCTATTCCCGTTACCATCCCACACAATAATTGAACCATTTGTGCAACCTGACCAAATTGTTCCATCCATTGCTTGAGCCACTGCTTCTGTTCGACGGTTATCTTCAACTAATGTCCCTTTTGTTGCAACTCTGCGCACTGCATCAGCTGCCCCCATCAAGGCATTCCTAGATTTCTGAAAAAATGTAAAAGAACCTTGTGGTTTTTTCTCCTTTGTGGGTTTTACTTTGATTTCTTCCTCTATAAATTGTTCTGGAATCATTGGTGCCTCTAGACGAGCTGACTCCACTTGGCCATCCATGCCAAATAATTTTAACAGCTCTCTTGTCCGAGCGTCCCTGTAGAGATCATAATCACAAAAAATAGTATCAATAGGCCATGGACCAATGAAGTTGAGAGAACTGAAAATTTTGTCTGTATTTCTGAAAGCATACCAAAGAGCGAATGTCAAGTTAGTCAGACTCCAGACTTTTGCTCGGCAATGATCAGCAATCATATGCTTCACATCGGTAGTAGGCAAAGCATACACGTTACCAACTGTGGCATGGTTCCTAAGGTCAATATACGCCCTTTCGACAAGCAAGGCTGCCATATGTTTTTCTTCTGGTGTTAGTGAGAGGGACTTAGCAATGGCATCCCAAGGCCATGCCTTTATAATACCCCCTTCAGAGCCTGACCATATTTCACCTGTTTCCAAGAGATTAAAATGAAATATATCATTTTGGGACAACTTTCCAGCACTTTTTAATCCCGTGTCTGAATGTTACACTCCTATGTGCAACAAAAGAGATGCATGATTGCATAAAGTCAAACAACAAAATCCACTGATTTAGCCATTGCCTGTGATTAAATGCAAATGAAAGCAACCAAACAAATCTGAAAATTATAGCATGTTCGGAGTGGCTGAGCTGAAGTTGCTTGAATAAATAAGCTTAAGTTTTGTCATGAAAAAGGAATAAACTGAAGAATTTTGTAATAAACAACTAGACTGCATCTTTGGAGGTAGACTCCAATGAAGTCGATCAAAAATCAAATTGTGTTAACAACACTACAGAGGACAAGTACTGATTTGAATTATTTAGTTATTTGCATGGGAAATGAGAGTTAGGCATTTCATAACTAATTGTTTTCTTTGTAGAAATGTCTAGGCTGATTCTCAAATTTTCACCACCATAAAATAAAAAATGTGCCAATTTTTAACCCCAACTTGTTTGGAACCTAAAGGCTTTGCTGTTGTTGTGTGGTTGTATAAAATAAAAAAGGTGCCAATGTGCTAAGTCTATGCATATTCACCTATAAATTTTACATATAGCATGCTCTCTTGTGAAATATAGGGTTGCATGGCGTGATTGACAGGTAGGTGCTTAAGAAGAAGCAAAACATCTGTTTGATGTTCTGGAGAAGATTTCTGACAAGCAAAGGAAGCGGCTGCTGAAGGGAGAAGGGAATGGTAAGTAGTTTTATCTGCAGAGAGGTGCTGTAGTGTGGGCGTCTAATCTGAAAACTCATGCTTCTGTTTCTGGCTTGTTAGTTCAGTTGATGTGTGTTTTGGGTGGATGTCATGCACTTTTGTTTCGGTCAGATGTTGGTTTTGGACGGTTTCATGTAATCTAGATGTTGGATTGTTGGTGTAATTCCGTTATACGTAATGGAATCGGGGTAGTCCCTCTTTTGCAAAATAAGAAAAAAATTCACCTACAAAAAGTTAAAGGAATGGTACCATTCTAGAAGAACTTCCAAACACTTCAACTTCGAGACGCCCACACCTCATAGGGTAGAAATGAAGTTGAAGATAAACATAAGTACTACCTATGTCCATTTTTAAAAGATGTGTTTGGAATTGGAAAAGTCAAACTTCATATGTTTTGATCAATAATTAGTTAAATTATATGGATCATTTGGGTATAATTTTTATAACAATACATCTGTATCTGAAACTGCTTTCCATACAAGTTATTTTGTGGTATTTGACATTGGATAGTAAGAAAAATTTAATGGTCAAATTGACTTTCTCAAGTCAAAATACGTCTTTTATAAAAGTGGACGAAGGGAGTAATCAATAACTAGCTGGAATTTAGTTTTTCGACGGGATAGCTGGAAATTTAGTTTTTCAGTAGAGCATTTTCCAATTAATACGGCAACAAATTCTGATTTAGGGCTTTAACTGCTGATTTGCAGCACGGCAACATCTACTGAAACCCGAAAATGATCTTTTTTATCTTTCATTTTACTACTGCCAAGCAAGTAAAATCAACTTAATTGGACATTTCCAGTAATTTTCACAACTTTCTGCACCAAGAAAGTGTCATTGCCCGGCTGCCCTAAGCCCCTCGCAGCTCATTCTTATCCAGTACACAATTTGATTTTCCTCGAAGCAATCAATGAAAAACTAGTAACTTGCTTAAGATGATGAGGGCAGAAATCTTCTCACCGTAGGATGTGACGACCATCGAGAGCACCGGCGTGCGGCTGTGCGCCTGCCACGTGATAGCCTCCTTGAACATGGGCGCACTAACGCCGCCGTCTTCAGCCGGCGCCGGCGCCGTGGCGAAGTCCATACGCCACGCCCGGATCCTCCCGTCCTTGTGCCCCGTCCAAACCAGCCGGTTCGCGCAGTCCACCGCGACGCAGAGTGCGGGCGGCGCGGGCACGGACTCCCTGAACGGCGCGCTCTCCTCGTCGCCGCGGCGCGCCCCAGCGCCCCAGCCGGAGAACACCTCGTCGAGCTCCCACACCCGCATCCCGGACTCGGCGCCCGCCCACAGCTGCCGCCGCCGAGGCTCGCACGCGAGCGTCCGCAGGAAGGAGCCCACCTGCGTCTCCCGCAGCGGGTGCGGCCGCACCTCTAGCGGCGGCGGGCGGCCCGGGTGCATGGCCGCGCGGAGCGGCAGGCGGAAGATGCCCTCACCACCGCCCGCTCCGACGAACTCCCGCAGCGCCCTGCCCACGCTGCCGTACTCCGACACGACCGGCTCCAGCGTCACCAAGGAGCCGCCGCCGAGCGAAACCGCGGGAAAGTACATAGGCTCGCCGTCGCCGAGGCGGTGGTGGTCAGGCTCAGGCGGGAGCCGGTGGGGATACGAATCGTACGATACATAGCAAGCCGGGTCACAGCGGCGCGCGAAATCGGCGGCGACGGGGTGGTCGTCGAAGCTGTGCACGCGGAGCGCGGCGTGGCGGGCGTACGCGGCCGCGGGCACATCGTCGCCGCTTGAGAGCGGCTTGCCGTCGGAGACCGCCGCCCGCTGCGGTGGCCGCGCCACGGCCGGAGCCTCGTCATCCGGCTCCATGCCGCGTCCTCGCGTAAGCTCGGATCCAGGCGAGGCGAAGGCGACGGAGGGAAGTGGAGGGAAGGGAAGGGAACTGGTGCGAGAGTGTGGGAGGGAGGCGCGGCCGCTTATATGGGTGGATGCCTCGTGGACCGGGACCACGCGGCCGACGGGGTCCCGGGCTCCCGGCGCGGCGCGGCCGTGCCAGTGGGAACGACTCAACGGCGACTGTGTAGAAGGCTCTCTCGCCCTCGCCGTGACGCTGGAAAAGGAGGGATTTTTACACGGATTTTTATCGTACATGCCATTATAAAACGAGCTGAAATCACAATGGCTATTATAAAACCACTATTATTAAAGATGTCATTTTAAAGTGGTTTTTAATTTCACCTATCACAATGGCCATTATAAAACCACTATTATTAAAGATACCATTTTAAAGTGGTTTTTAATTTCACCTATGCCATTTATGGCCACTGAACAGAGCAAATACGGGAAGAAATATAGACTGACATGTGGGGCCCACTTGTCAGCCTCTCCCCCGCCTTCTTCCTCCTTCCTCTCGCCTCCCCCCATCTCCTTCACTGCACAGCTATTTCTGAACTGCGGTGGCCGGCGCGCTCGGGGCGGTGGCGGCCGCCGACCATGGGGGCGAAGGAGGTGGCGGACGACGGCTGCACGCGGCGGCGAGCTCCTCCTCCTCCTACTCCGGCAAAGCGAGCTCCCCGTGGTGGCACGGTGACCTTGCGGCAGCGGCAGAGGAGAAGGAGGAGGCGTCGCAGCCAGTCCCCGTGGTGGGCGACGGCGAGCTCACCTCCTTCCCTAAATCCGAAGGCGTCAGCAACAGAGAAGGAGGTGGCGGCGGCGACGACAAAGGAGGGGGAGGTGGCGGCGGCAGTGGCAACAGAGGAGGAGGAGGAGGGCGGCGACAGAGGAGGAAGATGAGGCAGGCGGCGACGCAGCCAGTTCCCATGGCAGACGGCGGGCGAGCTCGCCTCCTCCCCCAAATCTGAAAGCAACGGTAAAGGAGGAGGGCGACGGCGCCGGCAGAGGATGAGGAGGGCGGCAGCGGCGGCCTCACAGCGAGCTCCATGGATGGAGAGAGAGGATGAGAGAGGAAGGAGGGGGAAGAAGGAGGTGAGTGGATGACACGTGGGACCCGGCTGGCAGGTCTGTATTTTCCAGCATATTTCAATCTATTTTGATCGGTGTACCCGTATAGTGCCTATAATGGCATACATGAAAATAGACAGCACTTTGTAATGGCATTTATAATAATAGTGATTTTGTAATGGCAGCTATGATATCCCTCAATTTCGTAATGGCACACATGATAAAAACCTTTTTTATACTGCCCCGAAGGAAAGGCCTTTTCAATAAGCCAAAAACACTTAAAAATTTAAATTGTACCGTGATCTGAAAAGTAAGTTATAAATGATATTTTTAGTTTTTGTAGATTATAAAAGCTAGATTTTTAGATTAAAAGCTAGAAATAATTTTTAGAGAAATTATAACTCAAACAAACAGATTCGAAAATCATGAAATTCGTTGTGCTAAGAATTCTATGGTAGAAAAGGAACATAAATTTTTTTAAAAAAAATTGGAACGGACAAAGTTCCGGTGCTAGAAATGGATTAGCAATTTAGCATTATATGGCATTGTCACGGCATACTGTCTTATAAACCTTAGCCATCGGATCAAGAGCAGCGACATTTTTTTTCTCTGCTGCAATGATTCGAGCCTCCAATTGGTGATCAATCTGCCGCCACTGTTAGCCGCCGTCGTCGTTGAAGGTTGCCGCCACCCGCTTGCCTGCCGTCGCCGGCCATCGCTGACGTTGGCTGTCTCCTGCAGCCACTGTTTGTATCCCCTCCTTGTCGCTGCGCGTGAGCGCCGCCGTCGGTCCGAGGAACGCCACCGCGCCGGAGGAAGTCGTGCGCCGCCAACCCTCGCTCATCGTTGATGCCATCTCCGAGCTATCTCCATCTTTGAGCCGTCGCATCCAAGGCAAAGCTTCTGCAGTGCAATCACCATGTTGATCGAGGGGCTAGAGCAGATAGAAAGGAACAGGGGAAGATGGGAGAAAGATTAAGAGAGGAGGGAGAGGGGAGTGGAGAGGAGTAAGAAAGGGGAGGAGATGGGTAAAAAGGAAAACGTGGGGGTGTTTAGAAGAATATCTATTAGGCCGGTTCTTCGCTAATCAGGATTAGAAGAATATCTATTTATAAATCCTTTCATTAAAGTAGCAACAGTCCGTGATATTATAGTTATATACGAATATTTGACATATTAAGGTCTTGTACATTTCAGCTTAACGTAGCATAGCGTTTCAACGGAATTTGAGAGCATTTAAAAAGTGGCTTAAATATTATACAAAATAATTTAAAAATAGTTTTAGGATCTTTATGAGAACTACTAAAAATCTGAGAAAAATCATTACCAATTATTATATCAAATAGGCTATATAGAAAAGATAAATTTTGCTGAAACGCTACGCTACGCTACACTAAGCTGAAATGTACAAGGCCTAAAGGAGTACCTTGGGTGTAGTAGGGTTAAGAAGCTTGATCGAGATATTTTTAACGAGAATTAGAGGTTGATCGCATTGTTGATATTGTGGGCGACCCCGATAGTTTTTTTCTGGAGTAGGAGATCGTGATGTGGAACAAATAGGTTGATAATATGATATTTTTTCCCCTTCGATCGTAGGTCAGCCACTAGTCCAAACTCCAAACCCAGGTCTGACTAGAGAACCATTGGTATAGGAGTACCATATTGTACAATTAATTTAAGTAAGGACCAAGGAGTGATTCGTTTTCTCTGTAAATATATGTAGTAATTTAAGATCATGAAGACTGATTTTTTGCATGCACACGGTTGCATTCCAACGCGCCTCAATCAAATAATTGTTGTCCCCATTTCTATTTAGTTTTTTTTTGTTTTGTCATTGTTGTATGGGTGGGTGGTCACTTTATGGTTTGTTTGGATTGAGTACCACATTATCGTAATGAAATGAGATCATCCCATGATTTTTGATAGGATGACACACTTCTTTATTCTGCACAAAATGCTAGATAAGGTGATTATTGATCCATTCATTCCATGTCTCGAACCAAACAAGTAATTGATCAATTAACCATCTCATTTCTCAAACCAACAGGTAGTAACTAACTAACACACATAAAATCACTGTATGACAGAGACCTAAAGTAGAACCATAAACCTTTTTTTCCCTCTAAACTACATGCTATCTAGTTAGGCAAGATCATCTTAATTTACCAGTTCAACAACTCAAAAAACTACCGCTATCTAGATTCTAGATTGCTCTCCGCTCTGATCGTCAGCTAAAAATTAATTATTGCCTATTACTGTTAAGGCCTTGTTATTTTCAGCGTTATGCACCGTTGCGTATTACTGTAGCAGATTTTGTTATTTTTATACAACCTATATGTTGTGATAATTTTTAATGATTTTTTACGTGGCTTTTAGTAGTCCTTCCAAAGATCTTAAAACTATTTTTTAATTAATTTTTATAATCTTTATACCTTTTTTGAAGGCTCTCAAATTTGCTACACCAATACGACAACGAAACGATATGCCGAAAAGAACAAGCCCTAAGTGTATCTCTAGCAGGTTCTCTAAACCATTCACTAAAACATTATTGCGGACAGCCTCATTTTCTATACCCATACAACAGTCTCTATCTCAACCTCTAAATTTAGATACTCCCTCCAGAGTCTCTAAATATATAGACTGTTCAGAGAATCTCTATATCTTTTCAGGGATAGGGACTCTGCTGCAGATGATTGAAATATAGGGAACGAATAATGATTTAGAGAAGGGATATAGGGAACAAAATATAGAGATTTTTGCTGGCGGCGTGTAGACCAGCGCGAGAGGGACTGGGCGCCCATCCTGTGGATGTGGTGGGCACGGCGATTTTTACCTTTTCTTCCCCCCCTGCTTGGCTGCTTGTGCCACCGCCCTGCCCACTCGCTTTCGGCTGCCCATGAACCCAGAGAAAAGAGCTGGATCTTGACAATCGGACACGCACCACACCACACCTTCTTTTCGCCCCCATCAATCACCCTAGGCGGGAACTATGCAGGTGCCGACCAACATTTATTTGAGCAGGGAACTAGGGCTACGACTTCAGAGTTCAGGCTTCTCTTTTATGGATTTGCCTCCCTCCAGGAGCAAGCAGAAGTGGCTCGTCAGGAGCTGAGATTCAGAAGCATATGCTTCATCGTGCGAGGAGGCGTTGCATCGTGAGCACACACTAGTGGACTTGAGATCGAAGAGAGAGGGTTAGATATCTCGCTCCTGTGTGAATCCGGCGGCAGATCGTCGCGCACTAACGTCAGCGCCTTTTGGCCACCACGAAAGAAAATCTTCAGTGAAATTCAAGCTAATTGGATGCCCGTTTGATTCGCGGTTCGGTGTGATTTATTTTGGTTGAGCTAAATTTTATTATTTTTCATAAACCATTCAGTGCAACATTTTATAATTTTTTATAAGATTTTATATTTTTTAAACTATTACTGTTAAGGCCTTGTTCTTTCCGTCGCGTATTACTGTATTAGATTTTGTTATTTTTATACAACCTATATGTTATGATAATTTTTAATGATTTTTTCATGACTTTTAGTAGTCTCTCCAAATATCCTAAAACTATTTTTAAATTATTTTTTACAATATTTAGACCTCTTTTTTAGGGCTCTTAAATTTGCTACAGCAATACGACAACGAAACGATACGCCGAAAAGAACAAGCCCTAAGAGCACCTCTGTCAGGTTCTCTAAACCGTTCAACGGTGTCTCTTCACCTCTTATTTTCTCTTCGCGAAGAGATTTTGGTTCTCTTTGAAGCTCCAATGGATTCTCTTCACCGTTCTCTTCGTGAAGAGATTTCTCCCTTCATTCTCCTTAGAAGGAGATTCTCTCTCCAATCTCTACGTGAATCGTGAATCTCTTTGAAGGGATTCTGTTGGAGATGGTAAGAAATAAAGAGATAAAATATAGGGAAGAGAATGGGGAAGAGAATGAAATGAAGAGAAAATGGTTGGAGATGGTCTAAAACACTATTGCGAACAGTTTCATCCTCTGTACCCATCCAGGATCCAGCAGAACCTCTATCTCAGTCTCTCAATTTAGAGACTCACTCCAGAGTCTCTAAATACATAGACTGTTCAGAGAATATCTATATCTTTTCAAGGACAGACACTCTGATGGAGATGATTGAAATATAGGGAACGAAATAAAGAGATTCTGCCGGCTTTCTGCGAGGCTATGCCTCGGCGTGTAGACCGGGTGCAGGCAGGCATGCGCAGTGCGAGAGGGACTGGGCGCCCATCCTGTGGATGTGGTGGGCACGGCGATTTTTACCTTTTCTTCCCCCCCTGCTTGTGCCACCGCCCTGCACTCTCGCTTTCGGCTGCCCATGAACCCAGAGAAAAGAGCTGGATCTTGACAATCGGACGCGCACCACACCACACCTTCCTTTCTCCCCCATCAATCATCCTAGTCGGGAACTATGCAGGTGCCGACCAACATTTATTTGAGCAGGGGCTACGACTTCAGAGTTCAGGCTTCTCTTTTATGGATTTGCCTACCTCCAGGAGCAAGCAGAAGTGGCTCGTCAGGAGCTGAGATTCAGAACCATATGCTTCATCGTGCGCAGGAGGCGTTGCATCGTGCATCGTAAGCACACACTAGTGGACTTGAGATCGAAGAGAGAGGGTTAGATACCTCGCTCCTGTGTGAATCCGGCGGCAGATCGTCGCGCACTAACGTCAGCGCCTTTTGGCCGCCACGAAAGAAAATCTTCAGTAAAATTCAAGCTGATTGGATGCCCGTTTGATGTGCGGCTTGGTCTGATTTTGTTTGGTTGAGCTAAATTTTATAATTTTTCATAAACCATTCAGTGCAACATTTTATAATTTTTATAAGATTTTATATATTTTTAAATTTTTTTAACCATTTCATATTTTTTAAAAACTTTTAACTTTTGACTCAATCAAATCGAAACCGATCCAAACCACAGATTAAATGACCAGAAGTCTAGCCCGTTCTTTTCAGCTTAACAGCTTAACGACTTAACTACGTTTTACAAATACATATGCTTTGAGTTTTCTAAATCCGTTTTTTCGCTGTCTTGGAGTTGGGTTCTAACGCTTTTAAAAGTAAGTCAAAACGAAATGGATCCGAATCTTGAGTAGCTTTCGAAGTTCTGTCATTTTCAGCCGTTCAACCATTTAGATTAGCTTAAAAAACATGACCTAATTTGTCGCTATCACCCGTCACTTCTGGGTGTGGTGAGTGTTGCCATGATATGATGATGATGTGTAGATGGACCTACTCATTATTTGAGTGATGATCTATGCGGATGCACTGCACCAACTCGCCTCCTCAATCAACCAGGGCGCCTGGGAAGGGGAGAAAAATGTTATCTTGCAAACGATTGGTGTGTCCCAGCATGAAGCACTGTTCAATATGTTCTTTTGTTTCTTTGGGTTGAGATGACTAGGAAGACAAGCGATTTGCGCAATTGGGGTAGGTCTGCTGTACAGTCTACACGCCACAAGACAAAGAAGAGCTTATTTTGGAAGGTCAGAAATTAAGAAGAGCTTAGGTCACAAGCAACGTTACAACGGCCAGATTGAATATATATGACCTGTTTGATTAACAACGAACAGCTACGGCTAGCCATTTTATTTTTCTAATGCTCTTAGTGGCCCATTTCTTTTAACAATATTTTAGACTCTCCGACCTTTATCGGAGTTCCACAATTTTTTCTGGCTAAGATGTCCAGATCAAGCTAGCACCATGGTAATTAAGTTGTTGCCGCACCGACTTATTCGGGGGTTTGATTCGGTTTTAGCTGGTTGAGTTTAAATTTATTATTTTTTACAGATAAATCAGTATAACATTTTGACTTATTGGGTTTTGCAAAAAAAATTCAAAGACCTTGAAAACATTTTTTTTTAGATTTTTGAATATCTTTAATTTTTTGCTTAACCAATCAAAACCGAACCAAACCATGGCCTCGTACATTTCAGTTTAGTGTAGTGTAGCGTAGTGTTTCAGTAAATTTATCTTTTTTATATAGCCTATTTGGTGTAGTAATTTGTAATGATTTTTCCCGGATTTTTAGTATTTTTCTTAAAGATTATAAAACTATTTTTAATTAATTTTTTTATAATATTTAAACCTCTCTTTAAAGATTCTTAAATTTTACTGCAACGCTACGCTACGCTATATGTTAAGATAAAATATACGAGGCCTATACCTAACACTCCACTGCCCAGCTGTCGGGTAGCACACTAGCACGATAGCGGAATGCCACTGCTGCGAGCCTGCGACAGCAACCATATCCTAATCGGCAGCAGTGCGATTTGCAGAATAGGAGTAACAATCATAGACCAGCACTGATTGATTAGTTAGTGACTCGGGATCAGTGAGCAGAGCACTAGATGCGTCAGCCGCCAGCGCGTGCGAGTCGAGCCGTGCGTCGGCCGATCGCGAGCCCGGCCGTACGCTCCAGCCCGACACGGCCGGCCGGAGAAACGAGCCGCCGCGCCGCGTGCATGGCCACGGCGGCGCCGTCGCTGTCGACCCGGCGCGGCGAGGGCAGACGAGGCGGCCGGGGCAGCGAATCGTACGTGTGAGAGTGAGAGGAGGTAGGTGGAGCTGCCCCAGCTACCGGCGCCACCTGGTGGCCGGCCGGCGCCGCTGACCCGGAGCTTGTGCTTGTCGTCGTCGTCGTCGCCGCGACGAACGGAGCACTCGACCTGAGGATTGATTGCTCCATCGATCGATCCGTGCCGCGTCGTGTCGTGGGGCATGGCAAGTTGACAGCCATGCATGGTGATCTCACCGGCGGCGCCGCCGTCCCGGGCCTGTTCCATCGTTCCATGCCGCTTCGCCACGGCGCGTGCATGCGGCGACGTTGGTGATTCTGAATTTTCGGGGCCGGCCTTCTCACGTGTGGTGCTAAGTTCACGGTGAAGAGGGTGTGTCGATAAAATATGTTTAAACTTTGAAGTGAGTTAATGACCGAACCGAATGAATAAGTCGACTTGATTGACGTGAGTTAAATGAACAAGTTGGTCGGTGAACTTTGAGAGGTTTTTAATTTACTGAATAAGCTAGCTAAGCGATTTCTACGAGGTGCGTCTGGAGTCGTTAATAGCGTGCGAAAGGATGACTCCTCTCCTCTTTCTCGTGGCGGCGACGGCGGACGTCACCGCCGGGGGCTCGTCGACGACCCAGAGCATACGATCTCCGACGAGAGATGGATGTGGCTGCACTATGGAGTCGTGTCATGGTGCTTACACATCGACGGTGGTGGATGATTCGAGCCATGGAGTTGGCGCGGGAAAATTTAACTCATATGCTGGGCGTGGACGGTCAAAATGAACAAAGTGAGAGCGCCAGTTAGACTAATGCCTAGACTCACCGAAATTTATGACTCCCCACCACGATTATATCATCTGCGTTCTAATTGATATCATGCGTGGAATACGATTATATCGTGCGTGGAAAAACGCCTCCTTTTCTTGGTTGACTTTTCCTTCCTCGAAATGGAAATGCAAAAGGAGGCAGGGGGGTAGCGCTAGTTGACCGCATACCACGCCAGCCTACCTACTAATCTGTGATACGATTACGTGCACTCAACGTGATCATGATCCACTCCTGTAAATCATAATCATCTTCTAATATTCTTTTCTCTTCTGCGATTCTGCGTATCGTACTTCTATTCTGCCGAGTCAAAGAACTGCAGTGTACATGCGGACCTGATGACGGGCTCCAAGCAACGGAGAAGAACCATTAGCTTTCTGACAAGCAGACGATCACGTCTGTCTATACGGTGGCGTCCAAATTCAGAATGATTTATCATTCCTTCACAAAAAAAAATTGATTTACCACCATCTCAAAAAAGGAAGAATTCATGATCCTTTTAAAACATCTCCACCCAAAACTCTGAAGGCATACTTTATAACACTACCCACTTTAAAAACTCTAAATGCGCTGCACAACATTATCCATTTTTTTGAAAAAAAAAATCACACTTTAAACTGCACTCTACAAGATTCATTTTCTTCGGCAGACATTTTATCTCCTTACGCTTTATTTTATAGGTTTTCTCTGCGGATGCTTCTGTACAGAGCTGGACCTGCCGAAAAAAAATTAAGAATTCTTCATGATTGGCAATGGTCGGTGACGCGGCGACGCCAACGGCAAGTGACTAGTGAGACGCGAGAATAAACAAGGTTTCTTCTAAACTACCAGGTGCTATCTGTCCATCACTGCTCGCTCAGCTAGCAGCAGCTGATCCCATGACGTCCGTACTGTCAAGCTTCCTGGAGTGGGTTTGATTGGAGCTTCTTCTCGATCCCATGGTGGCAAGTTGTTGTTGGAAATTGGAACCACATGGAAGTTGGAACTCGGCACTGTTCCGTGGGATCGATGCTGTCATTCTCTCCGGTCTTCTTCCACTGGGATCTCACCTATATTTTTTTGAAAATCAGAACCATTCATTTTAGCAAGAAGAGATGGTTGAATCATCGGTCACTCCATACATTATTGATGATGTGGAGCATATTTACTAGGCTTTTCATATTTCAATCCTCTTGTCTAAAGCACTATTTGTTTCCCACATTTTCATCAAATCCATTATCTGTTATCTAAAAAATATATATAATAACAGGAAAAATTTAAATAGGGACTCGGAGAAAGTACTCTACAGAAGATGGACATACTCTAGAGATGCATGAATGAATGTAGTGATCTGGGCCGTGTTTGAGAGTTTGGGCCAGGGCTGTGCTGTGCCACGCGAGTTTGGGCCGATATTGCGGAACACAGCCAGGCCGAATACGCCATCTACTGGGCTTGCTTTCTTCTCAGAGAAGCCCAAGCAAGCCGAGCATCTCGTGACAGCACCGCCTTCCTCGACCCCCGCCTCCGACGTCGGTCCAGGCCTTGCCTTCCGGTGCCGCCGCCGCCCCCAGATCCGGCCCCTCCTCGCCGCCGCCTCCTCCCCCCTTTCCTGAACCCTCCCCGGTGGCGGACCCGCTACTCCTAGATCTCCCTGCGCCGCCGCTCGCCTTCCTCGTGCTCGCGCGGTGATGGACGAGTGGGCTTGCCAGGCCGAGGCGTGGGCAGGCCAAGCCGAGCGCTGGGTGCGTCAGCAACCCCCGGAGCAGATTTACGTCGCCGTCGCGGTCATCGCCGTCACAATTCTGGTGCTGGTTGCAGGTGATGCGTCGAACCCTAGGCTTATTCCTGCTTGCTCTCCTTGACCCTGCGCCTTGAGGTGCTATGCTCGGCTTACCTCTGACCCGCGCTGCCCTAAGGGCGTGCGTAGGAGGCGGTCTCGTAACTAGATGGTCGCGGTAGTTTAGCGACGAGGAACTGGTGGCTTCGGGACGATTTAAATTTTCGCCTTGAAGAATCAGGATTGCAAAAGGATGCACGTTTTATGCTTCGTAGATGCCGTTTTTTGAACGAATATAACTAGCTGCGGATCTTGATGAGGTGTTGTATAGTTAGCTAGTGTATTGTCACTGTTGTATAGTTAGGTGTAGTGCATTGTCACATAATTCAAGTATGACTGAAGCATAATCGAGTGCATGCTTTGAAATTTCAGGCACTGACCTGATGGATTAAGCTATGCCAATATGGATAATCAGTTTTTGTAGTTTCAGGTTACGGTTACCTATCTTTATCCTAGGACTAGAATGGCGCACTAGCCTATCTATAGAGGCGGTAAACGAATTAGTAGCTTTGGAATTGTACCAATATCCTTACTTTACTGTTACCTTTGAGTGAAAGCAGAGTGAATTATTTTTAAACTTTTGCTGGTTCAAAAATACAGTTTGCATTGTGCCACAAGTTGCCCCCACGGTGGTAATGAGTTGCTAGTTTGCTACTGAATGAATGAAGATAAACTAAGGGCTTGTTTTCCCAGACTTATCTTATTTGACTTATTTACTTATTTGACTTATCTCCTAACTTCGAGAGCTTCCCGAGATGGACTCGAGAGCCAAGTCCCCTTTGTTTGACTTGTTTTAGATAGTTTTTAGGCACACCTTCGAGAGAGAGAAAAAAGATGGATTGAAAAAGCCAAATTATTTTTATTTTAAACAAAGAAAAGCAAATAAGTCACATAAGCTGTAGATAACAGGGCCTAAAAATAAGTCCATTATAGTATTAATATGGGAAAAATGTCCGCAAAGCCTTGTGAAAAAGTTAATGCACTAATAATATGCTAGAATCCTTGAGTTTTGAAAGTCAAGGTATCTGAGGGCATGTACAATGGTATGCATAACCTCTTTCCTCATAGACAACATCTTCCCACACACACACAATTTATCTTGGTTTTGGTGCTATAGTCAACTACATAAGTAAAAGATGGTCCAATTCTCTATGCACCCTCTCTCTCATCAACATAATCTTGTTTCCTTTGTCGCATGGCTTATAGACACCTCACACCATTGTACGTGCTCTAATGATGTAATGCTATGTGTGGTTGTACAAAAAGAAAGGGATTGGTGTTCTTTAATCACACAGAATTTATTTTTTAAGAGCTATAGTTAGTGTATGTAGTGAGTGCACCCAAAAGTGTAAAATATCTTGTTGTGTAATGAAACTTATTGTGTTTCTTATGGAGGTTTCTGCTTTTTGTGATATAAAATCCTGATGATGATACAAGCACAATGATTAACAAGAAATTTTATTTGCCTTGTTTACAGTATCTTGCCTGAAATCCTCGAAACCGAACACCATAGTGCTCTCAGGGCTTAGTGGAAGTGGAAAAACTATTCTTTTCTACCAGGTAATTATTTGTTCTTCTATAAATGGTTCCATGTCTTTCTTTCTATTTCAGTAATACAGCTGTCCATTTTATGGTGAATTAACATGAAATTGAATAAAGTAATGAGTAATGACCAAGCATGTCATGTTTTTCAAAATTCATTCCATTTTTCTGTCTCCGGGTTAAGTTTTTACAAGTCAGGGTCTCAGGGACAAGGTTATAGTATCTATTTTGCAATTTGCTCTAGTTTATGCCACCTTTGGTGCATTGTAATTCAGTTTTCATTAATTGTTCAGTAGGTTAGAAAACGATCATTCTAGCTGAATTTCTACATTGACCGCTATGGTGTTATATGTCAATATGTCATGCCTCTCTTGCCAACCTACCTTGATTTGACCATGTACTCTTATGAGCTCTTCTATGGTACTCCGCCTTACCCTGTAAGGTAAGAGATTATTGGACCATTGGATCAAATATTTACAAACTAGATGTATTTATCCAGCTTACTACCTGGGTAAAATCACTAGGCCATTAGTTTGGATAAATGACGGTCCAAAATAGTTTGGGTGAGTCTTATAAAATGCCAACTTCTGTATGATTTTGTGTTACACATGCTTGCATGACAATATTTTGAAGCACCAAGGATATTTTTAATTTTCTTTTTGCATAGTGCTGTAACGATGTACCAATGGAGCAAGTACGGAGGTTGCCTTATATTAATTTTACACTCTTTTTGTTAGCTTCGTGATGGATCATCACATCAAGGGACTGTGACCTCAATGGAACAAAACAATGATACATTTGTGCTGCACTCAGAGCTGGAAGGGGTGAGGCAGTTTTTATAGATGGATCTTTGCAACATCTGTTTTTTGTGAATTAATAGAAATGAAGGCTGCCATTTTATATATACAAATTTGCATTAGCTCAAGACAATACTCTTACCGAACTTTGTGTGTCCTTAATGCAGAAGGGGAAAGCTAAACCTGTGCATGTTGTTGATGTTCCCGGACATGCAAGGCTCAAACCCAAGCTTGATGAAGTTCTTCCTCAAGCAGCTGGGATTGTTTTTGTTGTTGATGCTCAAGATTTTCTATCTAGCATGCAAGCTGCTGCAGAGTAATTTTGCTGACCGTTTATCCCAACCAAATTGTGGTGTATATTTGAGCAAATAATTATCTTTACCATCACGTGCTGGAATGAAATTAGGAGTGTAACTGGGAGCTTCTTTCATTTCTCAACATGTCAAAAATGCTTTACTTTATGTATTTTTTGGGTCTTGATGCAGCTATGTTGTCTCATGGTACTCTCATATTGCAGGTACTTGTATGACATTCTTACAAAGGCAATTGTAGTGAAGAAAAGGATTCCTATTCTGATATTCTGCAACAAGACAGATAAAGTTACAGCTCACTCGAAGGAATTTATCAAGAAGCAGTTGGAAAAGGAAATGTATGACTATTCACTTTTAAATTACTTGCATATTTAGAATTTTGATGAAAATGCCTTAATCTGTGTTTTTCCCCATAACTCATTTGAAGTAAGCCACTTATGATAAGAACATGCCACAATCATGTGCACAATGTAGCTGGAATGAACATTTCTAATGTCTGCCAATTTTACCATTATTTAGCAACAAGCTTCGGGAATCAAGAAATGCCATATCATCTGCTGACATCAGTGATGAAGTCCAGCTTGGGGTCCCTGGAGAGGCGTTCAACTTCACTCAATGCCAGAACAAGGTTACGGTTGTAGAAGGTGCTGGTTTGACTGGTAATGTTTCGGCAGTCGAGAAATTTATTCGCGAGCATGTGAGGGCTTAGGCCTGCCTCACCTTACATAAATTCTATGTTTTTTGCAAAATTGCTACTTGGGCGTGTAACTTATCTGGTGAAAGAGGAAAAACCTTCATTGTGATTCATGACTGGTTAAATCTTTGCATGTCTACCTATAGGGTGTGGCATAACAAGTTGCATTGCTAGACTGCTAGTCCAAGACAGGCATGACCCCCGTATGAATCTGCTGTAGAGCTCTCCCCGATTATTTATTGCAATGTTATTCTGTAAGCTCTATGTCTTTTTTGCACATACACGCTAACGTGGTTTAGCTGGACTGGAGTTCTTTGTGGCAAGGAAAGGATACTAAAACTCGGCTTCCCTCGGTAACAGTTTGATGCTAATCAAATAATCAATTCAATCATGGATTCATGGGTAACCTCAGAAAATAGGGTTGGCGATGGGTTGACTGACTCGCCTTTCGGTGTGCGACTGAACGTAACATCTGTCTTTGCTTCCACAGGCAAAGTTTGCCTTCTATCATCCAATTAAACCATCTTATGATCAATGACGGATGCATCGTTATGATCAATGACGGATGCATCGTGTTTGATTGTTTGTAACAAGTTGAACCTATATGGGATGGTACAAGTTGAATGGGTTGTTTCCGTACGGTATAATTCAACTAAGATGTTTGGTTAGTTGAACAGGATCATATAAAATTTTGTTTAATTTTTGTATAGATAGAATGATTCAAGTATTCAAATATCATCAAAATAACACGTTATATCTTAAGAAAATTTAACCTCACACATGATTTTATTTTGAATAAATTTAAACTAAATTTAATTTTAACTTCAACATTCAAATCAATTTTTAAATTTAACATTCAAATTGTATTCAATATTCGAATTAGATTTTAAATTCAAACTACATTTATCATTTGAATTTTTAATCAAATTCAAATTAAAATCAAAATTTGAATTCAATATTCAAACCAAATTTAAATTGAATTCAAATTTTAGATTCAAAACTGAAGTCGTATTTTCAATTTAGGATTCAAGCAGGTTATAAAAAATGATTTGAAATTTAAAATCAACCCAAATTCAAAAAATAAATTCAAATTTTAGTCTAAAAACTCAAATTGGATTTTAAATTCAATATTCAAGGTGTATTGGAAATTCAAATCAGTTTTTTTTAAAAATTCAAACGTATTTTTAAATTCAAAATCTTAAAATGAAAAATAGATTTAATATTTTAAACGGATTTCAAATCTAAACCGAATTCAAAATTGAAAACAATTTGAAGTTTGGTATACTACAAAATGAAAAATATGACTTAAGAAGTAAGAGCTTGCGAGAAAAGGTTGTACGGTGTCGTCGAACCAAATCGAGCGAACGAAGTCATACAACATATTGAGAGAATATTTCTTTTTTTGTATCTCATTGTTAATGATGATTTGGTACAGTTTATCCAACCAAACACATGGATGGACACAAATTCTGTACCATCCAATATAGAAACCATCTCATTTAGGTAACCAAACATAAATATTTAAATGGTAGCTAAGGGTTCAAGCGGTAAGAGCATCCACAGGAGGCTCATCAAAAAGGCCTCTACTTCAAAAAATTTCAAATGCAGCAGGAGGGAATCCATCTGGCCAGAGAAGCAGACTCTACTGCGCGGGTAAAATTCGAGTTACTGTAGCGATGGGGGGTGTTGATTGGGGGGCTCCTGGGGATGCTCTAACCATGCGATTTGTACAAGGACATTAGCCATTGATTATGAGAAGGATGGATGAGACGTATAAAATTGAACTTTTCCTTTAGGGGCAAAAGTAGATGATACCGTTTTGTTTTTGACTTACTAACGAAGCATGGTAAATTGTAGTATCGCTATAATAGAGCGGTATGCCAATGAAAAAATGGTAAGGTTTGCATGGAAATCACGCCACGGGAAAGAAGATATGGGCCTTGTTCCATCCAATACTGAAACCATCTCATTCAAGTAAAACCATCTCATTCAGGTAACCAAACATTTAAATGGTAGTTAAGAGTTCAAGGGTTAAACCATGCGATTTTGTGTACAAAGACATTAGCGATTGATTATGAGAAGGATGGACGAGACTACAAAATCGAACTTTTCCTTTAGGAGCAAAAGTAGATGATACTGTTTCGTTTTCGACTTACCAACAAAGCATGTTAAATTATAGTATTGCTATAATAGAGCGGTATGCCAATGAAAAAATTTGGTAAAGTTTGCATGAAAATCACGCCACGGGAAAGAAGATATGTGCCTTGCTCCGTTTTCTTGTACAACCGCTGGATTTTTCTATTGAAAAAAAACCGAATATATATCGTATGAAAAGCTAAATTTTGAAAGCTTTTAGATGGTGCTAGGGTAGCATATTCACTTTGTTCGACTTTTTTTTTTTGAAGAGTTTAAAAATAGCTTCAGATGCCAAAAATAATTCAATAAACTAAAATACTTGGATTTTAAAACTGGGTGAACCTAGCTAGCGACCGGCTGATCAGCGACGCGCGGGCGCGGAGTTGGAATTTGACAACCACATGATGAGGACGCAATGCAGGTGTACACCACCTAAATTGCAATGCACATTTGTCAGTGCGTGTGTATTGGACATACAAATAGTGAAAGGAATAAGACAAGAAGAGGCACATGACACATCGATCGTATATTATGAGCTCATGGAGAGCACGTACGTCTCTCTCGCCATAGCCATGGCGATCGAGAGCAAGCCCAAGAGGATACAGCGCTATAGTGCGGCTGAACTGAACCAAAAAAAACACCAGCCACAGGAAGGATTTCATTTTCGGGCAGGGGTTCCACTACAATGGTGGGTAGAAATACGATGATAAAGAGAAACCAAGGAAGAGGAGGCCGCCAATGGTTGCTACTGTACCCTGGGATATCTTTGATGCCAGCATGCTGCAAGTGAGCGAAGTCATACAACATATTGAGAGAATATTTTTTTTTATGCCACCGTTAATAATGATTTGGTACAATTCATTCAACCAAACATATGGATGGACACAAATTCTGTACCATCCAATATAGAAACCATCTCATTTAGGTTACCAAACATAAACATATAAATGGTAGGTAAGGGTTCAAGCGGTGACCATGCGATTTTGTGTACAAAGCATTAGCCATTGATTATGAGAAGGATGGACGAGACGTACAAAATCGAACTTTTCCTTTAGGAGCAAAAGTAGATGATACCGTTTTGTTTTCGACATACCAACGAAGCATGGTAAATTGTAGTATCACTATAATAGAGCGGTATGCCAGTGAAAAAATGGTAAGGTTTGCATGGAAATCACGCCACAGGAAAGAAGATCTGGGCCTTGTTCCATCCAATATAGAAACCATCTCATTCAGGTAACCAAACATTTAAATGGTAGTTAAGAGTTCAAGGGGTAACCATGCGATTTTGTGTACAAAGACATTAGCCATTAATTATGAGAAGGATGGACGAGACTACAAAATCGAACCTTTTCTTTAGGAGCAAAAGTAGATGTTACTGTTTCGTTTTTGACTTACCAACGAAGCATGTTAAATTGTAGTATTGCTATAATAGAGCGGTATGCCAATGAAAAAAATGGTAAAGTTGGCATGAAAATCATGCCACGGGAAAGAAGATCTGTGCCTTGCTCCGTTTTCTTGTTCAACCGCTGGATTTTTCTATTGAAAAAAACCCAATATATATCGTATGAAAAGCTAAATTTTGAAAGCTTTTACATGGTGCTAGGGTAGCATATTCACTTTGTTCGACTTATTGTTTTTGAAGAGTTTAAAAATAGTTTCAGATGCCAAAAATAATTCAATAAACTAAAATCTTTGGATTTTAAAACTGGGTGAGCCTAGCGACCGGCTGATCAGCGACGCGCGGGCGCGGAGTTGGAATTTGACAACCACATGATGAGGACGCAATGCAGGTGTACACCACCTAAATTGCAATGCACATTTGTCAGTGCGTGTGTAATGAACATACAAACAGTGAAAGGAATAAGACAAGAGGCACATGACACATCGATCGTATATTATGAGCTCATGGAGAGCACGTACGTCTCTCTCGCCATAGCCATGGCGATCGAGAGCAAGCCCAAGAGGATACAGCGCTAGAGTGCGGCTGAACTGAACCAAAAAAACACCAGCCACAGGAAGGATATCATTTTCGGGCAGCGGTTCCACTACAATGGTGGGTAGAAATACGATGATAAAGAGAAACCAAGGAAGAGGAGGCCGCCAATGGTTGCTACTGTACCCTGGGATATCTTTGATGCCAGCATGCTGCCGCCCACCACAGCAAATGATGTGCAGATAGTGTGCCCCAAGGTAGCTCCTATGGCAACACCCACCGCATTTTTGTGTGTAGCTAGCTACATTGTGATGAATGCTTTTAGTTATGGACTTGCAGAAACAAGAACAAAATTCAGAGAGGGAATTAAGCCATACCGCGATTGTGGCTATCTGACTTCGGTCGCCCCACTCCGCCAAAAAGGTCAAAACAAATGACTGAACCAAAAAAAAGTCATACACAAAGTCAATCATATACGTTGCAGATCACATGAGATAATTTATCAAGCACAGTATGTAACAATTATCAACAAAACGTTTGAAGTGTAAACAGGGATGTCTAACAAAATCAGATGATGACAAATGTTATTTGCTGAATACACCAAAAAGAAAGGGAAATGTACCTCCAAGAAAATTGGAGTACAGAACCTTGAGAAGGCACGTCTAAATGTTGATTTCCCTTGACCTGCTTCCAGCTTTTCTTCTACCTGTATATGTCACGGAATAAAAAAATATATAAGCCCATCAGAGTACCATGCGAAACAATTCAAAACACTAGCAGGTCAAAACAAATAATTATATACTGTATGAAACTATGAATATCAAAAACAACAATCGAATACTGATTCAAATAGACTGTATTTCTGATTTGAAACAACATGACCCATAACTATTGCAACAAGTCTAATTGACAATAGTCATGGACACATGGTCAGGAAGTACAAAGAAATTATGAACTTAAAGAGTGACTTGCAGTGTACCAATCACAGTTGTTTATGGCTGCTGCCATTTATGGAGTTGAAGGGAATAGGATAAGCAGTAGCCTAAATGTAACTACTGCATCAGCATAAATGAAATAGGTAGCAAAATATCACATGATCTGTGATTTATTTGCTTAAGAAATGAACAGGTATAAATCAAAATGCAGATAATACAAAGCTATAACGTTAAAGCGGTAAGAAATGCACATACTTCTTCTATTTCCTTTTTCTGTGACGCCTTAGAATCTGACCTCCAAGCAATGTACAGCAGCCGCAGGCCAAAGAATGCATAAAGGGCTGAATTACAATATATCAAAAGCATACATTAGAATGACCGTAGCATTACTAGACTGGACTATTTGGGTGTGTGACAGAACTTTGATGATATCCACAATGATCTTTAAAACCATTTTAATGGGTGTACTACATAAAGAACATAAATGGAAGTTCACTAGCAATCTAGCACCAATATCTTGGTAAGTGCACACATGGTACAAGATTAGAAACATGCCAACAAATTTTTTCCTTGCTTTTTTCCAACACCGTATGTTTTTTTTCCATTGAAAATTTTGAAGTTTTCATGCAAGGAATGTCAGTGGATGGTGGATGGGGTAGCAAATGGATGTGTTCAAGAAAAGGAGCGAACCTAGAAGTTGGTTTGTTGTTACTCCATCATTCTATTCCAAATTCCCAATTTCGAGGCACTTGAATTCAAGAAGATTTGCACAAAGTACTGTGGAAAAACACCAACTTTTATTTACAGTATTATCAAATTTACACAGATTCTATTACACCATGTTTCTAGAAGAATTCTTTAAGTTTGAAGGATTCTAACAATTCAGATGCGCCTATTTAACATCTGAATGTTGTGTTGATCAGACATTACACAAACTCATTTGGTTTCATCTAATGTTGTAGCCCTAAGAAGAATGATAATGCTGCACACACTTTTAATTATTACCCACCAACGTGAAAGACCTCCATCCAAAATCAAAACCAGACATTTCGGACCAGATTTAACAATGCACAATAAGCTAACAATCAGAAAAGCCATACCAGTTGCTGCGCTGTTAGTATGCTTTCTTGATATCAGATTCGGGACAATTCTGCCAAGCCCAGTTGATAGCACCTAGAGCAGCATCAGCAAGGACAGTTAGTCCAAACTTCAGCCCAAAATTTTCCCCAGCAGTTTGGGGTTGCAAGCGGCAAAAACTGCAGTTTCACCTACTGTCATCACGACCAGCGCCGACAGGGCGCCCGAGAGCACCGTCGACTTGGGGTGCCGCAT
This sequence comes from Raddia distichophylla, assembly GCA_005191435.1. NCBI lineage: Eukaryota > Viridiplantae > Streptophyta > Magnoliopsida > Poales > Poaceae > Raddia > Raddia distichophylla. Next base: position 1,484,035 of record SPJY01001239.1, read on the forward strand.
CGCCATGAGAGCCGCAATGATGAACGTCTCATCGCCAATCTTCACCGAACAACACATAACCACGCAGCACGCAATAAGCACCTACATGGACTCAAAAAAAAAAGAAGCAAATTTGCATAAGCTGCAGAAGTATCCTGAGACGTTACTCACCTCGCTGACGACAATCATGGACAAGCTGGCGAAGAATGCGTCGAAGAGCCCGAGCCCAGCCTCCTCCATCCCCAGGGCGCCTCCATTGCCGCGGCGCGCCCGTGCCGTGTGGAGGAACATCTGAGAAGCACAGCACACGGGATCGAGTGGGCCTCCGTCAGAGACCAATCCAGCTCGCGAAACACAAAACGGTGTGCAGAACGCGTCGTCACCTTGGTGCGGCGGTCCAGGCGGGCGGTGGCGTTGCCGGCGGCGCCACCAGCAACCTGAAGGGAAAGAAAGAGGCCGCACGGAGTTAAGAACGGGAGCTCGCGGGGGCGGGGCGGCAGGGAGGAGATGACGATAGGGACCGAGGAAGGAACGCGCACCTGGTCCCCGGCGGCGGAGGCGACGACGAAGAGGAGGAGGATGAGGAGGGGGGCGGAGACGCGGCGAGGCATTGGAATGGGGTGGGTGGGGAGATCTGCGGCGCGGCCGGTGGAGGAGAGGAGGCGGGGTTGCGTCGGCGAGGCGGCGCGGGATCTCGGCGGCAAACGAGCGCGAGTCCCGGCCGTTTGCTTTCGAGTTTGGAGTCCCGGCCCGCGCGCTCGAGCCACGAGCTGTCCGTGCAGCGTGAACATATGCCTCGTCCAAGTGGATGCTCCATTCGAACTGCGGATTACCAATGGTGAACTCATTCCTGTCCATTTCATATACCCAAAACAGTAGCATTAGGTTAGAGAGGATTTTTTTCATGAGTGCCATTACAAAATTTCAATTATTCAGATTTGTCATTACAAAACGTAAATTCTTATTCGTGCCATTCCTTTTGCAACTATGTATCATAGATGCCATTGCCAGGGTTTTTTGAGCTTTCTAGTATATACGAGGTTCGAATACACGATGAAATACAGAAATACGCCCCTGAATGGTAGGCCTCACCTGTCATTCTCAAAGCAACGCTTCTTCTTCCTCCCTCCTCCTCCTCCTCCTCTCTCTATTTCTCCCATCTAGCTCGAACAGCAGCCGGCGAGCTCCTCGGCGGCGGCGGGGCAGCAGCGAGCTCGTGGAGGCGGCGGCGCGAGCTCGCGGAGGCGGCGGCGAGCTTCGGCGAGGTGGGAGGTGGGAGGAAGAAAAGGAGGAGGAGGAGGAGGAGGAGGAGGAGGAGGAAGAAGATGAGAGGATGACAGTCGGGACCCACATGTCAGAAGCGTATTTTGATTGTATTTTAGTTTTGTATATCTGGTAAATCTTCCGTAAAACCTTATAATGGCATATGTGATAGCTATTTGCAAAAATAATGGCATTATTAAGAATATGCGTTTTGTAATGGCATATCCGAGAAAACCGAACTTTATAATGGCATGTATGAAAAAAATCCTAGAGATTAAAGCCTTGTTTGTTTTAGATTAAAGTTGAGTTGAGTTTTACTGTAACAAATTTGTAACCCCCTCAAAAACATTTTAAAAAATTCAAAATATTATGAAAAAATATTTTACGAATAGCATGTTAAGCTACCATGGGCATATCCATTTGGCCTATACAAAAATAACAAATTTTCATTTAATTTAATTTAATCTGAAACAAACAAGGCCTAAGAGCATCCCGGCACACTCCCTATATTACTATAGCTGCCCGCCTGTCCGCCGTTGGATTTTTTCCCGCCTACCGCTGCAAACATCAACTGGGGAGGCTCATGCAGAAAGCTGATGGGGAGCTTGCTGCACATGCTCTAAGAGTATAAAAGGATGAAAATGTAAACAGAAGTAAGAAACAAGGTAACCATTGAATATTGCATGAATAATGATGTCGGTACAAGAATAGTCATAGTATTAAAAATGTTAAGGACATGTCTAATGACGAATAGCATGTTAAGCTACCATAGGCATATCCCTTTAATTTAGAGAATTGATATCGATCCCATATTTAGTGAAGAAAAACATACTATTTTGGTCTTTGAAATAGGGCACCTAACCCTTTTGCTCTCTAAACTTTAATTTTAGGTTGACTCGTACTTAAATTGTCAAAACCAAACAAAATGATCATTTGAGAAGTCACCGACAATCATGAATGGTCAGAGTTGTGTTGACCAAATGTTATATACATTTTTATATAAAAAAATCATAAAATATAAATTAAACTATGTATTTTAGTTTCATACGATGATGTAGTATCAAAGTTTTTTCACTTATTTTTTATTTTTCACATATTGTTTCTAAACCATAAATAATTGTTCAGGGTTTTGTGATATTTCTATAGTTTTATTAATACTAGAAAATGAGAAAATCTTAAAAATTGGTACAACGTGGCAAAAAAATATGGAAAAAAAATATGACTTGGTAGATCTCAGATGTGCAATTTGGTTGGATCTCGTGAAATACTTTTTTGTAAACAAATACTAACAGTTCAATCAAACACCTTTGATCGGTCAAAAACACTACCGACTCGGTGAAGAGGCTATTTGTGTTTGATTTTGATAATACAAGGGTCAGATTACATGGTCTTGGAGTTTGGAGAGTAAAATAGGTTAAGTTCCGTAGTTAAGGGACTACGATATTTAGGGAAAGGCTAAGCATCCCCTAGCTTGGTTTTCCTCACACCTTAGAATGGACCCACTATTTATTTACCTGATCAAAATTTTAAAAGCGGATCCTCTAAGCCTTTTGAAATGCCTTCAAATTCGATCCAGGAGATGATCTCCTGCACTTGCTTGATACCTCTAAAATTTATGGGCTGGGATCCTCTGCAAACAACTGGGTCTGGATCCAAATTTTGTTGCAGATATCGCATAACGATGTTCGTCCGGTGGGATTAGAGCAATTACAATACATTGTTCCTTAGAGGAGAGAGAGTGTATTAATGATAGATTTAGAAACAAGCACTACATTGCATGGTTTCTTTAGTGGGTTTCTTAGCATTGATTTTTTATTGGTAGAAAAGTTGTTAGAAAAAACGTTGATCACCACAATGGGTTTCTAAGTCGTTTTTAGTGCTTCGATTTGTGTAAAGTAAAAGGTTTCTAAACTAAGAAACGATTATCCTCTCTCTCCACATTAATTTGCTGCCACATAAACTTTCTATTCTACATGGCACGTGAAGAAACGGTGAAGAAATCTATATTTAAAGTGCCCTTAGTGATTCAGAAATGCAGTCGAGTAAATCCGTAAGCATGGATCATTCGATCCGAGTCAAAACCATTGTGGCACTGCGTCCAATCCTCTCGTCCTCTTCTTTTCATATCGCTGTCTCGGAGCACTTTGAGTCTTTTGAGTTGGATCATGCCAAATTTGCCAAACTCCCTGCCTTTAACAACTCTCCCGTTCGTCCTTCCACGCTTTCGTTAGGTTAGACACCACGTAATTAACGAAGTTGACGCATCCACACGAGCGAAAAAAGCGATACGGCGATGTGCACTATCTACAAAATTCTGCTTTCACTGACCTAATCTTGGAATTTAAACTGATTCTCCCGTATCTGTATGTTTAACCTTCATCTCTAACGCATAAGTAATATCGTCTTGGCATGTCACAGTGAAAACCCGATGGTCTGAGAGCATCTTTACCTGTAACACATTTTATTTTGAACTAGCTGAATAGTGTTGGATTATAAAAGGTTACAAAAAATATCACCATTAAAGATGTCCTGAGGTAATTAACCTACATGTAAAACTCCTAACTAATGTCGTCTTGACATGTCACAGAGAAACCACTGGCCTGAGATAATCAACCTACATCTCTAACTCCTTGACACTAAGCTCTGCCATCTTTTAATTAAGGAGCTATGCCTGAGAGTTATGTGATTACGTCAGATTAAGAAGATATATCTTCCATTCTCTCCACCCACCAACAGCCATAGTGCCATTCATTGGCACTGGCATTAGGCTAATAATAAGATGAATATTCAATTCTCTCTCCACCCACTGACAGCCATACAGCCATTGCCCATTGGCATCGGCATTAGGCTAAAACACATCGGCTTCGTTCATGCTCTTCATGTATAGTCCATACATGTTTCTTTCGGTTGCAAAGACAGTTATGCTGGTCCATCTATCCCAAGGTTAGCAGGATTCAATTTCTCACCACAACTTAACCCATTTATGATCCACCATTTACATGTATGGATTGGTTGAGCTGAACTAATAATTATCCATGATAGTTGACACATGTAAAACCCGACATGGATCTGAGTTATCAAATTGCCAATAAAGCAAACTATTGTGAACCCACTTATAGGCTCTACATTTAAGAACTACAAAGTTTTCAGATCGTCCAAATCCATCCATGATAACCCACTTATATGTCAGACCACATAACTTATTTTCAAAGAAAAGGGAGTAAACGCATGAATGTGATTAGGTATCAAGCTTTCTCAGCTAGTTTTTGGAGTTGACCAGCCATTTAGTAACTTGTTAAGTGGACTGATTTTCCTTTTCCCAAAGTGCCTCATAGGTTCCCTTCAGTTGCAAACTTGCAATAAGAAAATATAAGACTTAGATAACACTACTTAAATTTTATGGAACTAAAATGCACAATTAAGTTTATGTCACCGATAAATAACACACAAGCTGGTGAAAAAACAAAACATTGGTACATAATTTAATACTCCCATTTTTCTGATTGTGATCAAAATTCATGATTAATATCAATTTTCCTAAAGAAGCTATCAGAATAACTAGATTTTTTGGTTTCAATTAAACCCACAATATCAATAGCTTGTGTAATCACCAGCTCTTTAAACATGTTACAAAAACCTCTCTTCCCTAAACCCCTACAGTTCCAAAATAGACAATTCATGCTATTGATCATTTAATTTTTAGGGGGTCTACCCTTTTTTTTTAACAATAATAGAGGGGGAAACACCTTTACCCCTATTTTTACTTTTACATCTACTATCTTTTTTAACCAATTCTAGTGGTTCAGATTCACTTTCACTAGAAACCAGATTATCAGTAGATTTATCTAAATCAGTAACAGTAATAGGATTTTTTATAGTATTAACAAAGAGATCCAACCTGGCAGTTTCAAGAGCTCTAAAGGCATCAAAAGTAGTTGAATGATCTTCAGTCATAATCACTCCCATATTATGAGCAGTTTCTAGAAGCTGATTATTATTTAGAATAGAGAAAGAGTTATTGGAATAAAGAGTACCTTCTAGATTTCTCTTCTTAGCTTGCATCTCAATTTTCTTCATGCAATGTACATTAGTAGAGTCTTTCAGTCTTGCACTCCTTCTCACAACCGGAGAGAAACCCTCATCTCTTTTAGTAGAGTGATTAATAGCAAGATCCACACCAGAGTTGCATATAGCCAATTTTTTTGTCATACCAGAAGGACCAACAAAGCCAGTATCCAGGGAAGTAGAAGAATCCACCCAAAAGTTAGAGCCCAAGTAATCACAGTCTTTACCCCATCTTCTAGAGTTACTAAGCCCCCATGATGGAGGTCTTAAGCACCATTTGAACAGAGGGAAAGTGTCATTATGCATAGAAACATTGGAAACAGCCTCAGCGACACCAGTGAAAGTAGAGATATCCAAGGACTTAGGCAGAATTTTTTCATTGGCTACCTTATTAGAGCAAGCATGAGGAGACCAATGAACAATCGCCAAAGAATGTGCAAAGGAAACAGTGTTAGTATCGGCAAAGATTCAGAACTCATAGAAACTTCCAATCCTTTAGATTTGCCACAAACAATATCAACAGAGGAGTGTTCCACTGGACAATCAAAAGCTGCAGCTTTTCCTTTACCAGGACCTTGATTACTTGAGGTATTTAGACGACCTTCACCATCAGACAAAGCATTTGATTTCAGGGCACCATCAGTTTTCTGTTTCTTGGAATTATTTAAACCCTCAGTATCCATAGCCTCAAAAGCAGATGTGGATACTGGCCATCCCCCTTGGGAAAGGGTGCCCAAATCTATCACCTCTTCCAACTCAAAATAAAAACCATAAAAAGCTTCATCAAGGCACCCTTCTGCAATTGCAGGGAAACAAGAAACATCCCTACACCCAATGCAGACTCTGACAAAGTCCAAATTACCTAGGCTATTAACATCCAGTTCAATAGGCTTACCAACCAAAGAACAAACATAAAAGATCACAGAGTCTTCTCTCTGTTCCATAGGGATATTGTGAACCCTGATCCAAGCTTTCTGAAGGATCCCTTTAGCTCCAATTCCTATTTTCCATGGTTCTATTTTCAGAAAAGCTTCAGCACATCTCATTCTCATCTCAAGACAACCAGACATTACTTTAACAGCTTCAGCACAGGGGAATTTAACAAGAAACTGGTCATCCTTAATCCTTTTCACCGGTCCAGACCATTTTTTATCCTCAAAAATAGCAGCAAACTCTCTTTGGACATTCTCAACAGAAGCTACACCCTGAGTAATAGAAACTAAAGCTGCACTAGTCTTGTCAAAGTGAGCAAGAGGATTTTTAGCACCAGGAATAAAGAAAAATCCTACATCCTCACACTGCATCCCAAAGGATTGAGCCACATGATCCCAAGGCCTTTTCCAAGTGCATGAAGAGGAGACATGTCCATCTTTACCACAGTTGAAACACTTAACTAAATGAGGGCAATCAGCAAACACATGACCCCTACGACCACACTGAAAGCAGGGACCAAGATTTCCTTCTCTATTTCCACCTCCAGTTTTACTCTTGTCATCTTTGTCTCCAGTCTTCTTACCATGCCAAGCATTATTTTGAGTTGCATAAGAAGAGTCAGATTTCTTACTGCTACCTCCCTCCCAAGCATTCACACTACCACCACCAGCACTATTATTAACAGCCCCAAAAGCAGTCAGGTTAGAAAGACTAGAAGAGGCAGCAAAGTTAGCTTGGGGATTAGGGTTTAAAGGACCCGCTCTTTTACCAAACATTGTATTACTAGCATCTGAAGAGGAGAACCCATGATTCCAGGCACCAAAAGCCCCAGAAACACCAGACCCATAAGGGGGAGGAGCGCTTTGATTCCAAGTTTGCATGTTAGCTCCATGACTAACAGAATGAACACTAGCATCAGAAATGGAGAAACTATGATTCAAACCAGTCATTCTGCCACCAAATCCATTGTTGTTGTTTCTACCACGCCATCCAGGGGTAAAACCACGGCCACCACCGCGGCCACGCCCTCTAGGCCCCCCTGCATTACCGGGGTTCTCAAAACTGCGAGCACCAAAATTCTCCGACCAACCATCCCCACCACCACCAAACATTCCCCTATCAGATCGATCAGTGGCACCATCCCCAAACCCAGGACCAAAACCCTCAGAAGTTCCAAACTGCCAACTACTAGATCTATCATCAGTACGGCCAAAGTTACTGCCAAAAGTATTACCAACACCAGCAAAATGATTACCTCGATCCCTGGCATCCCCAACACCACCAGAGTGCCGATGAGAATCCATAACCCCGTCAATCACCATTGAAGAAAAAGAGCGAAATCCACCACGCCCCAAGCAGGATCCGTGGCGCGACTTCCACAGATGCCCGAAAAAACGACGAAATCGAATTGAACCCGAAAATGGAGGAAGACGATGCTGAGAAGCTCCAGATCTGAGCGGAGAAGAAGGGGAAACGGGAGGAGAGAGAGAAGAAGAGGAGGGGAGAGAATTTATATCACCAGATTCACTGCGTCCAGGTGTCGCCAATCCAGCGGAGGAAGTCCAACCACCACGCAGCAATGGATCGGACGGCGGAGACACCACAAGCTCCTGGAACTTACGTGGAACACCAGAGCGCACGAGCTTCTCGCCGGCGATCTCCCTGCGAGCAACTCCGACGAGCCCCGAAGAGCGCCCCGGCAACGGAGCCATCGCCGAAACCTCAATTCCCTTAAAACTAGTTTTGGCGTGGCAAAAAATATATGGAAAAAAATATGACTTTGTAGATCTCATATGTGCAATTTGGTTGGATCTCGTGAAATACCTTTTTGTAAACAAATACTAACAGTTCAATCAAACACCTTTGATCGGTCAAAAACACTGCCGACTCGGTGAAGAGGCTATTTGTGTTTGATTTTGATAATTCAAGGGTCAGATTACATGGTCTTGGAGTTTGGAGAGTAAAATAGGTTAAGTTCCGAAGTTAAGGGACTACGATATTTAGGGAAAGGTTAAGCATCCCCTAGCTTGGTTTTCCTCACACCTTAGAATGGACCCACTATTTATTTACCTGATCAAAATTTTAAAAGCGGATCCTCTAAGCCTTTTGAAATGCCTTCAAATTCAGATCCAGGAGATGATCTGCACTTGCTTGATACCTCTAAAATTTATGGGCTGGGATCCTCTGCAAACAACCGTGTCTGGATCCAAATTTTGTTGCAGACGTCGCATAACGATGTTCGTCCGATGGGATTAGAGCAATCACAATGAATTATTACTTAGAGGAGAGTGTGTGTGTTAATGATAGATTTATAAACAAGCACTACATTGCATGGTTTCTTTAGTGGGTTTCTTAGCATTGATTTTTAATTGGTAGAAAAGTTGTTAGAAAAAAACGTTGATCACCACAATGGGTTTCTAAGTCGTTTTTAGTGCTTCGATTTGTGTAAAGTAAACGTTTCTAAACTAAGAAACGATTATCCTCTGTCTCCATATTAATTTGCTGCCACGTAAACTTTATATCGTACATGGCACGTGAAGAAACGGTGAAGAAACCTGTGTTGGAAGTGCCTTAGTGATTCAGAAATGCAGTCAAGTAAATCCGTAAGCATGGATCATTTTGATCCGAGTCAAAACCATGGTGGCATTGCGTCCAATCCTCTCGTCCTCTTCTTTTCATGTCGCTGTCTCGGAGCACTTGGAGTGGTTGGATCATGCCAAATTTGCCAAACTCCCTGCCTTAACAATTCTCCCGTTCGTCCTTCCACGTTTTCGTTAGGTTAGACACCACGTAATTAACGAAGTTGATATAAAGCGAAAAAGTATTGTGCTTGGACGTTGATATAAAGCTTCCTTTTTCAAAAAAAAAACGTAATTAACGAAGTTGACGCATCCATACAAGCGAAAAAGCGATACGGCGATGTGCACTACCTACAAAATTCTGCTTTCACTGACCTAATCTTGGAATTTAAACTGATTTCTCCCGTATCTGTATGTTTAACCTTCATCCCTAACGCATAAGTAATATGGTCTTGGCATGTCACGGTGAAAACCCAATGGTCTGAGCCTCTGAGGGCATCTTTACCTGTAACACATTTTATTTTTAACTAGGTGAATAGTGTTGGATTATAAAGGTTATAAAAAATAGTCCTGAGGTAATGAACCTACATGTATAACTCCTAACTAATATCGTCTTGAGTCTTGACACGTCACAGAGAAACCACTGGCCTTAGATAATCAACCTACATCTTTAACTCCTATCTAAAATCATCTCGACATGTCACAGAGAAACCAATGACATGAGGTAATTAAGCGAGCAATATTTGACACTAAGCTCTGCCATCTTTTAATAAAGGACCTATGCCTGAAGAGTTATGTCAGATTAAGAAGATATATCTTCCATTCTTTCTCCACCCACCAACAGCCATAGTGCCATTCATTGGCACTGGCATTAGGCTAATAATAAGATGAATCTTCAATTCTCTCTCCACCCACTGACAGCCATACAGCCATTGCCCATTGGCATCGGCATTAGGCTAAAACACATCAGCTTCGTTCATGTTCTTCATGTATAGTCCATACATGTTTCTTTCGGTTGCAAAGACAGTTATGCTGGTCCATCTATCCCAAGGTTAGCAGGATTCAATTTCTCACCACAACTTAACCCATTTATGATCCACCATTTACATGTATGGATTGGTTGAGCTGAACTAATAATTATCCATGATAGTTGACACATGTAAAACCCGACATGGATCTGAGTTATCAAATTGCCAATAAAGCAAACTATTGTGAACCCACTTATAGGCTCTACATTTAAGAACTACAAAGTTTTCAGATCGTCCAAATCCATCCATGATAACCCACTTATATGTCAGACCACATAACTTATTTTCAAAGAAAAGGGAGTAAACGCATGAATGTGATTAGGTATCAAGCTTTCTCAGCTAGTTTTTGGAGTTGACCAGCCATTTAGTAACTTGTTAAGTGGACTGATTTTCCTTTTCCCAAAGTGCCTCATAGGTTCCCTTCAGTTGCAAACTTGCAATAAAAAAATATAAGACTTAGATAACACTACTTAAAATTTATGGAACTAAAATGCACAATTAAGTTTATGTCACCGATAAATAACACACAAGCTGGTGAAAAAAATAAAACATTGGTACAGAATCCAATACTCCCATTTTTCTGATTGTGATCAATCACCATTTTCATACAAAACTATCTGTAATTTCAATTACCTGATCATGACGAACACTACTTGAACCTTTAAGCTGGACCAGCAGTGGCACAGTCAATGACTAAACTAGATGTATAAATACAAATTTAGATTTGACTTCATTCAGATTCTGACTTCCAAATTGACTAGAAAGCATGGCTAGATTGAGTTCTCGATAAGATTACTCTCAGGGCCAATGCTGCTGACCTCAACAGTAATCTTTCACAACCACAACTGATTATAGTGTACTACTGTATAACTGTACTGCATTTCATACACCAAGCTTTCACTTAGAACTCGTAGAGATGTCTCATGTCTCCACAGTATAAATGGAGACAGCAACATGGTGTGGACAAGAAATATTGGCAACAAATTCAGTCTGTCTACTTAACAATTTTCCAGAAGCTTGCTCATACATGAAGGTCAAAACCAAGTAAGCAAAATTAGAATAGTGCAAATGGTCCTTCAAGAAACTGAAGGTGACAACATGTCAAAAACTTCTTTGAAGTATTTAATAAGTATTCATGAGAAGGCAATTCAAAGAAGCACCTAAGGAATGTACTTCAGGCCACACAGCGAGAAATATCGTCACACTATGATAAGAACACCTATGATTCCTGCGCTCTAAGGCCAGTGGTCATCTTGGTCAGGCTTCTTGATAAAGATCTGGTTGTACTGTGGCCGTGACATCTGTAGGAAAATTCATTCAATTAGCAGTGTAAGACAAAAATTCCATGGTACCAGATATAGAAAAACTATATGTATAATAAGCCAAACTGCAGTTGCAACCACTAAGGTAATCACAGGTGGACATGATTTGCTATTGAGCTATCTCAAAATTAATAGTTATGCCTCCAAATTAAATATCTGGCTGAAATAATCGCACGATTATATGAAAGATTATAGCTCAAGAGCTAACTATTTTGATTAGAAAGTTATAGTTCATACCATAAAAAACATTTACCATTCTACCATGGACAAATGTATCACCATTCTACCTATCATTCAACACCACAAAAATTCCTGGTACGGCGTGGCGGTGTGGTAGGAGCAGCAGGTCAGCGCGCGTCGACGGCTTTGTAGGCTGGGTTGCTACGGTGCTTGTGCTTGCAGGCCGAGTGGTGGTGGCCATCCTCGCATGTGGAGCACGTTGAGGGAAACGTTTTCGCCGTCTCTCCTCTTGTTGGCGACGTCCGTTCTTCTCCTTGGCGGTTGTGTTGAAGCGTCACTGCCGTCCCCTCCTCGCAGTGATCGTGTCCGTTCTTCAGCTCGGCGGGCTTCAGCGGCGAGACCGTGCTCCTCGACTCCTGTGGCTCTTGCACCTAGCTTGTGGCCTCCTTGTGCGACTTGTGGCCTGCCTAGCTTTTGCTTAGGCCAACGTTGTCGGCGCCCTCGGGTGTCGTTGCCCTCCTTGGAGGCTTCGTTGTGGAGTTTCCTACCTTTCGGAAGTTAGGGTGAAAACCTAGGACTGGACAGGCGATGGCGGCGACCGTGTTGTCTCTACCTTGTTGAAGGCATCGGCCGAAAGACCTTTCGTACTGCAGGTTGGCTACTCCTGGGCCGTGCTTCCTATATGGTAGTGGCGGCCTTCTTCACCAGGCCCAGCGAGTGTGCTATGTGGCTGCAGGTGTGGGTCGCTGGTGTTGCCGTTCGAGCATCCCTTGCGGTGGTGGCGGACAGCGTCCCTCTCCTTTTGACCCCTCTGTGCATCCCGTCTGGTGGTGGCAACTAGCAACCTTGGGGACCTTTACTTGCTCCGTGTTGTAGGTTTGCGGTGTGTCTGGGATTTTGGCCTTGCATACTTTGTGGTGAAGTCGGTTTTGGCTTGTGCACCCTTGGGTGTTTTGGGCTGGTGTGCTCAAGCTTGGCCTGATTGTTCGGCGTTGTGTGGCAACCCCGCTTGGTCGGGTCGCGTTGTTCCCCTCTCCCTTCTCTTTCTCTCGCCCCTTTTCTCTGGTGTTTGTTGTACTTTCTCTCCTTCTTGATTCTTGATTGAAATGGCAGTGCTCCTGCCCTTTGCGTTAAAAAAAACAATTAATTCGAATTCAAAAAACCAGACCGAAAATCAACCGAATTTTTCCGACTGTCGGTAAATTCGGTTCTCTCGATCCCCACCGAGTTTTTTTTAAAAAAAAACGAAAAACAAACCCCTGCTTGGGGAGGTGAGGGGTGCTGGCTTACGAGATCCTTGAAGAGGATGAAGGCAATGAGGAAGAAGAGGACGAAGAGGATCTCGAACTCGGCGAGGCGGACGAAGCGGAACACCTTGTCCACCGCCCTCGTCAGCAGCCCGGGCTCCTCCCTCCTCCCGCCTCCGCCCCGTTGCTGCCGCATCCCTTCCGATCGTCCTCTGCCTCCCCACACGTCGGCGGCCCAGCGATTAGATGTGCCTCCCCGGGAGGGAGAGAG
>SPJY01001239.1:1496947-1716274 GCA_005191435.1 Raddia distichophylla
CGCCGCGGTGAAGAGACCTCTGCTCGTCGATCCCGAGCTGGTTTCGCGGCGCGGGGGAGGAGGTGACGTCACCCGCGACGAGGACGGAGATGGCTGGACTCTCCGAGATCGGAGGTGAGAGAATGGTTCGGATTTCGTATTCGGAGTCGTCTTCGTAGCCGCTGCAACTGGGGCCCGCTGGAGTGCACCCGTGACCCGTCCGATTTCGGATCGAACGGTCGAGAGGGGGTGGGGTTTTTTTATATAAAAAAAGAAAAGAAGGAAGTTATTTAGCCTAATTTGAATTGATGAGAGTTCATCAATTTCTGCTCTGTTATAATTTGAGTGCAATTTCGGTCCTCTTTGGTTCGTGGTTCTAGTACGGTTCTAATTTGGTTTATAAAAATTATCATTTTTTACAAACAATTTACTATAACATTTTGTAATAATTTTTTAAAATCTTTGCGAGGTTTTTCTTAAAAATCACAAAAAAATAAATTAATTATTTAGTATTTCTAAGTTTTTAAACGCTTTTAACTTTTTCAACTCTAACCAAAATAAAATCACAACCATGAATTAAAGAAACATTCCTATCATCATATGAGAGAGATTTGTACTGGGGGTAGTTCGGCCTATGATAATTCATCTTGCTACGGCTAAAATTAGCTGACTGTGCTAGGCCACACCTTTTGTGGCGAGAAAAATTAAACAAGTTCGAGCATGTTGCGGCAAAACTCTAGTCCTTATCAGCTACTCCCTCCGTTCCAAATTATAGGTCGTTTGACTTTTTTGACACGTACTTTGACCACTCGTCTTATTCAAAAAATTTTAAAATTATGATTTATTTTTGTTATGATTTAGTCTATCATGAAAGGTACTTTAATAATGACTTGAGTTTTTTCATATATCGAACGGACGAGAGAGAGTGGGGTTTTTTATTAAAAAAAAAGAAAAGCAGGAAGTTATTTAGCCTAATTTGAATTGATGAGAGTTCATCAATTTCTGCTCTGTTATAATTTGAGTGCAATTTCGGTCCTCTTTGGTTCGTGATTCTAGTATAGTTCTGGTTTGATTTATAAAAAATATCATTTTCTACAAACAATTTACTATAACATTTTGTAATAATTTTTTTAATCTTTGCGAGGTTTTTCTTAAAAATCACAAAAATATTGTTAAATAAATTATTTAGTATTTCTAAGTTTTTTTAAACGCTTTTAACCTTTTCAACCCTAACCAAAATAAAACCATAAACATGAATTAAAGAAACATTCCTATCATCATACGAGAGAGATTTGTACTAGGGGTAGTTCGGCCTATGATAATTCGTCTTGCTACGGCTAAAATTAGCTGACTGTGCCAGGCCACACCTTCTGTGGCGAGAAAAATTAAACAAGTTCAAGCATGTTGCGGCAAAACTCTAGTCCTTATCAGCTAGTAATTAACACTGAAAATTTTGTATATCAGCGAATTGAGCAAGGTCGAGGAGGTTGCAGCAAAAATCTACTTGTCATTACTCATAGCAGCGAAGAATTCGTACATTAGCGAATAACCATCGCTATTTAACTTATTTGTTGAGGCATCCATTTCCGTTACCTTGTGATTTGAGTGACATGATTATGAGTTCATAATTTCATATTATTGTGTGAAAGGGAATCTGTAGCTGTCAGAACCGCATGTTATAGCGTTATACGTCCAAGCATGGCGCTGTTCGCCTCCTGCAGTCGCATCGCATCCGAATTCTGAACCATCTCAACAGTGAACAACCACTGTTACTTAAATTGCTTGTTGAGATATCAGCCTCCGTTCCGTTGTAATGAAGTAGTAATGTGGACTTATGAGCCTATATTATCGCGTGAAAGAGATTTAGTACCACACAGAATCGCATTTTAATTATTCATCAAGCATGATGTTGTTGCATCGATGACAATGTATTCCTGTAAATCTCTCCTTGCACAGACTTACACTGTAAAATGATAAAAGGGGTGCTCACCGCAAGACAACCTGACTGTAAAAAGCTAACAAGATTAATAATTTTCAAGGACAATTCATAAGATTGCTACGGACTGAAAAGAATCACTAGAGCATAGTTTATGGCTAGGATACATTGATTTACAGAGTAAAGTTAGAAATGGAGGAAAATGTAGCGTGGAACTAAGCCAAGAGATGTGGCATCTATCTATGATTCAGAGGAAAAAAACAAGAGTATCAGATGATCCACTTCGAGGTGACTTGAGCACTTTGTCGAGGTTTCATAGGAATCTGGGACAGGTTTCTCTTTTTCATGTTTGAGGAGACTGTAGGGCTGAAATAATCTTGGCTTTTCTGAGAAATGGCTGCAGCCTGCAAATGCGGTTTTCTCAAAGGAATGAAGGTATGCGACTTCGAGGGAACCCCTTTCGAGGAGTCAACACTTCTAGGTGAATCCCATTTGTTATAATTCACAAAACTCTGTGATCTACCAACGATCTCAGGCCTCTTTTCCTTTGGACTTGGAATGTTTCGGCTTTCCCTAGTTTCCGCAGAGTACATTGTCTCCTCCCCACTACTAAAACCGTTCCTCTCATCTCCTAAGTCTGATACCTCCAGAGGAGATGAACTGGACTGAACCTCGCTCCAGCAATTTTCCTGGTAAACAACATTGTGAAGAGTTCCACAGTTGATTTGCACATTAGCTACCCGTGATTCTTGTGAAACTGAGCAGCTCGGTTTGATATTATCATCATCAGATATCATTTGCTTTAGAGGAAGTGGTAGGCAAATAGATCTTGGTTGCTCTGGAGGAAAGCTGACATCCGTAACTGAAGCAGGTTGCCCGGTCTTTGGTTTGGACTTCTCGTGAATAGAGTGTGAATTAACAGAATCATTTTCACCATACAAAATCTTAGCAGATGCTGAACTGCACGATCCATGCTGCCATGTTGGTCTTATTGGTATCTTTGATGATGGCAATACACTGCCACCTTCTCTCTCCATGCTCTTAATATGATGAAGAGAAGAACCCTCACTTTGTTGTCTGGCAGATATTAATCGTGCAGGAGGCATCGTTGGCTGGCTAACATCTTCCAAGCTACCACTCCAGTGTTGTTTTAGCCATTCACATACCGCAGGAATTGGGATCCCAAACTGTGTTGGCACATCCTTCTTTGATGAGAGGAGTGCAGTTGATGATGCAGAAGCATACCCGGTAGGTGTAGAAGGTGCGAGCTTCATTGGATCACAGACCATAAAAGCTAGATTCCCATGCATATCAAAACCAGCAGATCCAGGACGCCACAACACTTCATCAGTCGAGAACTTTATAAGATTGTCCGTTGCTATTACAACCTTCCCCTCGCCTACTACCAAATCTCTTCTGTTTGTGTGACCCAGGAGCAAAACTGTACTGCCAAGGTCCAAAGAAGGATTCAAGCACGTTTTCAGGAAATGAGGTTGTTGCCCATGTGAATTTGAGTCATCATTGACCAGGTCAAGCCCAACTATTGTAATGTCAAGAATGGGACTAGTAATAAAGAATCTGGAACATAGAAAAAGGTGTATAAGTGATCAAATGACATAGCAGAGGCATGTAAGTTAAAAGCCCGTTTGAACAAATGCTACTGTAAAGTAAATATTGTTAAGCTTACTCAAGCTCTAGCAGCAAAGAGAATGTGCACCATACCTATTTTTCACAACAATTAATTATTAAAATCACCATTCATTTCTCCATACAATCTTTACAAGTTACAACTAAGTTGATTGGCTGTTTATTACAAGTTACAACCTATTTATTAAATGCTGATTGGCTGTTGGCCTGGCGTGCTGCCTAAAGTTTTTTAGAGGAAACACAGATTGATCCAACTTGAGTGAAGAACTGCATTAAAAACATGTCCTACACCCATCAATCAAGTGAACCGAGGACCACTTTCAGCAGGTATTATCTCCCATTGATTTTTATCTAGTCGGACATCCAAAATTCAAGAGAATTTATGCCTGCTTGTACAGAGAAGTGAGGTAATCCAATGCGGTTATACCAGCTTTCCTGGTGGCTATTGTACAAAATTGACTGTAATCCCCCCGTACCTCAAACAAATGACAACAGGGCTTTCTGACTTAAATGTTGTCCAGTCAGACAACTTTGTTAGTTGGTATAATTGAGTGAGGAAACAAAGTTGTCCATAAATCTGTGAATTTTTTAGTCTAACAAAAAATCATTTTTAACAAGCATTAGATATCTATGCCTGGTGTCCTGAACAACCAAATAATAAAAGAAAAAAAGAAAAAAACTTATCCCCTCTCGCATGTCTGGTTGCTAGAATAAATATTTGCATTGATAACATTATTCCAGGTTCATACCACAAGCCCAAATAATCCCCTTTTTATACGGAAGTCAACCCCACAACAATAGCCCCCCAAGTTAAGCTTTTGCGCAGGCATGATATGGTTCCAAGTTTTAACCAAATGGTGAAACCAGCATGGCATTGAGCCATTGACCCATAAATTCACCAAAAATTTCAACTTATAACAACATTGCAACTAGGAGTCACTAAAAAAACTATCAGCTTTACGTTTACTGTCCAAAATTAGATCTTTTCACACCACGGTACAAATATGGAGCAGTCCGAGTAGAAGCGCAGCGGAAAGAAATTGCCAAAGGAGCTCCATTCTCCATCGAAATCGAGTCTCTCGTATTGCGCTGCAGCATCAAGCCATTCCCGGGCGAAACCGCCGCAACAATGTAATCATTCGGCGGCGCATTGCGCCGGCAAGCAACCCCCCAGCGGAAGCGAAGCACAGGAAATCGGAGAAATGGCCACGGAGATCGCTACCTCTGCGGCGCCAGGCGCGCCGGGAGGCGGCCGTGGCTGAGCCGGACCTCGGCGGCGCCCGCCTCGGCGGCCGAGGGGATGGCGCCGTGGGTGGTGAGCAGGAGGCCGCGGTGGACGAGGAACCCGCTCCCGCCTCTGCCCCCGCCTTCCCCGCCGCAGGGGAAGGAGATGGCCGCCACGGCGGCGCCCTTCGCCGCG
This sequence comes from Raddia distichophylla, assembly GCA_005191435.1. Classification (NCBI taxonomy): domain Eukaryota; kingdom Viridiplantae; phylum Streptophyta; class Magnoliopsida; order Poales; family Poaceae; genus Raddia; species Raddia distichophylla. The sequence continues at coordinate 1,501,930 of SPJY01001239.1, forward strand.
AGGACGGTGGACTTGATCCGCTCCAGCTTGGCCCCGCCGGAGCAGAAGCACCATCCCGAGCCGCCGCACAGGACCCCCATCCGACGCCCCTGCTCTCCCCCCTCCCCCTCCCCCTCCGGCAAGCGGCGGCGGCGGCGGCCGGACGGTGACAGAGGAGGGGACGGGAGCGAGCGGGGAGTCTCGTTGATGTAGTGTAGCAGCGAACGTGACACAGTGTACTCTCATGCCATGTCTTGTGTGATAATTGCTTCCCGTCTTGTTTCTTCCTGGGATACCGAAATGGTAATGGGACCTCGCGTTATCCTAAAATTCTGTTACGCCTATTTGTTTCGGCATTTCCATGTCATGGATTCATTCAAGCTGGGCCCCGCGATTATTTGTTTTTACACTCGTGAGTTAAGTATATGTTTGTCTGTGGTGTTATCCTAGAATTCTGATGCACCTCTTCCTTCCAAATTTTGATCGACCATAAATTCATTCGAGCAACATGCCAAGAGATCGCAAAAACCAAGGAAATACTTAAAGCCGTATAACGATTCTTCGTTTCGAACGTTCAAATCGGGGAAAAAATTGAACGCTTTTGTGTTTGATACAAGCTTTTTTTTCTTTTCTTTTTTTTGTCTCAAGTGTCGTATGGTTCAATTTTACTTCTCCTCCACACATTTTCCCCTCCTGTTCTTTGGTGCTAGGTAATTGAAAGTTAGAAGTTGTTTGTAATCCGTGAACGTTAGTTTTTTTTCGTAAATGTTGTAAAAATGGTACAAATTAATCCGACTTTTATTCATCTCTTTCTCTAGTAGTCCACCCAATTCTTCAAAGCTACATTTTTTAACGCAAATTTGACCTAGCACAATGCCAAACAGGTTGTGCAAGCACTTTTTAGCCCACTTCCTCTCAACTCAACTATGTTCTCCCATCAAACGGGTTTGGGTCGAAACCTTGACATGTTGCCCTGTTAGGTCCAAATTAAATATTTACCTCCTCTCATTACAATGCTACCCTACCAAATTTACGTAACTAGGAACGAAATTGCGCATATTTACTTTAAGCGCGATATCCCTCCCCCCATCCCTACTCTCTTCTTTTATTTCTTCTCCCCATGTGCTGAGGAGCGAACAAGGATGTGAATAAAACGGGCTTGACTGGGCATTTTATATAGTCTGCCAATTAGTAATATATAAACATATCATCCATCCAATAGGTGACGAGTAACCAAATGATGCAATGGTAGGCCCGTTCGAGCGGGTGCATATATCGTTCAACTGATGAACAATATGTACCACATCACGTGCCAACGCAGTTTGTCACATTATATATATTGCCTTCTAGTGAGACAATTTGTTATTATCAACCAACTAAAGGGCATTGTATGCCTATTTATACCAAAACCCATGACTATTTCCATAAATCTGAGAAAAAATATTTTCGCTTTAAAAGTTTTTACCATATATCTTCCATTTATCTAACCGTCAATACATCACAATGATGATTTCTATTTATTTGATTCACTTTTCATTTATTCTAAGAAGTTTTCGGTGAACTCTATATTTTATCCAATCATTATATTTAACTACTCCCTCCATTTTTCTACAAGGTGCACACATATTCTAGAATTCAAACTTCTTAGTTCTCGACCAAAAAATTATCTAATAGTTGTGATAATATAGATTTTCTCATAAAAATCCAAGGGTACCATTTTTATAGATATTTTTTTCCAACGGTAATACCAAAAAAAATTCTGGCCAAATTCATGGCAATATAGATTTTGTGATAAAAATAGTACCACTGAATTCATATTTTAAATTTTTTTAATGATTATAATTTTATTACCATGAAGGATATAGAATAAGAGAAATCAAAGAAATATAGTTTGGAACACCGTAACAAGTTAAACGGGTCTTATAAAAAAAAATTGGGCGTAGCATGTTAGTTATTCAAATTGTCTTTTGGTAAAATTTATTTAAACACTAAACAGGGCCAAGTTGTGAACTTGTGATCAAAGAAATCACATGGCTGTGGTGCAAAATATTTTTACTGATGGAAAACAGTAGCCGAGTTCTTAGAAGTTCCTCGGCCTTCCACCTGCTCCACCGCGGCTAAGCTCCGTCGCCGCCGCCGCCGCCTCCGGCCTCCCTCACCTCCCGTCGTCTCTCGCCGGCACTGCCCCCATCCTGCCTCGCCGCGCCCCGTCCTCGCGCCTCTGTCCCTGGCTGGCGCCGGTTCCACCCCACCACGCGACCCTCCGCATCTAGATTTCTAGCTTCGCCTCTCCCGGACGGGGAGGCAAGACGTCCTTCAAGATCTCCAGCGGCTGCAGCAGGTACCGAGGGATCTCCTCCTTGCACTTCCTTCGAGCCCTGGCAGCTGCCCCCCTTGCTCGGGCGGTGGATCCGCGACTGTTCGAATCCATCGATAGCTTGGCATCCCTTGATTTAATACTTGTTCTAATAGCAGTTTGTTTCCCCAAATTTTTGCACAAGCCCACTCTATGTCCGCCCTATGTAGTGATGTAACCGTGCCGTGTTTACCAAAGCTCTCTCATTGTTCTTTGTAGATGTAGAAGAAGCTGAAAGGGCGGACACATTTCATTGTTCTTCCTACAAGTAGCTATTTTTCGGAGATGGCTAGTGTAATGCCGGCCGGATCTTCAGGTGGTGATGGTGAAGTGGAGGCAGGGTTTGCAAAGCTTCAGGGTGAGGATTTCGAGTACTACATGCAAACTTATTCGATCATGCTTGGGCGCAACAGCAAGAAATCAACAGTGGATGTGGATCTGTCGAGCCTTGGTGGAGGCATGAACATCTCCCGCCACCATGCCAGGATATTCTACGACTTCCAGCGCCGCCGTTTTGCGCTGGATGTCATTGGCAAAAATGGCTGCCTTGTTGAGGGTGTTTTGCACCTCCCTGGAAACCCACCTGTTAAACTTGATTCTCAAGACCTCCTTCAGATTGGAGACAAGAAGTTCTACTTTCTCTTGCCCACTCGCTCTATATTTGCCTCAGCTGCTGCTGCTCGACATGCTCCCGTTATTCCATCACAGATCCCGCCACCATCCTATGTGCGGCCAGGTCGTCCTCGTTTGTCTGATTTTCATGAGCACTCCTATGAGGGTGACTATGGCCGGGAGGTTGATGACATTGGGAATGGTGTCAATGAAAGTGGGATGAGAGGGAAACTAATAAAGAGAAACAAGAAGTCTTCAGGAGAATCGGACATCTATGGTGGGCACCGAATAAATGTTGAAGCAATAGGAACATTGGGTGAAGGTGGTACTTTCTCTGCACTTGATATACTTTCCCTTTCCTTTTCCCCTTCCCCATCCTCTATTTTTTCGTAAATGCTAAGTAGAGTAGATGATGATTTTGCTTGGCCAATCACTCAATCTAGCTGTATTTTGTCTAGTAGCACATTCCAACTTATGGCCTCCAAACTCCAAAGTACGATGAGGATATGTCAACACTCCATGTTAAATAGGGTAAATGTGTAGATTATACGCAATATAACATAAATTTTGCGAATCTCTCATTCCCCTTTTGTTCCTATATACAATTATGAACTTCCATCTCTGAAAACGGTCGCTTCACTTTTTTGGTTTGGTGCTATGTCCATATAAAGACCCAAATCATATATTTTTTTTAAAAAGAAACCGTTGTGGTGGAATTTGTTCGATTTGGTCCCAACTGGTTTCTTTCGTTGGTGCAGACAATAGATCAGACGTAAGATCGAGGGGTGGCAGGGAGATGGACGACCAACACATCCTGCAAGCAGAAGAGAAGGATGTCGTGTCATCAGTTGCGACAGTGCTATCTGACCTCTGTGGTCCTGGAGAATGGATGCCTATGGCAAAACTCCACACAGAGGTATATTATGAAATGCATGTCTATCTATCCAATTTCTATACTAAAGCCATTGTATAATATACTACCCTGCTTATTAACTGAATGATCATCTGTTGCTTGAAATAGCAAGTCTACTGCTAGTAATTTCCTCTGATTATACATTGAAGGGATGGAACATGTTATTACAATATATAACATTTTTTGAGGAACTGTATATAACATTTAAGAATAAAATATGGATTAAAATAAATAGTTATGAACATACATTTCGAGAATATCAACTGGGGATAGGAGTCAGGTGGTACCGTGCTAAACTGCTAACATACCTACCATGTCAGCCTTAGCAAGATGATCCAGGTCATGGGCAGCACCATTCCATGGATGCACATATCACCTGGGCTGTAGATTGGGTTATGCTTCTACTTGTTTCATTTGCAGTAGTTATTGTATCTTAATAAAAATAGCTTATCTGCATGCCTGCATTTGTGTATATGATAACATGTCAAAAGTCAACAACTAATATGTAAAAGCACAATTCTGGGCCTGTGAGCTATAGAGCTGATAGTATTCCTATGCATTACTTTGTCTGCTAGTGCCCGTCCAACATTTCCACTGACATGAGCATTATTGAGAGTGAGAAAAGGAAAATCGGTACATTGCCAAAATGCAGTTTGATGTAATCACTTGGAATATGTTTTTGCACTGAATCTTGTTCTAACAAATTGAAGAAGGAAAGGAATAAAAACCTACCTCTATATGTCAACATGGGGCTTGGCAATGCTTGCATAAGAATTGTTATGCATGAGTTTCTTAAGCTTTTCTAGTGTACTGCATCAAAAGTTCCAAAATTTAAAGTAAAATACAGGAATAAAGCTTTCTATCATTTAGAAGTATCCCGACCTTCCATAACTTTAGTGGGTTCGTTATAGTTTGGATTTGTTACCAGCACCCAAAAATATAGCTTTGGTATTGTTTTGACACGACATGGTGATTTTTTTTAGACCTCATAAGTAGCTGCCTAAATAGTGTGGTGACTGGGAAGTTACTTTTTAAATTGACCCCTTCTGCAGCTCTGCTACATATACATCATCATCTTTTTTTTTGTCACTTAATATATACCGTTTCTTTCTATAAAGTCAGAACCTCCTTGCAGTACCTTTTTCTGATCATCGCCTTTACTCAGCAGTCATCTAAGAATTCAGCAATAAAACATGAATGCACTATGGTTACACCGTTACAACGATAAACCTATTGGTTCCCCTGCCGTAGTATGCACAATTTTTTCTGCACCAGTATATGTTCGCTTGTTCAGTAATTTTCTTTTCTACCTAGCCATCTCATATTTCTTGTTGCCTTTTTTTTGGCATGTATTTGCAGACACACTGGCATGCGAATACTCACAAAGCTCTTTATTGCCATGCAATCTCTTAACTGGTTTGATTGCTTGCAGCTTCTTGAACAGTTTGGCAACGTGTGGCACCATATCAGGGTGCGAAAGTACCTAATGCCAGACGACTGGTCGCCGACCGAAACAAAAGGGAGGCCATGGTATGGCCTGCTTGCGCTGCTCAGGAAGTACCCAGAACATTTTGTCATCAACACAAGGTCGAAAGGCAGAGTAACATCGGAGTTCGTTTCGCTGGTCTCCTTGCTCTCCTAGAGGGAGTTACCGAACGACACCATTTCCATGCTGGTGCTCATCCCATTCTGGCTTGCTGAAGACAAAACCAGCAACATTCTGTTGGCCGGTTGGTGCTCATCGCATTCTGGCTTGCTGAAGACAAAACCGGCAACATTCTGTTGTCACTCCATGCCCAGAAGGCGGAGCGCCATCCTCAATTGTCTCTCTACTTTCCATAACTGTAATAGACCGTGTTGTACTGTACCCTGCCCCCAAGTGTTTACCTTAAGCTCTGTAATGCCAGGAATGATATACATGGAGACATGACCTCCGAGCGCCTCGGTTATGCCTCTCTGCACTGCTATTTTTGTTAGTGTTGCTGCCGCAGGCTGGGCTCTGGGGCCTGTGGGCCATGAGCTGTAGGTGCACTAGGCAGAGTACTGAAACTGTTACTGTAGGTTTTTAAACTTTTGAATCGCATGTAGCCCAAAACCATGTTGTTATATATTGCTATGCTTTGCCGTGCGAGAGGATGGTCGCAGTGTTGGCGATTTGGCGATCTGAATCTGGGAACAAACCGGGTCCGTGTTGCCCTCAGGCCTCAGCAGATTCTGTTCCGTCCTCTTTATCTGAATAATAAGAAAGAAACTCTTACCTGAATATGAAAGAAATGGACTCTGTCTCCGTCTTGTACACGACAAGCCTGCGACAAGTATGAGCGCTAGGCGCCTCTGCCTCTTATCTCTACCTAGGGTGGAAACAAACAAGCGGAGCCTAGCTCGGTAAAAAATTACCTGAGCTTGGTTTGACTCGGTATTTTGTCGAGCCTCAAAAATGGGCTCGACTCGGGTTAGGTAACAACACCTTCGAACCCGAGCCGAGCCATAAGTCAAAAACATTCTCATTCAAAATATGTAAATGAGCCGAGCGAAAAGTCTTATGTAAGATTTTAAGTTCCTGTTTGTTTGAGCTTTTAGCCTTAGAAGTCAAAAACTCAAACAAACCGCCGGCTTTTAGAGCCTCTTCTAAGAATCCGAAAGCTATCAAAAGTCCAAATTGAGAATCCAAAAACTCTCAAAAGTTCTAATTGTACTATTATCTGAGAAGCAAATTTTTTTTTGTGTCTTCTACTAGAAGCAGCTTTTAGAGAAGCTGCAGCTCAAACAAACAGGTTCTAAATGGCTAAGTAACGGCACGTAAGACTTTAAACGTTTTCTTGTAAAACTTTAAATGACTATGCAATGGCCCAGCAATGGCACGTAGGTCTTTTGTTGCATCCTCAACTGGTACACGGAAACTTGACTTCTGAGCTCCTCGATTGCCTTTTTAAGTAAAAAAAGAACATGATAGCCGCTATCTATTCAAAATTAGAAAAAGAGTTGATTGCACGTGTGAGAGACTCCAGAGCAAGACGACCTTTGCACTGCTCTTTGTTCTTTTTTTTTTTTTTGAAACGAAGGCAGGAGCACTGCCTGATCTTTATAGATAGGATGAAAGTGAGATACAAAGACAGCACAAGCAGAAAGCCGGCTGTAGCAAACACAAGGAAAGGAGAAACAAACTGAGGACAACAAAAGAGCTAAAAAAAGGAAGGAAAAAAACAAGCAAAGTTACAGCTGAGAAAGACTAAGGCAGAAGAGGCCGGAGGAAGAACAGAAACAAACAGCAAAGGAAGAACCGAAAGTCATCTATGATCATCGAAATCTTGATAAGCATGCATCCAATTTGTCAGATCGAGTCTAATACGCTGCAGCACCTGTGAAACTTGGTTGTACTCGTTTCGAAAAATACGATTATTTCTCTCCTTCCATAAATTCGAAGCGGTGTAAATGACAATTCCATCAAGACTCCTCCTAGAGCCATTATCAAAATGCTTTCTATATTGTACCCACCAGTCTCCAAAATGAAAGTACTGATCCGGAGTGCTGAGGGTGCTGTCCTCTTTGATTTCCTGCATTATCTTCCGCCAAATCAATCTTGAGAAAACACATTTTGACAGGATGTGTGATGTGTTTTCCGGATTTGATCCACGAAGAGGACAAAAGTCTGCATTTGGCCATCCTCTCTTCTGAAGGTCTGAAGCAGTTAAAATCCTGTCTTGCAAAGCCGTCCACATGAATAAGAGGCATTTAGGCTCTGCCCTCGCCTTCCAAATGCACTTACTGAACCTATCCTTTACACATGTCGCGAATTACATTTTGTAAGCTGAGCTGGCGCTATACTTTCCAGAAACAATCCATAGCCAAGTGCAAGAATCTTCCTCATTGACTAGTTGTACCATCTGAACAACACTCCAGAGCTACATGTATTGAACTAGTTCATCAACCGTTGTGAGCATCCCGAGGTCCTGTATCCATCCCCCCTCATGCAATGCTTCGCTGACCATTACATTCTTTTTCCTGCTCCTATCATAGCAAAGTGGTGCAATTTGCTCAGGGGAACTCCCTGACAACCATTTGTCATGCCAGAAATTGGTTGACTTGCCATTGTTGATAATGATGTTGGTACTGGCCCTAAAGAAACTGATGTCTGTTTGGTCACAAGGCAGCTGATATCCTTTCCAAGGTCTCTGAGAGTCTCCCCAAGACAGCCATAACCATCTCATCCTGAGTGCTCGACCAAAAGTTTCCAAGTCTTTAATGCCCAGCCCGCCAATCTCTTTAGGCATGCACACACGTTTCTAGTTTACCAATGAGATCGAGGTTCTTCCATTTTCAACACCTCCCCAAAGAAAATTCCGGCGAAGCTTATCTATTCTTTTTATTGCCCATTTACTCATCTGTATAGCAGTAAGCATGTAAATTGCTTGAGATGTGATCACACAGTTGATGAGGACTTTTCTTGCTGCTTTAGACAACTTCCCTTTCATCCTTCTAGTCTCTTTCCAATCTTATGGAGGAGCGACTGGTAGTCTTGTTTGCAAAGTTTCCTTGGTCTCAAGGGTAGACCCAAATAGGTACAAGGGAAGTGATCAATTTTCAATGGCAAAATTGCACTCACAGTGTTCAACAACTGTTGATCACATCTCACAGGGAATGCCTGACACTTATGCGAATTGACCACCAAACCAGAGGCTTTGATGAAGATTGAAAAGATTTGTTTTAGACCTGTTATATCAGCTTCAGTTGGTTTTAGGAATAGTGCGACATCGTCCGCATACATTGATATTTGGAAATTGTCCATCCTGTCACTGATCTCGCTAGTGATAGCTTGTTGTCTTGCTTTTGAAAAAAGAGCTTGGAGGGGGTCAAGAGCTACGATGAATAACAACGGTGAAAGCGGATCACCTTGCCTTAAACTCCTTTTATGCTTGAAACCCTTTCCTAGACTGCAATTTATCATGAGCCTAGACGATGAACTTGATAGGATCTGTTTTTTTATTCTTACTCTAAGAAAAAGCCGTCGTTTTATTGGGAAAGCTGTCATTTTTATTGAGAGTCCTGACTCCTATAACGCAAGTAGCCAAAAGCCATGCTATGCATTGCGGTGCGAGAGGATGGCCACGGACGGCAGCAGCCGTGGATGATGGATGGGTGGACGAGCGGGCTGGCGATTCGCTCGGCGCTGCGCAATCGCACTGAGCCCACGCGCGCGCGCACTCCGGCGTCGGCGTCAAGGCTGGAGGCCACCCCGGAGGCCCGGCGCTCGGTGCGTCGGTGGCGATGCCATTCCTCGCCGGCGGCAAGTGCGTGCGCCCGGTGGCGCACCACCACGGCCGGCCACGGTGCCGCCTCGCCGCCGTTCGAGGAAGGCGTCGTCGACGTCGCCTTTGCAGCGTACGAGGCTTCAGGGACCCATGCGGCGAGGTGCTCGCCTGCCGGTCAAACATTCCGGCCGCCGTGCGCTCGCCGGCGTACGAACTGCACGGCGAGCTGGTGAGCCAATGATTCCGAGGCCACGGGCCACGGCTCAGAGAGTAGGAGGCCAGAGCCGCACAAAGGCACAAGTCAGTGGTCGGTGTCAGGAGCAGACCAAAGAGGATCGACCAGCTACTGACGAATCGACCCAAATCGCCTGTGAGGCTGTGATAATTGATTCCACTGCCCTTCACTGAAACACAATTGCACGGACAATCTTTGTCGTGCCTTTGCACAAGTAGGCTCAAATCAGCTGCCAACAAAAGCAAACAAGCACATCGGAGCATGCATGTCTAATGCTGACACTGTAAATGGAATCATAAAAAGTAAAAATAAGGCTAAGAGAGATGTGTGTGGATTGAAAAGTAGGATTAGGACTGAGGAGGTGACAAATGAACGATGAAATATGATGGGAATGAATTCATAATGCGATGGTAGCGCACATGTGAAAGGGATGTAATGCGATGACGCGACCAGGATTGGCTGGCTGAGTGACGACTGACGAGATAGATCACCAAGAACAACATAAAAAACCACCGTAATGGTGCGCACTCATCCTACAAATTAATCTGCCATATCAACACATCATGTCGCTTACCAAAGCGAAAAGATTGGCGAGCAGCAATCAACAATGCCGATCTATCTGCGGTCGATGTGTGTTCTCCCGTGTTTGCTAGTGAAAGTGAAGGAGAGAAAGGGACCTTCAAAGTTCAAAGTGCCTCCTTAGTGCGAGGAGCTGAAAAAAGATCTCAAGAAAAAGAAAGAAAGAAAACTGGACAATCCATATTGCTGGTAGCCTGATGGTATTTAATAGACGCACCAGGTTTATAGTTTGGTTTAGGGCTTATGGCTTATCGTTTCGTGCTGTTTTTCTAAGCCGAATGCTTTAGCTTCTTAAGGGCGTTGCTTAAATATGTAAAAAATCTCGAAGCTCAACCATGCAATGGAAATATAAAGTTAGCCTATGTTCTGAGAACCGATAGTCAAGTTAAGCTTTTCGTCTTTTCAAGATCCATTTTAAGCTATCTAAATTTAACATTTCAAGTAACACTTTTGCTAATCATCTCTACTTATATATACTCCCTCCGTTCTAAAATATAAGCCATATTTTGACCGGAGAAAAAGTCAAACTTAGTAAATTTTGACCATAAATAAATCAAATAATATGCATCGTTAGTATACTTAAGTTGTACCAAATTGTTCATATTTCAAAGTGCTTTTTGATACAATGTTATATTGTAACAATTCATAATATATAATAGAGGAATCTAACGGTCAAACTTTACCTTTAAAGACTTTTGTACAGTAAAAATACACCTTATATTTTGGAACGAAGTGAGTATAAAGCAGAATTAAACGGAGCCACCACATTAGTCATAAAATCCTAGAAGTTTCGACATTAATTTTAAAAAAAACAAGAAAGCCTTACATTCATCAGAGAGAAAAAGTAAAATCTACACAGTCGATTATTGTGGATCTGAATTATAGTAACGGTTTAGATTAAAAGAATAGTTCATATCCACCAAAATAAAAATAAAGGCAATTTTAAAGGAGTTCATATCAAATATGAAATCCAGCTGCGCAAATGCGCGGGACATGCACCTTGCTCGTTTTTATAGAAATATCAGTCAATTTCGTCACATACCTAACTAGATATATATTTCCACCGAATCTTTTATATGCCATGTAAAGACAATCCGACGAGGTAAATAACTCTGGTGTTCCTTTCCACTTTCAAGCAAGGTGAGCTTTACCACGTGAGAGGATGACCTCGACGGGGAGGAAGTCGATGGGGATGAAGGCAGTGTGCGTGCCGTACGTACTCGCAGCTGGTTAGTGGCCGACGCAATTCTGTCGGGGAAAATAAAAAAGCCGTGGATATATATAGCTTTGAGAGGTAGTACGGCTTCGTGCGCGCGCATAGACGCCAACGCTGAAGGATTACGGATAGAGCAGAAAGCCGCTTTCCGACCGGGAAAGCGCGTCTCGGCGGCGGATCGATGCCCCTGAGCGGCCACATGGAAACTTTGCTCCCCCCAGATTGAACAGAATTAGTTGTTTAATTTGCCTCTTTTTTCATCTGATCAGAGTTAAGATTTAAGAATCGATTTTGCTTTCTATGGATGATGAAGTAGACGCCCACTTAGAGGGGCTACATGCATATCGCACCAAAAGGTTCGCGACGCGACACAAACTCGAGAAATGGTGTCCAGCCATGACTTAAATCGAGACGGCGTTTATTCGAGAGTTAGCGTTTCTGATTATCAAGTATGTTTGTATGACAGAGTGTTTTAAAAATTAAATCTTCGGCTTATTGGTTTTGATTTTAAAGAATTTTGAAGCAAATAAGAAAAACTTAAAAAAAAATAAACCAAGCAGAACAACCTTTTGAAGGTCATCTTTGAGATGTAACGTACCTGATTATCTCTTAAAATACTTAGGTGAATTTCGAAAGTTAGTATAGACGAACGTAAGAAGTTATTATGTTTCGTTTTTAGTATCTTTTAAAATTTTTGATTAGTTGTTTTAGTTTTATTTAAAACCAGGATCAATAAGTCAAAAAATTTAGTTTTTCAAATGTCCTATCTCATCATTCTATCTCACCATTGCACGATGGCGGCGGGCGGGATCCTCCATCCCATAATGACATAACGGTGGACTAGCAAGCTCCCTCCTTACATGGTGACACCACAACATGGACTGTGCCGGTGCCTCCCTCTTTTCCCATGACGGTGGTGGCTCCGTCCTCCCCATGGTAGTGGTGGCTTCATTTGTCAATCCAAGCTCTTCCAACATCAACATCTTGTACTCTCTAGTCCATCTCTCCTTGGGTTGATGCGAGTCGGGGCACGAGCGAGGTGCCATCTTGGGATCTCCTACGAGGGCTAGGGCTACTAATCTAGCTCAAAACTCGTGAGCTCGTTGCAAACAGGCTGTTTTTGGCTTGGTTCGGTCTCGGCTCATAGACCAATGAGATTGAGCTCAGAGTTTTTGTTTTTAACTTGGTCAAATACCAAACCGAGCCAAGCCTAGGGTTGTCTTGCTCATGGCTCATGAATTTGTAGTGTCTAGGTACCACTACAGGAAACGTCAACAGTGTCGAGTGCCAAAACTGTCGACACAAGCACACAAGCCGTCGGGATAAGTTTCTCTCGACGGCCAGCCGTCGAGAGAGGGATGCTTTCTCAACGGCTCGACCGTCGAGACTACTTCTCTCGACGGCTATATAAAAAACCGTCGAGTATACTGCAACAGACGCCGTTTGCGTACGACGGGCATACTCTCGACGGCCATTTATGAACAGTCGAGAGAAAGGAGAAGCGAGACCCACCAACCCAACCTGCTCAGGTCACATACTCTCGACGGCTTATGAAAGGCCATCGAGACAGATCATGTCCAGATGTTGATTAGTCACGACGGCTTATGTGCGGCCGTCGAGAATATGCCTGTGAAGTAAAAAAAAAAATTGTTTTAATTTGCAAAAAAAAAACAGAAAATTGCAGCAGCTGCTACACCTGCAAACCCAAAATACCCACAATGCATATATATCCCAATTGTCGCACACATGCGACAACAAGATCACAATTGCACACAAATAATTAAAAGGCACGGCACACATGATAAGCAAACGACCGATCCAAAGGCACGCACGACATACATATAGAACATCGCAATCCATTGTCCACAAACGTACGATAAGCAAAACATATGCATCGCTAGCTAGCTAGTCACCTAATGCTCGCTAGATGGAGGATCGCCTGAAGGGGGTAGGGGCGGCTGGGTAAACAACGGCGGAGCGTCATCGAACAGGTTGTTGACGAAGTAGGCCTCCTGGCTGTCCGATGTCTCCCCTCCCTCGTGCGCATGAGCTGCTGCTGGGGCGGCAGAACCTGAACACTTGAATCAAACATAGACTTATTAGTTAATGCTATGTGTTGAAACAGAGTAATAATATATATTTTGAGATCGAATGACTTACCGCCTCAGTAACGTACGGGAAACCACCATGAGGGCGAGCTGGGCCCACGTAGTCACCTGCTGGGGGAGGTGGGCCGCTGTAGAGAGCTTCGTGATGAGGAGGTGCACCATAGGGACCCTATGTAACAGGTTGGTGCGGCGGGCCCCCGTAGTAGCTCTGGTAGGGAGGTGGGGCCCCGAATCCACTACGATATAGTGGTGGACCCCCGTAGAACCCTGGACCACCACTAGTCCCGCTCGGGCCAACCTAAAACAAATTTGACATGTGACGTGTTAATCAAATGGTAAGATGTATATAAAAGAATATTTGGAGTTTAAGTACATACCCCAGCTAGTCGAGATAGGCTCTCCAAATAGGCGAACCTTGCCTCGAACTCCACTCATTGTCGAGCCATCTCCTCGTCTTGCCTCTTTCGCGCCTCCTCCGCCGTCCTCAGACTCTCTTGCATCGCGTGTAGCATCTGCCTGTTCTCTTCCCTCTCCTTTTCCCTCTCCCTCTGGAGTCTGGACTCGAAGGCGCGTCGGCTCTCGGCCTGTGTGTGGCCAGCTCGCATAGTGGGCATGTAATCCTCGGACCTGTAACAAAGTGTTGTCAGTAGTTATAAAATTTTAACTTAGTTAACTTGTAAATATAACCAAAACCTACCTTAGATGGTCCTGGCCGATCGCTAACCTCCCGTGAGGCTTTCCACCCATAGTTTGGTGGATGAGCACGGGGTCAAACGGCTCATCCTCCGGGTTCTTTGTTTGGTGGATGAGCACGGGGCCAAACGGCTCATCCTCCGGGTTCTTCTCTTGCCCATGCTTCTCGGCGTAAGCCTCCTTGTAGCATGCCTACACGAAAGTGTACATTGGGCATGAATGGTTGAATAGTAAATTGCGTCAAAACTCAGTATTATCATTTTACGTACCTCTCGCTGCGCAGCAACGGGTCCACGGGTCCCATGGAACCATCCTTATTTTGCGAGGAGTGGCCCCTATGGAACACTTGCAGCCAAGGAGGTAGCTGCCCGGTGGTGATGGCCTGCAGAACAAAGTAAAGAAAATATGGTTTTTAGTGCGAAAACAAAGCTGTAAATAGGGAATAAAGAAGATTACCATTTTCTTCCTAAGCTCGTTGAAGGACATCTTTCCGACCGTAGTCCTGCTGCCTTTAGCAGCACGGTTCTTCTTGGCCGTCTTAGACCTGTCACGGAACTCTTGTCTGGCCCAATGGTTGGCTAGGGCCTCCCAGGGATCCGGGACGTTCGAGGCCCAATTTGGCCGAACGGTGAGATGCTGCGGAGCTGTGAGATACTTCGTCCAAGAAAAAGAGCCGCCGACCCTTTCACCGTGCTCACTCCTGGCAAAATTGAAATTTAGGATGCATTAGAAATATACCAAAAAATCAAAATTTATTAAGTGATTACTAGGCGGCGGCACACGCGAGGAGGCAGCTGCGCCGCGGGCTAGCGGCGGCTGAGGCAGCGGCGGCGGTGGCGTGGGCGAGGAGGCGGGAGCGGCACGGGCGCTTGGGACTTAGGCGTCCCACCGCAACGGTGGTTAAAATAGAAGTTGTCTCGACGGCCATAAAGGTGCCGTCGAGTAAGATGGGGTGCTCTCGACGGCTACTCATATGCCGTCGAGTCAAATGGGGTTCTCTCGACGGCTCTAGGTCAATCGTCGATACAGACTGCGGCCGGGGGGAGCTGGGGAGGACCCTTCACTCGACGGCTACTCATATGCCGTCGAGACAAGACAACATCACTCGACAATTTAGGGTAACCGTCGACACTAATGGTAACGTTTGGGGCCTGTGGAGGTGCACACCACTCGACGGCCATAAAAAAACCGTCGAGACAGATGTCGTTTTCTCTCGGTGGCTATTTACACCATAGCCGTCGAGAGAACATACACTAGACGGTTTGCCTTGACAACACTCGAGAGAATAGATTACTCTCGATGGTTCTCATAGAAACCGTCAAGACAACTCCCTGTCTCGTGGGTTTTAGCCTTTGTTGCACTCGGCGGTCAACCCAACGTAATTTGATTTCTAAAAATACAAAACAAAATTTGTTGCTATTAAAAAACAATGCGTTGACGTTTGAGTATCACATAAAATCATCAGCAAAAATATAAAAATTAAATAACAGATAATTAAGATATAGATATAGATTAATCAACTGGTGCAATAACATGCAAATAATTGTTTTTTATTAACAGATCAATTCCGTACATAAATGTACACATAAATACATGTGACACTTATTCATTTAATTAAAGTAGCGATGCGTTCTCTCGATGGACCGGTCAGGTTGTAAATTATAATTATATATGTGCATCACAATTGTATTTACCGCGCTGCAAGCTTAACTAACAAGTTGTATACGTCCGCACGCATTGACATGGAGGGGAGGATACTGGAGCGTATTCTTAAGAGAGTTACGTAATACTCATACTTCTATGCGGAGTCCCAAATTTTTTCCACCGCCCTGCCCGAGCAGACATTTCATATGTATGAGTATGTATGATTGGGGTGTACGTGCCTGCCCCCGCCCTATTTATATTGTTACTGTGTAGTCTGTTAGTTCTAATCTAGGAAGAATTAGAAAAAATTATTAGGAAGATTTATAATGGGAGAATAAAAATTAATCCACATCAAAGTATTAGAACATCTAGAAACTCCTTTTATCATAAAATATTATCTTTCATGGATAAGTAAAGTATTGTCTAGATATTACATGATTAGATAGAAAGATCTAAATTAAAAATATCTTTATATAGATGATTCTAGATTTATGCTATATGGTGTAGATTTTAACACATGTTACATTACAATAACATTGTAATAGTATAAATAGAACATTTCCCCCTTATATTATTGGACATCCTATTGTGATTATTATGTACAACTAAAACTTTTACGTATCGAGTCAAGAGTCCATGATCTCTACGTATATGTATATATGAGCAAGAGTCCGTGGTCTATACGTATTGAGCTATGGGCAAGAGTCTGTGGTTTATACGTATCGAGTCAATAGTCCATGGTCTATACTTGATAGCAAATTTCTGAAAAATTATGGCTCTTGGATGATGGATTGAGGAAATAGACGGATGTGATTTATAGTTGGTTCTAGGCCAATTGCTCCATTATAGAGTAGTTTAGATATTTATAGCATATAGTGATCATATCAATTGGTTACAACAAATTACATCTATATCTACATGATAGCAACAACACAACCACCTTATCTATTTTTCCTGATTGTATGCATCATATCTCAGTAGTTATCTAAAGCTGAACTAACTGATTCTAAAACTGAACTAACTGATTGCTTGGAAAGCAGCTTGGAGACGGCGTTGACGGCGATGATGCCGTTATTCATGCAGAAGGGGTGGGCGCGGATCACGAAGTCGAAGGTGAAGAAGGGCATGGAGAAGCAGACCACCATCGTGTTGACGGCGCTGCACTGCTCCGGCGTGAAGAACCTCCACCACCGCATCGACCCGTATCCCAACCCCCAATGCAAAGTACAGCGGCGCCATTGCTGCCACCACCTTGTAGATATCACCCCACGCTATCATATTCCTTTGCCACTAATTTGAAAAAATCTTTTGATTACCACAAAGCCAACTGAGCCTTTGGGAAATATATTTATAGCATATAGCGATCAGATCGATTGGTTACAACAAATTGCATCTATATCTACATGATAGCAACAACACAACCACCTTATCTATTTTTCCTGATTGTATGCATCATATCTCAGTAGTTATCTAAAGCTGAACTAACTGATTCTAAAACTGAACTAACTGATTGCTTCATGCCTTTGAACAGCCAGGGTATGATCCAGCTTACTTGTTTTCACATCGATCTCTCAGTATAAATCATGCCTCTGAACATTTTTTATCCTTTCACAGGTAAAGGTTATGTCTTCACATACGATGCCGTTGGGTCGTATGAGCGGACTGGCTATAGTGCTCAGGGAACATGTGCAACATTATTGTTGCCTGTTCTAGATAACCAGTTACTCCTAGCCCTCTACTACTGCCAGCTCGACTGAGTCTAAACAAAATACAAATACAGTGTTATGACATAAATTAATAACTGGTTGGCACATAGACTTTCAGGCTTAATCTTCTTCAGATGTTTTTCCTCAAAAAAATCTTCTTCAGATGTTTCGTTAGCATTGTGGTGGCCAATTGTAGTTAACTAGAGAGGTAAACGCGCCAATGGCTCGTCGCTAGGTAAAAGAAAAATGCATAGTGCATTAGTTGGTTGTATAAAATCATGAGATAGTGGGAGAGAAACAAATACGATGAATCGATGATGCAAACACAAGATACTGAGATAGCATCATCTCAACCACATACTAATCCCACTTGCATTGGTGAAATACGAAGAATCATTGAAGATCATATTTAACATGAACTGTAGTTAATATAATCCATTATCCATTAGAGTAGCATAAATGATGTGCCTTGCAATCAACATAAGTATAGCTAGCATTAACAGCGGCACTGTTCAGACCATGGGAAAGATGTTTTGTGGCTGAATTTGAAACAAAAATGCATAGAGGAATCATAGAATACATCCTTAAGTAGGAAAATTATAAACCATAATTAACAAATAGTTGGTGGTGACACCTATAACTAATAAGTAATTTATTGAGGAGAAAAAAATTCCACTTTCGATTGCGAATGATGGGTAAAACCATCAAGAATGTAGTGCACTAACTACAAGAACATATCATATAAAATCTACAAATGTAACCTCTGCTTTGAGACAACACCTTCCAAGATGCATCAAATAAATGAAAGCTATGGAATCTATCTAGAACAATTACCACACACTACATGCACCTGCCAATGTAGATGATACGACCAGTATATCCACATCTTTTGGGATCAAATAAATGAAAGCTATGGAATCTATCTAAAACAATTACCACACACTACATGCACCTGCCAATGTAGATCATATGACCAGTATATCCACATCTTTTGGGAGCAAGAACTAATGATAGCAGTTGTGTCAACAAACACCTGATTGCAGCAGCCATCATAATTGGTTGATTATCAAGGCTAACGGTTAGACCAACAACAGAAGCATCACCTACGAACACGGAATGCCATGCCGCCGAACTTTACATTTAGGGCGGTCCAATACTCCAGTTAAACATTAGCAGGTCTGCAAACAGCAAGCACGAGATGTATGAAGTGTAATTCCATATGCATTCCTCATAGAAAGACAGGGCTAACCTCATTAGCAGGTCTGCAAATAGCAAGCACGTGATGTGTGATGCATTGGCTATATCCATTCCTCACAAGGACATGGCTGGAGGATCAGGATATCTCATTCTCATCTACACATTGTAATGTAGTTTTATAGGTAATGTTCCTACGTAGCAATTTAGTTTTATAAATAAACAATGTTGTTAAAACGACAATGTACATAATAGCATTGAAGAAAGACCGTATAACAAAAGAAGTGACATATTTAGCCTATCATCACAGAGAGTAGAAATGACAAAAAAAATGTGGTAGGCATGAATAGACAGTTTGTTTGCATGTAACTTTATAGACAGCTCATCAGGAAATGGCATCAAGAAGATATTCACATGGGTATCAAATAAGCTATCTATTGGTCTCACGGTTCCTTAAAAAAACCATATATAAACCTTAGAATTGTCATAGTTTACAAATTTGTTGATTTATTACCTAATCAGTACAGCGTTAGGCTCATTCATGATGGCATAGAACCTAAATATGTTGCTAAATCTCTCAAAGCACACATCTGTGTAGGCTGCAAATTTCTTTGTTCATGACAACATAGGTTGGAAAAACATAAATGACTAAGATATCCATTTACCTAATTCTAAATTGTTCAAGGGGTCAGTATATATCAGCAGGCTATCAAGAGAATAATAATGGGTACGAACATCCTGCCTGAAACTTTTTTTTTACTTGATAATGCTAACTGGATGGGGGAAGATGTTTTCCAAACATAGAATGGATGAAACCAAATAAATAATTTTGATGATTTCCACGTAATGCAGCATAGACCTCATGTCGACTGGTGAGTAACTGGGGGGTCACCGCCGGCAATGAATTTGTACGAGGGGACGCTAATCAAGAACCAAACCAGATGGTAGCACAAGAACAGGTTTATACAGGTTCAGGCCCTCAACGGAGGTAATACCCTACTTCCTATACTCTGGGATTATGTTTGATCAAGATGCGGGATGCAAGATGACCAAGGTGTTTACAGCGTATGCTTTATCAGATGATTCGTTGCCTATGGCCTCGACCCCCTCCCTTTATATAGTTTATGGGGAGATAGAGTTACACGGTAGCACGTGATACACGGTACCTAATCTTGTTATGCCCTTACATGTCATGCATGTGTTGATCTTCTAATTACATGGAGATAGATCATATCCTCGGGAACTTCCTTGGAGCTCAAGGCGCGTGTAACCCGAGTGGTCTCTATCCTTGATCGGCCGACTTGGATCGCCCCCATCTGCTCCCTTATGGGCCTTCTAGAGGATACCCGGGGCCCATATAGTCCACAGTAGCCCCGAGTGCTTTACGATCGAATCAGATGTCCGGCCGACTGGTTTCACCAATATCTCCTGTAATCTGAAAAGAGATTGTAAAGAACTCAAGAAATCTTAAGTTTTTGTGTTGAAGCAACGCCTGGATTGGCAATACCAAACTCCAGCTTACTCGGCCCATTGGGCGCATCACCTCAACAAAAGAATTTGGCTACTTGGCATCCACTCTTGCAATGCAAAAGCAGCAATTGACCCATCGTGGGGCATACCTTAAGCCACGCCATTGCAGCTTCTGTCTTGCAGCATTCTATAATTTAAGCGTTTCAAGATGTACCAGCATCAGACGCCTGGCCTTAACTTGTAAGAACCAGCACTCGGCCCAGCATGGGGCGCACCGTTCAGCCGGGTGGCACCTGTCCCAACCGGAGAAGGGATCAGCATAGGCCCCTAAGGGCGTACCAATTGGATACAGTTTGGCCGAGAGGCATTTGTATCCGGGGAGCGGTATACAACTGGCGACCTCAGAAAAGGCATACCTCCGAAACTGTAACCAAATTTCACCACCACCCAACCTCGAGCATGCGAAGTTGGCTAACCTAACATGGGGTATGCCGTGAAATACTTTTAATTTTGGCGCTTTCGGTCATATGCCCTCCAGAGTGTACCGAGGCCGAATTAGCCTCGATTTTAACACATTGCCACCGTTAGCGGCGTGTTAAGAAAGCCTGTTAAGGGATTGCCCTTTGCAGTTTTTAGCCCAAGCTCAATTAGGGGGAGACGAAGCGTTTTCGCGCCCTTTTCTCACACAGCCGGAACGACGCGCACTTCCGCGGGGGAACGTATTAGTGTCCACTTCCGTCCCATCGCCATGATGGTTTTACTGTGTTTGAAACGGATTATAAGGCGTGCCCTTTGAACTTCCTCTGCGTATAAAAGAAACCTAGGGGCAGAGTACTACTTCACCACAACCTTCGAGTTTTCGAGTCTTCCTCTTCTTCCCAGCGAAACCCAGAAATCTCCACCTTCCTCTTCCTCTCGAGAGCAATGGAGAACTTCGCCGATGAAGTAGACAAGTGGGCCGCCGAAGCTGCCGCCAAAGCCTTTGAAGATGAGCTCTAGCAGGATTTCGCCATGGTCAAGGCGGAGATCCGCGCAGAGGAATCCATCAGGGTTCTGATTCGCGGATTCCCGCAGCTCTAAAAGGTGCGCATTCCACTCAGGGACGCACTGACCACCGCTCTCCTTGCCCACGGGGGGTTCTGAAGTCTTTCCTCCGGGAAGATTTCTTCTGTTGGTCCTCCGCAAGCCAGCGACGAGCCTTAGCTCGATGTGCTGCACCGTGGAGAAATGTAATTAGGCCTAAGAGCCTTTTGAATGAAAATCTTTCAGAAATCCGCATGTCTTTTCTTGCTTTGATCTCGAATCTATGACACTGCTTCTTCTTGTTTTGATTTCGAATCCGCAACATTGCTTCATTCGAGTAGCTACGACCGCCTGCTCCCAGACCGGCACTCAGTGCTTAACATGAACCTCTCGGAGGGAATTACTCGGCCAGCCGAGTGGTTACCCATGCCCTTCCCGAAAAGACCACATCCAGCGCTAGACTAAGGCCCGGCCCAGAATGCAAAATGCTTCCTGCTACAATAAGTTAAGAACAGGAGAACGAAACTAGTTCACCTCGCTCACTTTTCGCGCCAGTCTATTAATCTCTCCCAGCGAACTCCGCCGCTAGGGTTCTGCTCCGTCACAACATCCGCCGCCATCGCCTCCGATCCGCAATGGCTCCACCATCTCCTGCCGCCCCAAAGGCTGCCAAGAGCGGGAAGGAGTGGGTAAAGTCCATCACGACCGAACGGAGGCTACAGAAGCTGGTCTCCATCGGCGTTCTCCTCTCCGAGGAATTTCTGTCTTAGCGCGCCGCCGCCGGCGAATCCTGCCCCACCCCTCGCTCTGACGAGGTAGTGGTCTTCGAATCCTTCTTCCTCCGCGGCTTTAGCCTTCCGTGCTCTCCTTTCTTTCGGGATTGCTGCATTTTTATAGGGTCGAAGTTTCGCACCTTAACCCCAATTCTATCTTCCAAATTGCCATTTTTATCCACATCTGTGAGGCCTATCTGGGGATCGCTCCTCACTTCGACCTTTTCAGATATCTTTACCTCCTCAAGCCTTTTCCTAACAAGAACTTTCCCAAGGCCGGCGGCGGCGCGGGATTTCAATTGCAGGAAGGGGCCCGAAAATTTTATTTCGAACTTCGCTTGAGAACCTCCAATAAGGGTTGGCACTCGGAATGGTTCTATTGTGCTAATTCTCCTCCAGTCCTTCCTTCCTTCTTCGGAGAGTACCCCACAGTCCGTCCCTCCTGGTCCTCTCCACTCGCCGATGATGAGGGTGGCCAAGTACAGGAACTTCTTATTCTTCTCCATCGTGCGAAAACCGCCGGGCTGACTGGCATCGGCGTAGTCTGGAACTACACTCAGCGCCGTGTCCAGCCCATCCGTATTCTGGAACTACACTCAGCGCCGTGTCCAACCCATCAAGGAGAGGGTGCATCTTGCCTTCGAGTACTCGGGACCCCAAGATACCACTCGGGAAACTGAAGAAACTCTTTCGCAGAAGGAAATTGTCAGCTGAGTGACTGAGCTCTTCGCTCCAGGCTCGGAGATAGTTCACACAGATTGCCCGGCTGCGTACCACCTGACGTATTTACCACCAGCGGTAAGGAAAAGATCCTTCTCAACTCAACCGCGGTTTTTCTGGGATGATACTGGAATTGATTTCAATCTGATACACACACAGGGACGGGCGGCTTTCTTCTCTACGCATTCAGTCCCAGAAGCTCCACATCACAAGGAGGCACCGCGCAAGCGTCCCGCAGAGGACTCGGCTAGTGCTCCTGCGGCCAAAAAAGGCAAGGGGATCGCTTCAGGGGACTCTGACGAGGACGACGATGAAGACGACGTCCCGGTCCTGCGCCGCCGCCGTCCGGCAACGACGTCGCTTTCGGCTTCGGCGAAGCAGCCACGAAGCCCTCCGTCTCCCCAATCCGTTGGCACCGCGGCTGCGTCGGGGGCGGAGAAACCTTCCGGCACTAACCGGAGTGTTTCGGGCGTCCGATTTGGATTTAAGTTTATCTCGTTGCAAAGGTATTACTCGTAACGTCCTCCCTTCACGACCTGTAAGGATTTTGTGTCTTGAATAATCTTCAAATGCTTCCAGAAAAGCTGTTGATGATGACGACGAGCCGCCAAGCTCGCATGGTAGCGAAGTGCCAGCCTCAGCGCCTCCCAAATCCGATGACCAAGCCAAGCCCCAATCAGCAGAGGACTCAGCTCGGCATGTCCCACCTCGCCAAGACTCCGGTCCATCTTCTGCCACTCGCTGATCCTCGCCGGCGAAAGGGAAAATCCTAGCTCCAGCTCCAGCTCCAGCTCCAAGGAGCTTAGAACCAGAAATCGAGGAGATTCCTCGCCCTTCCACCAAAGCTCACGCTCCACCTCTTCGACTGAAGTGGAGGAATGAGATGGAGGGCTACGAGGTCGACGACGGGCAAGAGGCCGAAGAATGGGAAGTACTGGACAATATGGCCGTAGCTCAGGCCGAGATATACAAGGTAAAATCTTTCCATGTCTTGAATCCTCGCTTTGCAGCGCATGAAAGAGAGGTCACGGCAGAAGTCCGTGTGCATGGAGAAAACAGTGGGCGAGCTAAAGACCCGCGACGAATATGACAACGCGCTGTACGCCGTTAAGTCGCAATATCACTGCCGGATTGAAGAGCTTCAAAGAGAAGTCACAGAACTACGATTCCGCCACGTGAAAGAGTCCAACACAATCCGAGGTATAGATCCCGAACAGTGCTAAACCTTTATAAAAAGAATGCTCCTTAGATGATAATCTCTGAGACTTGTCTTCAAATGTAGTGCTGGAGGCGAGGTAGAAGGCCCTGGAGGATGAATTCTCCCGAGCCAACACTTAAGCCGAGAAATCGGCTAAAGAGCTGGAAGGTAACTTTCCTCCACTGACTCTCCCTGGCTCAGCCCCACTGAAGTCCGACTGACTCATCACACCCAATTGGTTGTACAGAGTATCGGCAGAAGACCAAGACGCAATTCCATCATCTTGACGAAGAAGTAAAAACCTCCCACGAGCTTCGCCGCCGTGCTCTAGTGGGAATAGTTCCAACGCTCCAATGCCTTTACCTAGAAGAAGAGCTGCCCACTGACTCGGACGTCCTCGTGGCTCGTCTTGACGACATTCCTGCGCGGATCAAGGTCTTCACACGGGAGGCAGCGGTAACATGTACCAGCCAAGGCCTCACAATTGCAAAATCAAACTTCCCCCGATTAGACTATGAGGCAGTAAAAGAAGGATTTGTATACACCGAGGAAAAGGCTTGTGCCTTGCTGGAAGAGGTTCGCCCGACTGCTGAGCATCTGGTCGACCATTTGGACTTGTAGACAAACGTGTTGTTCAAACGCTTGATTGATCCTCGATACTTGTAATCTTATTTATCCGAGCAGTAAGATTTATCCTTTTTCATGAAACGCGTCTGCCGACTGGTCCAGCCCCCGAGTGCCAGGAATTAGCTCTTGGCTTTCTTCCCATGCAACTACGGAGTAGCTAAACGTTGTCCTTGGTAAGTGCTTGCGTCATTACTCAAGAATTTTCATAACACCCGAATTTGATCAACACATGTAAAGAGAAAACAACTTTTATTGATATGATAGGGTGCGGTTGATTCCGCACACTATTTAGTATAGCCCCCGACTTACTGCTCAATCGTTTACGGCTGAGTAGCAAGTCAAAAAGGAGACTAATTGTACAATACTTGAATACAAGAATTTAAGAGTAAAAACGACGTAGCTGCTCGATGTTCCAGGTATTAGGCACTTCAGATCCATCTTCGCGTTGTAGCCGGTAAGCCCCCGGGTGGGTCACCTCAGCGATCACATAGGGGTCTTCCCAGAGTGGGGAGAGTTTATACTCGTGCTTCTGATTCCTTCAGAGGACCAGATCTTCCTTGGAGAACGCACGGCCCCGTACGTTGCGTTGATGGTAGCGACGCAAGCCCTGTTGGTATTTTATCGACTGGATCAATGCTGCTTCCCTGGCTTCCTCGAGCCAATCGAGGTCTTCATATCTTGCTTCATCCGACTGATTATCGTCGAAACCGGCGACCTGAGGGGACTGGAACTTTAATTCAGTCGGGAGGACCGCCTTTGAGCCATAAACTAAAAAAAGGGTGTCTGCCCGGTGGCTCGGCTTGGGGTTGTTCTAAGCCCCCAGAGCATCGAAGGCAACTCCTTAACCCAGCGCGTAGCGTACGGCTTTATGCGATTGAAGATTCTGGTTTTGAGCCCTTGTAGTACCAATCCGTTGGCACGCTCAACCTGCCCATTACTCCTTGGGTGGGCCACCGAGGCATAACAGATCTTGATACCCAGCTCCTCGCCCCAATCTTGAAATTCGCTGCTTTTGAACTGAACGCCATTGTCGGTGATGATGCGATTGGGTACGCCAAAACGCACAACGATGTCCCGGAAGAACTCGCGTGCTTTGGCCGCCGTAATTACAGCAACCGGTTTGGTTTCAATCCACTTGGTAAACTTGTCGATGGCGACGAAGAGATGGGTGAATCCGCCTTGAGCCAGCTTGAGGGGGCCCACCATATCCAGATTCCAGACGGCGAAGGGCCAAGAGATTGGAATTGTTTGTAGATCCTGGGCTGGCATGTGAATTTTCTATGCAAAGAACTGACACCCGTCACATCTTCGTACTATGTCTTCCACATATGTGATCGCGGTTGGCCAGAAGAATCCTTGCCGATAGGCTTTGTCCACCAGGATGCTGGCTGCTGCGTGATGCCCACATTCCCCCGAGTGGATTTCATTGAGTAGATCTTTGTCTTTTTGCTCTGATATGCAACGCCTTAGTACCCCAAAACTGTTTTTTTCTGAAAAGCTCGTCCCCGACTACCTTATAACCCTTGCTTCGGCGTGTAATGCACTCGGCGAGGCTTCGATCCTCATGCATCTCGTCACGAAGAAGATAATCTAAGAAAGGCTGTGTCCACCCAGGGTTAATCGATAATACCGCTGCATCGGGTTCGGGCTGCTTCTCTTGATCTTCTCTCGGTGCAGATGGTAGCTTGATAGACGGCGCGCGCAGTTCGTGGACGAAAACACCAGTCGGGAGTTGCGCCCGAATGGATCCCATCTACGCTAACTCATCTGCTGCTTCGTTGTCCCGGCGGAGTACGTGTGTAAGTTCCAACCCATCGAACTTGTCTTTTAACTTCCGTACCTCCTGACAATAGGCCGCCATATTGTCGCCGATACAAGACCACTCCTTTTGAACTTGGTTGACCACGAGTTGGGAATCCCCGCGTTCCATTAGCCGCCTGACGCCAAGCGATATGGCGACGCGTAGCCCGTGGATGAGTGCCTCGTACTCGGCGGCGTTGTTACTGACGGGGAATAGTATCTGAAGGACGTAGCCTAACTTCTTTCCAGTCGGCGATATGAGCAAAATCCCAGCCCCGCGTCGCTGAGCATGAGGGAACCATCAAAATACATCGTCCAGTACTCGAGATTCTCCTTTGCTGCTGGGGTCTGAGCCTCTGTCCACTCCGCGACGAAATCGGCCAATGCTTGAGATTTGATGGCTAGTCGAGGTCTGAACTTTATTTCAAAGGCTCCAAACTCAACTGTCCACTTTGCAATCCTCCCAGTGGCTTCCCGATTATGAAGTATGTATCCAAACGGGAAAGAAGTGACTACCGAAATTTCATGCTCTTGAAAATAATACTTGAGCTTCCGCGATGTGAGTAGCACAGCATACATAAGCTTTTGAACTTGTGGGTACCTTATTTTGGACTCGCCCAATACCTCGCTTACGAAGTAGATCGGACGTTGTACCTTCTGAAAGGAGCCCTCCTCGTCCCGTTCAACCACCAGAGCGCTACTAACGACGTGGGTCGTGGCGCCGATGTAGAGTAAGAGGGGCTCCTGGGGCATGGGAGGGACCAGCACCAGAGGCGTGGTGAGGAACCTCTTTAGATCTTCGAAGGCTTCTTGTGCTTCCACTCTCCATTGAAAGTCGTCTTGTCGGCGTAAGAGCCTAAAGAATGGCATGCCTCGCTCCCTGAGTTTGAAAACGAATCGGCTGAGTGCCACGATACATCCAGTGAGCTTCTGCACATCCTTCTGACTGGTCGGGGCTTCATCTTGATGATGGCGTTGACCTTCTCTGGATTTGCTTCGATCCCCCGATGGGAGATGATGAATCCGAGTAGTTTACTAGACGGAACCCCAAAAACGCACTTCTCGAGATTTAGTTTCATCCGATACGCCCTGAGGCTCTCGAACGTCTCGGTCAGATCTGTTATGAGATCCCATCTGGATTTTGTTTTTATGATGACGTCATCGACATAGGCCTCCACGTTGCGTTTGAGCTAAGTGTGAAAACACCGCTGTATAACGCGCTGATACGTTGCGCCAGCGTTTTTCAGCCTGAATGGCATTGTGATATAGCAGAAAGCACCAAAAGGTGTAATAAACGACGTCTGGATGCAATCATCCTCCTTCAGACTAATCTGATGGTAGCTCGAGTAGGCGTCCAGAAAACTCAAGAGCTCGCACCCGGCGGTGGAATCCACCACTTGGTCGATGCGGGGGAGCCCAAAAGGATCCTCGGGACACGCTTTGTTAAGGTCAGTGTAGTCGACACACATCCGCCATGTCTTGTTCTTTTTCTGCACCAGGACCGGATTCGCAAACCACTCGGGATGATACACCTCCTTGATGAACCGAGCGGCTAGCAATTTGGTGATCTCCTCCCGTATGGCGTCCTTCCGATCAGGGGCGAATCTTCGTAGGCGCTGCTTGATTGGCTTCGCTTTTTCGCTGACTTGGAGAGAGTGCTCGATCACCTCCCTCGGAACACCAGGCATGTCCGAAGGCTTCCAAGCGAACACGTCCTGGTTGGCCCAGAGGAAAGTGACGAGCGCGTCTTCCTATTTGCTGTCGAGCACTGTCCCAATCACGGCTGTCTTGGCCGGATCAGACGGATCCAACAGCATATTTTTAGTTTCTTCGGCTGTTTGAATGGATGTTTTGGCCTGCTTCTTGGCGAGGATATCCCCTTCCTCCTGAAGGGATGCGACCTCCAGTCGGATCTTTTTCATCTCAGCAGATGAGTCCAGTGCCTGCGCCATCTCACAGCTTTCGCTATCGCAGAGTAAGGACTGTTTAACGTCACTAGGGAGGGTGATTACACCATTGGGACCTGGCATCTTTAAGACGAGATAAGGATAGTTAGGAACAGCCATGAATTTGGCAATCCCTGGCCTTTCCAAGATGGCATGATATCCCATCTCGAAATCGGCCACTTCGAAACTCAGACTCTCATTCCGATAGTTATCCTTAGTCCCAAACATGACGGGCAAAGAGATCTGTCCGAGTGGTATCGCAGACATCCCGGGGATTACCCCGTGGAAAGGAGATGACCCTTGCCGTAGCTCGGAACGTGGAATATTCATCTGATCCATGGTCTTGACGAAAAGGACATTAATCCCCCTCCCGCCATCGACCAGAACACTCTTCAATTTGCTTCCTCGCACGACTGGATCCAGCACCAGAGGATACCTCGCAGGGAAGGCAATCCAATCCGGGTGATCCGATCGGTCGAAGGTGATGGGCAACTCGGACCAGCGCAAGTACTTTGGAGTCACGGGCATGATAGCGTTGATCTCCCGAGCGGTAAGCTTCTGCTTCCGCTTGGACTCGTACGCATCGGAGCCCTCGAATATGTAGCTGATCTCGCGCTCGGCGTCCTGGTAGTCTCTCTGGTTTCTTACCTTGACCGCCCTTAGCCGCCGACTACTTAGAGTTCTCGGTGAATTTCTGCAGAATAAGGCAATCTTTGGCAGAGTGCTTCCCTCGCGGGTGAAAGGGACATACCGAGTCCATGACCTTGTTGTAGTCGTTGTCGTTGGGGGCTTAGGTCGATTGCACTCCATGTTGACGACCATCTCTTCCCCCTTCCGCTTCTTATCTTTGGGCTTGCCTTGTTCATCATTAGGCTTCTTCTTGGGGCCTTCGTCGTTGCCACCGCGATGATTCACGATGGCCTCCTCAGCTTCAGCCTCTTGGTCCGCCATATTGAACATGGCCTTGAGATTACGCGGGGTCCCGGGTCATCTGCCTGATCAACTCCTCGGATTTGCATCCGGCGAAGAAGGCATCAATGACGGTTTGCTTCGAAACGTCCCGGATCTCGTTCTTCTTCTTGGTGAAGCGCTTGATGAACTCACGAAGAGTCTCGGTCTTGCGCCGGTGTAGCTGTCCAATCTCCTATCTCCCCGCGGGCCTTTCATAGGTCCCTTGGAAATTGGCAATGAATTGCTCCTGGAGGTCGTCCCAAGACTCAATAGAGTTCTCCGGGAGTCCCGTTAGCCAGGTCTGGGCGGTTGGGGTCAAAGCGACTGGCAAGTAATTTGCCATGACGTTCTGATCACCTCCTGCCGCGCTGACTGCTAAGGCATAAACCTGCAACCAGTTCTTTGGATCCCTCTCGCCATCAAACTTATCGATGTCTTTGAGGTCGAAACCATCCGGCCAAACCACTCGGTGAAGATCCGGGGTAAAGGCTCGAATCCCCTCCAACAGTCGTGGCCGCCTCCGCCTTGGGGATCTGCTGCGATGCTCCCGCTGCGGGTCTTGACGATGCTCCTGATGGTGGTCGTGCCGGCTGGCGGTGCTCTCGGCCTGATCATCAACGCGACGGCTGTGGTGGCTACGAGAGTTCCACTCGCGGTTGCTGCGCTCCCGCCGCTTGGCTTGAATGTCTTGACGAAGATCATGGGCCGGTGACTGGTGCGAATCACCTGCTGCGTTGCCCCGAGCCCTGTTTCGATTGCGCGTAGAACGACTGCGAGTCGAAGCGGTCGGAGCAGTCGGGGCGAGGATCGCCTCGTTTTGCTGAATGGCAGCCATCTCCACCATACCCATCGCTCGAGCGAGGGTTTGGGCGTACGGGCTGCCTTCTGGAAGTTGCGGCACGATTGTCTCGAGGAGAGTCTTCGAAGCAATGACGTTCGCCTGGGGAGTTGTTTAGACGTCCTGATCCCTTAGCTTCACCGTGCGAAGCTTGTTCCGGACGTCGCGGCCGCGGGTGCGAAGCTGGTGTATGCGATCTTGATTTTCCGCACGGCGCGGGTCTGGGTTCGCCACGCCAGTGTCAGTTTCCTCATACGCAACAAGCGGAGAGGAAGAGTGATGATCCTCGGCGCCAAGGACGAAAACTTCTCGGTAGTTACGGACCTCGGCGCTCTCATCTGACTCAGAGTCAGAGACAGAGAGGCTGACTTGTTCGCTTTGTCCAATGGGTTGGCCAGCATGGATGACACCCACGAACTTAGATGGATCTGATCAATTGATCCGACTAGATCTGGTGCACTCGCCGACTGGTTATCTCCTATCCAAATCCCATATGAAATCCGTGCGAAGGTCGCGGCGGAGTTCTCGAGTCCGGAGGGAAATCCAGCCGAGGGCATTGAGTTGTGGTTGGGCGAAATAGAATCCACGCCCTTGCGGTCGAACCCGCTGAGTCCTTTTTCGTCTTCCTCGGGAAGAGGTGAGAAGGTGGACAGCGTGCGAGTCAATCCGCTGAAGGCGCTTGCTAAATTCTCCAAGCCAAAGGACAATGGGTCACATTGATCGCGCGCACCTTCTTGCGAAGAGATCTCTCCAGGAGAAGAGAGGTGAAGATTGCCAACGCCGTCGACGATGAAGTCCAGGGTGCCGAAACGAAGGGACCGCCCCAGCTCCATGGCGACGTGCGGCGATCTCTAGGGAGCCATCTAGCTTAAGAGATGATCTTGACGCTGCCCCCTAGCTGGCGCGCCAACTGTCGACTGGTGACTAACTGGGGGGGTCACCGCCGGCAATGAATTTGTACGAGGGGACGCTAATCAAGAACCAAACCAGATGGTAGCACAAGAACAGGTTTATACAGGTTCAGGCCCTCAACGGAGGTAATACCCTACTTCCTGTGCTCTGGGATTATGTTTGATCAAGATGCGGGATGCAAGATGACCAAGGTGTTTACAGCGTATGCTCTATCAGATGATTCATTGCCCATGGCCTCTACCCCCTCCCTTTATATAGTGTAGGGGGAGATAGAGTTACACGTTAGCACGTGATACACGGTACCTAATCTTGTTATGCCGTTACATGTCATGCATATGTTGATCTCCTAATTACATGGAGATAGGTCATATCCTCGGGAATTTCCTTGGAGCTCAAGGCGCGTGTAACCCGAGTGGTCTCTATCCTTGATCGGCTGACTTGGATTGCCCCCATCTACTCCCTTATGGGCCTTCTAGAGGATACCCGGGGCCCATATAGTCCACACCTCATGCTTCTAGACTGGTACTGGTGCCATCATGGAAGAAGGGCTGTTACGTCGTTCATACACCTAGATGAAGATCCAAAACCTTGAGGCAAATCGTAAACCCTATTATATTAAACATGATAAAATAAGACATGAAAAAGGTCACCATTAACATAAGCTTCTCGCTGCATTAGTAGAGGACATAATTCAAAGAGAAGGCTCGATTTATGAATTGGCAAAGAAAATTACTTGAAAATGACTTTGTTATCCAAAATGCAGCTGAATCCGGTGGGCAAGAAGAGCTTCCCCATCACTGTGCTCTTAAGGATGAGACAATCCATGATGCGCATCCTCAAGACGTCTACACCACTGTGGACGTAGGATCTGGCAAGGGGAGAGAGAGAGAAGCAGTGCCCACGGTAGAAAAAAAGCATTCATAGTTTCCATCTTCAGTTCTGTCATGATTACAGACAATTGCACCTAAAATCAATTGATAAGTGTAATAATAAATGGAAAAGGATAATGAGACAATGAAAAAGAACTGTTACTGATATCATATCAGTTCACTATCTGCGCAATACAACGTCATCCCATGCTCACATGAAGTCATTGTATTAGGTGGATGACAATTGTAGATGCCGAACCAATTCATATATTAGCGCCATGGTAACTCATTCTTTCTCATGATTTTGAACGTCAATAAACAAATTATGAATGGTTTGGAATACTTACCCAAAAGGAACTGCTAGGTTGAGAACTGGTGAGCATTGGATCCATTTTTCCACAAAATCCAATCTGCATGCTTCAGAAAGGAGCATAAACATGGCAGAAAATCTGCATGGTTCAGGATGGAGCACAAACATGGCAAAAATGGAGTGTTAGCAACCTCGGTGGGCTACTGCCACACATTGCAAGATTAAAAATGTATTACTACAGACGCAATTAAAATCTGGATTGAATGGAAGTGAATCGAAAATTCAACTTTGTTAGTTCGCCTTAGTTGTGTACAACCAATACACAACGCACTAAAAAACTACTAAATTTAGAATAGTTTTGATGGATTGCAATCCACCATTGAATCATATAACATGCAAGTACTATAGCTATGTACATAAAAAAGCGCAAGTACATGAAGTTATGACTGTTTAGCTTGTAGCATGCTCACAAAACAAGATGAACACTATGATATATGAAATCATGATAAAAGGCGCGGCTAAATTTTCTCATAAAAAACCTAAACCAAACCACAAAGCCGTCATTGGAAAAGGCACGTGTTGTTATCTCAGCGGAAAAAGGACATTGATACGCCGATATAAACAGAGCACATATTCTTATTTGAACTGCAGAAAGCGAAGTAAGGTTGAAACTTTAAGGCGAGGCATACGTGAAATGAGATGTAGTGTGAAATCATGCAGTGAAATGTAGATGACATCTGACAATCAACTTAGCGCGTCATCTTTCACGTTGTTTTACACTTCTATGTACATAGATAGGGAAAAGTACTTAAAATTATTATCACATGTTCTAAGTTGAAATACATGCGTAAAACCTAGGTTTATAACATGAACCCAATTTAAGTTTGTAATAAGAAGGAATTCCCTTGCAATAGATTCAGGCATTCTTGCCATTACAGGTTTCTAGAAAAGATTAATTAATTTTGATATTTACAAAAAAGGCCCAACCTTGCAGATTTATAAAAATATATATAGAAATACACAACGAAATGAGCTTTCTTCTATAGCTGCATGCTAAATAAATATTGCATGGACTTGTATATCTATTTAAATTGAACCAGACTATGCTAGCAGATAAATCATAAATGCTTTAATGCCTGTAGACTCATCGTTCTTATTAAACATTGTAAAAGATCCAACGAAATCAGATATCATCCAAACCACAGTTGTCCATATATATGGAGAACAATCGTTATTCAATATCTGATACTAATTAACAACGGCAAAGAAAATATAGATGATTGATCTGGTATGATTGACAAAGGGTCAGAAGCATGGTAAAAACTATGAATTAGGGAATGCAAGCATGCAGACGCTGTGGCCATTACAGGTTTGCAGAAAAGTTCAATCAGTTTTGAGGTTCACCAAAAAGGCCACAACCTCATAGATTTATAAATAAAATATATATGAAAATGCATAACGAAATGAGTTTTCTTCTGCAGCTACATACTAAATAAATATTGCATATACTTCTATATCTAATTAAATTGAAGCAGCCAACATTAATAGCTAAATCAGAAATTCTTTAATGCATATAAGGTCATCATTCTTGTTAATCAGATGTCATCCAAGATGCAGTTTTAGGTATGGACTATGAACCTGTTAAGGACATAAAACAAATCCACTCAATGGAAGCAACAAACATATTTAGCTTTGGAGCTAATTTTAAAAATGTGGATAGATTATAAAAGAGAATCAGCCTTTTTTAAAACTACAAACTTAGAAGATGAGCTATAATAGAATAATTCTTTTGAAATCATGTAAATAGATTGAGGGCCCAAAAAAAAAAAAGTAGCTCGTACATTACATGACAAGATCAAAATCGCAGAAAGAAACATAGAACAGAACATGTATATGCAAGTAGGAAAGCAAAACAAGCTAACAGTGCACTGTTTTTGTTAAAGTACTATTAACCAAATTAAAGCCAGGAGGCCACATATCTGGTTGGGCTTTACCTTGCGCAGACAGAGATGTAGAGCGTCGGATGGAATTCCAATATCAAAAAACCAAACCTACATGGGAGAGGGAAAGAACAACGGCAGCAGGAGAGGGGAAGGTGACGATAGCGAAGGACGATGATGTCGCGGTGGACTAAGTGTCGGTCGGCTAGCGAAGGAGCCCAAGGTCCCGCTCAATGGATCGAGGAGAAGAGAGTAGCGTCCAATGCGGTGGACCAGCAAGAAGGGGCAGCGCCGGTGATGTAGCAACAAGCGGATCAAGGCGAAGAAAGAGGAGGAGGACGCCACGGGGCGACATCGTAGGGAGGACTGGAGTCGGAGCCGAAGGAGGAGGGGACGGGGCTGTGGTGGGGAGGGCAAGAGGGCAGGAGCCTGAGGATGCTGGTGCCATTAGGGGAGGAGGCGGAGGAAGAGGAAGGGGAGGGGAGAAGGTGGGAGCGTGGGCGAGAGGGAGGAACCCTAGCCCTCCTGATGCATGCGCAGAGTAAAAGAGAGGAGGGGAGAGGAGAGAAAAGGGGAAAATAACACCGGTAAAAAGGGGAGCATCCAGGATTCGACCCCGCGTCTCCCAAGCGTAACGCAACGCCCAAAACCAACTGAGCACTCGCCGCGCCTTGCTTTCCTTTGGCCGAAAAAAAATGTTTTATATATAAGATTTGAATGGACTGTCGGATCTAGCCTTTGCCCGCGATCGAACGGCCGTCACGCTCGGCACTGTGCGGAGCAGACACGTGTCACGTGGAGGTTACAATGCTAGCGCATTGTATAAGAGCCTTCTATCAGTGTCCTCTCCACATGGTATCCAGCTATTTCAGCTGTGACAATCAGAGGATCTTGGTGAGAGAATCGGATTCCTCTTGCATCTGTACAATCAAATGTTATTGCCACTGCTTGCGGATGCGAGGACGACACATTTGACACTTCTCTGAGGTATTGTTTCCGCTGTCTATTTGACGGCAAATTCACTGAAGATCCTTCCGATATAATGTGTATCACCCTCCTTTGTTCTTGTTGAGGTTGGCCAACATTATGTACTCTTTCTGGCGATCTATGCCTATCCTCGTTTCTTCTATCCCTTTCTTCTCTTCTTTCCTTTCCATCTTCCCTTCCATTCCTTCTATCCTCTCTTCTATTGTCCATGTCATATTCATATCTTCTTCCATGATTATTTTGCCATCTTCGATTTTGATCTCGGTGCCCTTCTTATTTTGGCCTTCTCATATAGTTGTTTCTTTGGTTGATAATGTTCCTGCAATCTTCGGTGTTATAGGTTTGATTTTCCCCATGCAAGGCACGGTAATCTGTCCTTCTCTGGCCCCTCCATGATTCGACCCATGCAAGGCACAGTAATTCGACCTAGCCAAGCCAGGTAGTGACCGAGCCAAGTCAAGCACTGACTCGCTCAGCCTCGACTTATTGTCACCCTAACGAGGACTGTGTTGTTTCTAAACCAAGACATGGCTTTATTCGGCCAGAAGCAGCTAGCTAGCGTGCATGTACATATGTACTCTGGTCCGGAAGTGCTCAGTCATGTTGTGCCATGAATTGCAGATTTGCAGGACGCACATGCATGGCACGCGCCACACGCGCTCTATTTTCTTCAATGAACGTTCTTTGCCACTAGCCAGTACGGAGTGGGGAGATTTGATTATTTGCCACTCTCAACATTGACGCTCGGTAAAATGCCACTCTGGCCCACATGTAATACACACAGACGGTCCCATGTGTAATACACACAGGAGTGGCATTTCAGCGAGCGTCAATATTGGGAGTGGCAAATCATCAATTTTTTCGTACGGAGTGAGTATAACCGTAGCCGATATATCGATCGGCCCGTGCTGGCCAGTGAGGCTAGCTGCATGCACCGCAGCTAGCTAGCTAAAAGTCTGAAAGATGGTGGCAACATGGCCACATGCATGCCTACATCACGTCTAGATGCATGACTTCTCATTAGAAGCTCGAATGCAACGATCTGAGAACCATTAAAAGCCTTATTTTCAAAAAGGGGTATTTCCCCGTTCCCATTATCACAACGACAACGGAAACTTTTTTTGAGACGATCCACAAACAGGACCTTCTCCGGTCTTAAACAGGAGCAAAACAACCAAGCAGTTTACTACCTATTACAAGAATTTTTAGAACCATCTAATAGTAATAAGTCCAACAATGTCTTTTCATAGTCATTGCAGAGGAACCGCATGTCCTACTTGAAATACCGCCAAAAGCCACCATCTAAGAAACACGCACATCGACAGCAAAATGGTCTTCTAATATCTTAGAACCAATTCCACAAACGCAGATGTGCATACATTACGACTGACTATGCTCTTTCCTATCTTCTCCATCAACTTTCTTCGACAGCCCTGCAACGAAAACACTCAAAAGGTGGGAGCATCTCATCAGAATTTCGTACTCAGAATCTTTATGCATCCCCGCCCAATAACTCATATCGGAGCAAATCAAATACAGAATAGTATTTGGACTACCTTATGGCTTTCCTGTCGTTGTTCTGAGCGACATGCTTAGAAGTTGTTTCTAAAAGGTTTTATAAAACTAGCTAGCCTATCTCCTCGACCGTTCAATTGCTCACCTATTTGGCATCCAAGCCAAACCAGAACCTTGAAATTCTTCCTTTATTATTGTTGATTCCCTCGTGCATATTTCTTTTCCAAATATTGATAATTTTGTACATGCCACTTCTAATAGGTGACTAATTAAGTTTATAAAGATGAACATGCACGAGTTTCAAAGCATAGCGATCAAAGAGAATAAAAAGTAAAGTGAGACAAAGCCATATATTATCATTTTCTCTCTAAATGGCAAGAAGTGATCATATTAAATGAAGAAAAATCCACGCTAGTAGAGAAGTAAGAAGGAGGGGCATGTTCGTCTTTATATAGCTCTGTAACTATTCAGCCGTTTATATTAGCTTAAAAGAACAGGACCTAGGTCTGAAGTATGGTGGCAGCCAACGGCCCCTTGAGACCTCCCTTTTCCCCTCCTCTCCTCTGTCCTCACCACTGGCCCACACGAGGGGATGACAGTTTTTTATGTGTGCCCAAGCATGTTTTCAACCGGGTTTGCCGGGATGGGGTGGAATTTTACTGTCCCCAATCTCAGCCAAACGGACCATGAACCAGGAATTTCTCTAGGATTGGGCTGGGATTCCGACTCCCAAACAAGCCTTGATTCCTTGAATGGGATAGCTCGTTGCATTTTTTGTACGGTGGCATGTACATGTATACGCGTGGATCGACCGAGTTTCTATTTCATACGTATATACGCATGGAATGATACATGAGGGTTACAATTAAGGCCGGTTTGCTGGGAAGTTTGTTAGTACCTGGGCCTACCTCTGTCAATCAAGAAGCTTCGCCATGTTCACTTTCAACCCCTCATTGACAAGGTCTCTTCACGGCTTGCAGGTTGGAAAGGCCCCTTGATTTCCAAAGGGGTTCGTCTTGTTATGCTCAAGGCTGTCCTATCCGCCATACCGACCTACTCCATTTCGGCTGTTTTTGCTCCTGCATCTGTCTTTAGGCAGATTGATAAGATCAGGAGGGCTTGGCTTTGGAGAGGAACAAATTCTATAGCTGGTGGGCACTGTCGTTTAAGCTAGAAAATTGTTTGCTCTCCGTTCGACCAAGGCGGGCTAGGTGTGATCAACTTGGTCTACTTCGCGCGAGCCCTCCATCTTCGTTGGCTCTGGATCAGCAGCAATGCCCTTTTCAGGCCTTGGTTTGGTTCTGCTACTCCCTGTAGCCCATGCGATTCACAGCTATTCCAGGTCACCACTAATATTAACCTAGGAGATGGCAATCTCTCTTCCTTTTGGTCAGACAATTGGACCGCTGATCAACCACTCAAAGAGCTATTCCCTTCGCTCTTCGCTGCATCTTCCAGGAAAAGCAGAACTATGGCCAATGCTTTGCATAATAGCAACTGGTTGGCAGACCTGCGGCCTAATTTCACAGCGTCCTTGCTTCCAGACTTCATCCAGCTATGGCGGCGAGTTAATCTTGTGCAACTGACGCCGCAAACCAGGGATCAAACAATTTGGCGTTTCTCCCTTTCTAGGGAGTTCTCGGTCAAATCCGCGTATCATCTTCAGTTTGTGGGCAGTGTGTCATCCCCCCTCAACAATTTGATCTGGAAACACTGGGCGCCCTCCAAGTGTAAATTTTTTGCTTGGCTTCTCCTTCACAACTGCATCTTCACGGCGGACGCGCTTCTTCGCAAACAACTTCCAAACGACTATTTTTGCCCTCTTTGCAAGCACAATTTGGAGACCCCCAGCCACCTTTTTCTAGACTGTGACTTCAGTTGTATTATTTGGCGCGGTATTGCCCAAGAGTTCAACAACACAGCTCTTGTTCCAGAAAGCTGGTCAAACACTTATGATTTGCAGACCTGGTGGTCCTTGGTCCTCCGCATCGCTCGATCTCCTAGAGGAACCAGCTTGGTCATCCTGGCCGTCCTTTGGCATATTTGGCTTGAGCGTAACGCCAGGATTTTTCGACAAATCGAGCGCCACCCTAATACTGTCCTCAATTAATTTTTTGATAGATGACATCCACCTTTGGGTGGCAGCGGGTGCTAAGTTTGTAATGTAGATCTCTTATGATTTGGGGTCTTGTACCCCATGTAATTAACTCTTCTTCTAATTTTGAATAGATGGTAGTTCTCCTGCCCTTTACTCAAAAAAAAACAATTAAGGGCGGTGATGCATGCAATTAGCTAGCTCAAATTAACTTTATTATTCTGCTCTCGTCCTTGCAAAAAAATCACTCAGAGCTTCATACATATAGTACATAGTATATACGTGGTTGAGCACAACCACCGCATGCATCGCTGCATGTACATATAGTGTGTGTATATCGGTAGGATTGTGCATGCAAACATGGGCACAGTCACACGATGTCAAGAACTGCGTAATATGCGATGAGCACAGGCAAAGAAACCAACGTTCCGAATATAACCCTGCATGCAAGATCAAGCAATTATTAGGTCCTTGCTGAATAGATGAGCACAAACGAAATCAGCCAATCAGGAGAGATTGTAGTTTACTACTCCGTACTAACAAAAGTCATGAAAGTCATGCAATCAGGCTTCCGGTGCAATCACCATGCAACCCAACTAACAAAAGTCATGAAAAAATCTGAAAGAAATTGTAGATATACTTTTGAACTTACTCTACCTATGTATGAAATTTCAAGACCAAATTCATTTTATATTATGAGTTATAAAAAAGAGAAAATTCTGACAAATTTGAAGGGTTTAAAATTGATAGAATTTTATCTTTTTTGTAAATCTTACTATAGGATGAATTTGACCTTGAAATTTCATACATAGGTAGAGTAAGTTCAAGAGTACATCTACAATTTTTTTCAGATTTTTTCATGACTTTTGTTAGTTGGGTTGCACGGTGATTGCACCGGAAGCCTGATTGCACCTGATATGTACTCTTCAAAGAGGCCCAATAAGTGCAGACTATAGTAAGCAACTCACGAGTTCACTAGCTCCCTTGTACGTAGTGTGGAAGTGAAAGCAGAAATGACCGCAATAATGGGTAAACGTAAAACAGAGCTGATTCTTAAATTGAAGCCACTAGAGTTGATAAAAACACCATGGCTAGAATTGAAGCTGGATCTTATTTTAAAGGTGATTGCTGTGTGTGTGTGTGTAGGGCTGTAGGCTATCCAGCTAGCAGAGGAGTGATATGCTTACTGTGTGAAGTAAAGGCTTGCAAAACCCTACAAAATAGCATTCATGCAACGCCAAATCAACAAGAAAATTGAGGTTCTCAAATAGCATCAAAACAGTAACAAATAAAAAGGTAAATTTAGGTTTTTAACTACGTGCAGCCTCGTCCAACTTGCAGCGTCGATGACCGCACGAGCGAGCTCCTGCGCGCTCGCATCGCGTGCGCCGCGCGAGCGCCTGCACTCGGTCGCGAGCGCAGGCGCCCACAAAGGAGCAAATCCATTATCATTTTCTCTCTAAATGGCAAGAAATGATCATATTAAATGAAGAAAAAACCACACCAGCATAGTATAGTGGCCAATGACTCTTTATTATAACCGTGTAGATCTTAAATATATTTTAATTGAATTTAATAGAAAAATCAACAAAAAAATTATAGTGGTACGTAGATCGTTCTTGAATCCAACCGACTATGTCTAATATAACTAAGACTTAACAAATCTACCTTATTATGTGTATCATCTTGCAAAAACACTTATGCCCGGACCCCGCGTCGCTCCCCTGGGGCGGCACGAGGGCGACCACCCCTCCTCCAACCCCTCCCCCAAACCCTAGCGCCGCCGCCGCCGGCCCCCTCCTCCCCAGGTGTTCCCCTTCCCCCTTCCTCCTCCCTCCTCTCCTCGTTGGCGGTTTTTCCCAGCCAAGGCCACGCCCTGGCGGCGGTGGCGGACCCCCTCCTCCCCAGGTGTTCCCTTCCTCCTTCACTTCCTCCTCCCTCCTCCCCTCGCTAGCGGCAGTGACGACCAAGACCACGGCACGGCGGCGGCGTATTCGCGGAGCTCGGGCGGCCGGCGGCGCCGGTGGTCGTCTCCTCCTCAGATCCAGCCGGTGGAAGGTCTCCCCGGACTCCCTCCTCACCGGCGGCGTTCTCCTTTTCCCCTTTCCAGCGCGCCCTCCGTCTTTCCTCAGTGGCCTCCTCCTTCCCAGATCTAGCCATGGGAGGGTCTCCCCGACCTTCCTCTTTGCTGGCGGCGCCGACCTGACCCGGCACGACGCGGATCCGGCAGATGGAGGGTGCTCCCGGCCTCCCTCTACGTCGGCGGCGTCTCTCCACCTCAGCCAGACTCTCTTCCTGTCGGTATGGGCAGCGCTCGCCGCCGGCCGACTGGTCGCCACTATGGGCAGCGCCACGCTGATGCTCTTTCCCCTCCACGTTCTCCATCCTCTCAGCGGTGGATGCTGCACAACGACGCGTCTTCGCCGCTCGGTGGCCCAGTCGCCGCCCGGTTCCGGCGGCTGGCTTTTCCGGCGCCGTCGTTGGTGGATGTCGACCACTGGTGCCCTTCCCCACTTTCTTCTGTGAGATCTGCGGTGGCAGGGGCCCGTCGCCCTAGCCCTGCCATGCCGCTGGCTTCGGGCCTTCCTCTGCCTGCCCGTCTCCTCTAGGTCGTCACCTTGTCCTCCTAGTGGCCGCTGCTCCGCCCCCACCCCACTGACTCTCCCTTCTTCTGGAGAGTGGTGGCTCGGGCCGTGTGCCCCCGACCCTCCCCCGGTCCCTTCCTTCGTCGTCTGGGGGTGGTTCGTCGGTCCAGTTGGGGAGCGTCCGTTTGTCCTCGCTGTCACCTCTTCCGTCCCCCTTCCCTGCCGGAGGGGTGGTGTCCGGCCTCGTCGTCCCCCTCGCCTCCCTCCCTCTTTTGGGAGGCAACGGTTTGGGTAGCCTCGGCAGCCGATGGGTGTTTCCGGCTTGCTCGTGGGAG
This sequence comes from Raddia distichophylla, assembly GCA_005191435.1. Classification (NCBI taxonomy): domain Eukaryota; kingdom Viridiplantae; phylum Streptophyta; class Magnoliopsida; order Poales; family Poaceae; genus Raddia; species Raddia distichophylla. Next base: position 1,543,308 of record SPJY01001239.1, read on the forward strand.
GCTATCCCATGGCGTTGGTGGCTTGTTCGGTTCGTGAGACTGTGGCGCGGGTTGGTGGTGGTTCCTGTTTCGCTGCTGAGGTTTTCAGCGACGAAAGCTCAGTGCTCCTTCCTGGCGCGCTAGTTCCTGTTGAAGTATTAGTGAATTGCCCTCTTTTCCCCATCAACTTAGGCTTTTGGATGAACTGGTTACGACATGTAGCTTAATATGGTATCAGAGCTAGATGTCTCGAGTCCGATCGAGTCCTGGCCGGCGTAATTAAATAAGTCCGGCAATTAAATAAGTCGTCCACTCTATTCCACGTTTGAGCCCTGAGGGAGCCTTCACGTTCGGGGGAGTGTTGAAGTATAAGTGAGTTGCTCGGACATGCATCTTAATAGTTCTTACTGCATTATTTTAGGATTAACCGAAAATTATTAATATTTTAAGATTATGTGATGGTTTTATTGAACCCTGTTTTGAGTATTATATATGAAAGATATCAATAGATTCTGTGAGATGAATCACCCATTCACCCGTGGGTGCAAGGGGTACGCGCGTTCGTACGCACCGCCCATATATTCGCACCATGGAAAGATGGAGAGTTCAACGATGCGATTGGTACCCTTTTCTAGGATGTGCCGACCATCGGAACAAGCTAGTGTGGAACAAAGGTGATTGATCGATCAAAGGCATTTCACTTGTGCAGTTGTGCGTGAAACTCGTACATGTTGGCAGGTTGGATTGTGCATGCAGTGCTATTCATGCAAAACAGCAAAAGCATGCAGTGCTATCCACATCTGGGGCGAGAACTATTTTTTGTAAGCCTGCGTGGAAGATTAATTTACCCAAGTAGTATTTTATTTTTATCAAAAACCATTAGCAAGAAAGGGCTTTAGTCTTGTACGGGCTTGTTTGCTGACCGTGGGAAAAAATATTAGGGGAATGAAGACATGAGAATAATTGGTCATTAATTTTGAAACTAAGACTATGTTCTTTTCAGCTTAACAGATTAACGGCTTAATAGATTAACGAATTATCTACGTTTTGAGAAGACATATGCTTTGAGTTTTTTAATCTATTTTTTCGCTGTTTTGAAGGTGAGTCCTAACGCTTTAAAAAAAAAGTTAAACGAAATGGATTCGAATCTCGAGACTACCTTGAGAAGCTCTCGAAGTTCGGTCATTTTAGCCGTTCAGCTGTTCAATCATTCAGATCAACTCAAAAGAACAAAATCTTAAATTCAATAATACAGTCTTAATTCGATGGACGCAGGCTACATCCCATCCACGGACAAACCATGCAGTTGTAAAAATCCATTGCGTTTGTATCCTCTCTCCATATTTTCCATTCTTTCTTCTTTCTCCCCTAATCATTTGTGAGGAAACTGCCATTGGGAGGAGTCGCGCCAGTGTAACCCTCTTCAGCCTAAGTTTTGGGCAACTCCAGCGCCTTCGATTCAAACTTTGTTTCATGGTGAGATCTAAAGTATAAGCGGTCATTGAATCATAGTTCCAACCACCTTCCCATTAGGTGATATCTTGAGAAATCAAGAGGCCACTGGCCGGGTAGCTAAGGGGGCAATTGAGCTGATGGAGTTTGAGATTCAGTTCTTTGCACAGATGATTTTCAAGTTCTACATATTGACCGATTTCCTAGTCGAGTGGACTAACTTGGGCAGCTCTTGCCCGAAGCAGCAGTCTATCCCAAATGACTAATGGATTATGCATTTTGATGGCTCTCACTCCTATGAAGACTCGACGGCTGGAGTTGTACCTCTTTCCCCCACAGGCGAACAACTCCAATACACAATTTCTTTACACTTCCCAACAACTAACAAAGCCGCGGAGTATGAGGCCCTGCTGGTTGGGCTCCGAGCATGCATGCAAATCACTTGGAGTCCAGCGGCTTACTGTAAAAGGGGATTGACAGCTAACCATGTAGCAGGTAAACAAGGAGTATCAGTATTCCAATGCTTCAATGGCGGGTTACCTAGTTGAAGTGAGGAAGATGGAGAAGTAAAAGGGAGGGGCATGTTCGTCTTTACGTAGCTCTATTATAGCTCTGTAAAGTTTGAGTGGAGGAAGAATAGAATTCTAAATAACAGATGGGAAATTCTAAATTTTCATAGTGACATAACAATAATTATCTCCTCTAAATACATCCTCTACTTAGGCCCAACTCTTTTCAGCTTAACGACTTATCTATGTTTTGAAAAAACAAATGCATTGAGTTTTTTGAATCCATTTTTCGTTGTTTTGAATGTGTGCCCCAAAGCTTAAAAAAGCAAGTCATACATAATAGATCCAAATCTTGAGACTAACTAGAGAAGCATAAGCATGTTTTTTCAAGCGGGTTTTCAAGCTGGTTTGCCGGGATGGGGGTGGTCAGAGCATCCCCAGCAGGGCCCCCAAATTTCCCCCTATCGCTACAGTAACTGCTACAGTAATCGCTACAGTGCAAATTCCCTCTCACATACACCAAATTCCCTCCTGCTGCATTTGAAAAATTTTAAAATAGGGGGGCATTTGGGGGTGAGATGGGGATGCTCTTACTCTCCGGAATCTCAGCCAAACGAACCGTGAACGAGGAATTTCTCTAGGATTGGGCTGGGATCCCGACTCCCAAACAAGCCTTGATTCCTTGAATGGGCTAGCTCGTTGCATTTTTTGTACGGTGGCATGTACATGTATACGCGTGGATCGACCGAGTTTCTGTTTCATACGTATATACACATGGAATGATACATGACGGTTACAATTAAGGCCGGTATGCATGCAATTAGCTAGCTCAAATTAACTTTATTATTCTGCCCTCGACGTCCTTGCAAAAAAATCACGCAGAGCTTCATACATATAGTACATAGTATATACGTGGTTGAGCACAACCACTGCATGCATGCATGGCTGCATGTACATAGTGTGTGTCTATCGGTAGGATTGTGCATGCAAACATGCATGGGCACAGTCACACGATGTCAAGAACTGCGTAATATGCGATGAGCACAGGCAAAGAAACCAACGTTCCGAATATAACCCTGCATGCAAAATGAAGCAATTATTAGGTCCTTGCTGAATAGATGAGCACAAACGAAAATCAGCCAACCAGGAGATTGCAGTTTACTATATATATTAGCTATGAACACCGATATTTATATATCCATGGATGAGGGGAGACTTACGCAGTGCTAAGCACATCGGCGTGGAGCCCGTACTCCTTCGCGAACACGAAGGAAGCAATCGATTGAGGCAGCGCGGCCTGCAAGTGCATATATATGCATGGAGAATCATCGATTGGTAAATAATCGATCGGTTACATCAGAAATTAATTACGTCAACAATTCTAGTCAGTGTATCGTTTTGTAAATTTTTTTTGAAGCTTTGTGAGGTTTTAATAAAGATCTTAAAAATACTTTTTAACAAATTCTATCTTTTTCATTTTTTTTTAAGGTCCTTAACTTTTGGTTCAACCAAATCGAATCGAACCGGGAACAAGGAGGGTTTAAGCATGGCTATAGTAAATTGGTTGATGCCATTTTCACTTCACTACCGAACAGCATGATCACCCTTACATGCACGCAGCTCACACATCACGTTCACATCGACCGATCTGACGCACAAGTTAGCTCCAGCCTCCAGCCTACGCCAGTAGATCAGGCGGACACTTGTGCTGCGACCTGCTTGCTTCCACTAACCAGGAATGCCTAGCTCGGTCAGTGCGCTCACCGCCACCGCCATGCATCATCAACTCATCGGGCTCGATCGCCATTGCCAAGTTCGTCGCTTCAACGTCATGCATGCACCGATCTAGAAATTTATTACGTTTATTCCAGGTATCTCTAGGGGTGTGTCACATCGATTAGAGCACCAATACCGGTCAGTTTAAAATTTTTGAGATTGATTAGTCATCAGGCGTTTGCATTGAGGGTTTTTTTGCAGACGCTTTTGCTGGCCGTTGGATCCTCCCCCTTTTGTCTTCTTTCTCAGGCGAGCCGCGAGCACATCGCCTCCCTGATCCCCTTCCTCCTCACGTTCTCCGCCGCCAACGCCACCAACTTCGCGCGCCTCCTCCTCCGCCGCCACCTCCAGCCACCATGCACGTCGGACGGCGGCGCCCTCGCCGCCGGCCGCTCCGCCTCCTATCCACCCTCTGCCGGCCGGCCTCGCCCACCCTAACCACAACTACGGCATCCTAGATCCGCCCGCCATCGACCGACCCAACCACTACCTCCCCCCACCCCCGGCTCCGGCGGGCGGCGGCATCTCCGCCGCCACCCTCACGATCCCACCCAACCGCCGGGCCGCCACCTCCCCTCGACCCTCAATCTATGACCGGGGAACAATGGGGACCCCTCCGAACCCCCAACCCTAATCCCTAACCCGAGCGGCCCCGGCGGCCGGTGATGGAGAAGAAGGCGGAGCCGGAGATGGGGAAGAAGGCGGAGCAATCCAGGTGAGTCGGTTGAATCTGGTTGGATTTCGCAGGCGCCTGCAACAAATTTGATTTTGCAGGCGTCTGCGAAATAGCAAATTTGTAAATTTTTTAGACTGTAACGCAAAATACGAAAAGTTCAAAGAGACGGATAGAAAAAGTAGCTAACGGTGAAATAGGATGTGAGGATAGAATAAATGCGGATGCTCTTAATTACCTGTATGATGGTGAGGCGCAGCACGTCGCCGCGGAGGCCGAGCGCGGCGGCGCCGACGAGCGTGGTGAGCGGGCCGGCGGCGAAGCGCAGCGCCAGGCCGAGCGCCGTCAGCCCCGCCCCGCACGCGATGATCCTCTCCTGCTGCGCCATGAACAGCCCTGCACAACCACAAGCACAAGCATGCATGGGCGCGTTCAACGACAACCATGTCCATCGATCACTCGCGATAGATGTACTCATATACATACGTAGGTTCGTGACTCGTGTGGCCACTTAACCTGTAGAGTCCCTTGATATATCGTACGTATACGTACGTACTTACCCATGCTGAACATGGACATCCCCGTGCCGGTCTTGGACATGACCTGCAGCGCGCCCGTCACGATGCTCGGCATGCTCAGGTGCCACCTGCATGCACGTACGTAAAACTCGCCAACTTCTCATGCATGCCATGGAGCTGAGTCATGCATCGAGGTAGCTCCTAGCTAGTATAGTAGTTTATTTGCTCGTGCATGCATGTGTCGACATATACGTGTGTACCTGAAGGCGATGCACGCCCACACGACGCCGAGGACGCTGGCGTACACGTTGGGGTTCCTCACGAGCTTCAGTCCGACGGCCATCACCGTCGGCCAGAACCGGATGCCGCCGGTGGCGGCGGCGGCAACGGCCGGCGCTTCGTGCACGTTCATCTCCACGTCGCCGTCGACCTTCCCCCGCGGCGACGGCGCCAGGGGCTCGACGCGGCGTGGCCGGTCGACGCTGCCGGTGGTGGACCCGTCGGCGCCGTCGCCGGCTGAGGAGGCGATCACGAGGTCGGCGCCGCCGACGACCCAGGCCTTGCGGAGCTCGAAGCCCAGCAGCAGGAGCGGGAACCACACCATGGACTGCACGACGGCGATCTGCACGACGAGGTCCTGCGCCCACCTGCCGTACATGGCGTCGAGCAGCGGCACGCCGACGACGAGCGTGTTGTTGAGGGCGGCGAGGGAGAAGCCGGTGATGGACCAGGAGTGGGCGCCGGCCTTGGCGAAGCAGCGCGCCCAGGCGGCCATGGCGGCGATGGTGAGCAGCTTGGAGACGGCGTCGGCGGCGATGACGCCGCAGTTCATGGAGAAGGGGTCGGCGCGGATCACGAAGTCGAAGGTGAAGAAGGGCATGGAGAAGTAGACCACCATCGTGTTGATGGCGCTGCACTGCTCCGGCGTGAAGAACCTCCACCACCGCACCGACCCGTATCCCAGCCCCAACGCGAAGTACAGCGGCGCCATTGCCGCCACCACCTTGTAGATATCACCCCACACTATCATCTTCCTTTGCCACTAAATCAATACAAATCAAGCTCTTACTATATAGCTCTAACCATGAAGAAATCAAGCTCGATCTCAGTGGTACGTGTATGTGTTTCTCAGACTCTGAGCTAGCTAGGAATCAATGAACTTGTGTGGTGACCTTGCATTGGTACTCCATATATATATAGCTTGGGAAGAAGAAATCAAATTAAAGTACACTGGGAAACTGAAACTGATGGAATGTGCTGGGAATGGATTCCCATGAGCAGCTATCTAGCTAGCCTCTACCTCAGCATGTAGAAACGGAGGGATTAATGGGACAGCCCAGAAACATACGTACGTAGTACGTACTTACTATATCCACTAGCTAGTAATGGATGCTAATGCCAATATGGATGGATGGAGAGCATGAGCATATGTGTGGAATCGAATTCTTATTCCTGGGGTCGATCGAGGGAGCAGCTGGTTTCGCTCGTGCTCCCTCTCGCATGCCTTGCTTCCGAGTGAAACAGAGTGGTTTATGCTTATTCAGTTACAAAATAAATTTAGTTTTTTAGTTGGTTTTTCTTGATTGTAAGGCTATTTCTAATTTTTTAAAATAATAATATAAACGAGGCAGGCCAACTCGAGAAGCGGATTTAACAACCTTCTAAAGTCTAGCTTAACATTCAACTCAATTCATCTTAGCCAGCTTATTCATTTAACTCAGCTAATTTGTTCAACTAAATTCATCCCGGTCGTCATACCACCATTGAAGCTCCGTCGCGCAATAGACATCATGGCTAAGCCTAAGATCTATGTGAGGAGAAGAGGCACTTTCAAGGACATCTATGTGAATTTAGAGTTAATTGTTAATATCTAAATATATAATTATCTATATGAACAGTGCTTTAGAGGAGGGAATACATAGTGCAATACCTCAACGGTGTCAATTTTTTTTTTTTTTGATCCGCCCCCTTTGGCTAGTGGGAGATATGCGGTGGATATTTAAATATTGAGCAGATATGTACAGTGCTTGCAGCCCATGGCACGAATGGTGGCATGCACACTACACTATATAGACCGCTTGCTGGCATGCACACATATATACTAGACAAACTTGCTGGCTTAAATTACACGCGCGCATGTACGAGCGACGACGTACGTATGCATTTCGACCGATTCAGCATGCATGCATGTTTATGCGTTCAGATATATATTCGCTTATGCATGATACGCGAAAACTAATTGATGAAATTAGATCAAATTTGTTTGGGACCGACTTTCTAGCAGTCGTTTGGGTCGCATCGATGTGATCCATATGATTTTTCTTTCGCCACAAGGCGCTCCAACTCCTCTTCCTTCTTCGCTCCACGCTCCTTTGCTGTCGTCCCAACCTTCACCAGCCACTACCCTTGATCGGTGGCATTCTCGCCGCCTTGCCACTTCTTCTCCTTTCCCTCGTCGCCACGTTGTCCTTTCCAGCCTAACCAGCCATCGATGTCGATCCGCCCACCACCAATGTTTGATCGCATTCATCCTTTCCCGTGGCTCCAGCACCATCATCGATGCCTCGCCTCCCCCACCATGAATTCCTCCCACTGATGGGCCGCTGCCAAACCGGCATCCGTCTAAGATTGGGGACACAGAACCCCACCCAAACCCTAACCCTAACCCGAATCTGGCAATTAGCCAGTAAGAAGAAGGGGAAGGAATGTGGTGGCAGAGGCATGCCGGAGAGGGAGAAGGAGGTAGCTGGAACGAGGCACGCAGGGTCGACACGATCACATGGGCGAATGAACTACCACCCAGGCGACTGTTGTGGACTGCTGTGGAGTACATGGGCCCCGAGGTATCTGGATAGCGGACCACGAGGACTACCCAACAGGGGATGGACCGAGCCGATTACACGCGCACGGGTATCGCCCGGACTGCTGTTTGCTTTGTATGGTAAGGAAAGGATAAAGATAGAAGTCTATCCTGAATAGAGAAGATATAGTTATAAACCCGGATAACTACGTGTCCAGGAAGAGAGAATAGAAATAGGAATTCTACCTCATAACCAACCTGGGACTTTACTTTGTAATTCTACCCCCACTATATAAGGCAGGCAGGGGACCCTGGCTTAGCACAGAATATGAAAGACGAAATCACTAGATCATCAGATTGTAATCTCATCATCATAATCGCAGAGCACAATACTAGGGTATTACCTACTCTGCGAGGGTCTGAATCTATATTTACCTTTGTCTTGTGTGACCATTGAGTCTGGATCCAGCGCATAGCCCCATATATTATATTGCCAACAACAAACATCGACAACTGCAATGAAGCAAAACTAAAATTTAAAATTTAAGAAATTACACTATAGCATCCAAATAGGAGGTTAAATTTAAGAAAAAATAATATTAATCTAGATGTGAAAACATATGGGGCACCATGCTCGTTATTATATAATTAAAATATGGTCCAACGGAGACACAACATTAATCCTAAGATCTAAAAATTCACACATTAATAAAAAAAGATAGATCTACACTCTTGATTGTTGTGGCACGGATTATAATGGATTAGATTGAATAGAAGAATTCATATGAACCAAAAAATTCATAATAAAAACTAATAGAAGTAAGAGTCCATGTGAGGTTAAACTAAGTTTGTATCTGCTCCAACAAAACAAATAACAAAAATTCAAAATAAAAACAATATAAATAATACTCCATATCAAATTAAAAGAAAGAGTTCATGTCGGCTTTTGAAATAAGTGTCGGATTTTTCCACCAGATCGAACGTCCTACCTACAGTGACTGCCTTGTTATTCATACAATCATCGGTTTTGCTCAAACGCAGGCGCCTACGTTTGAGCAAAATCGCAGGCGATTTTGCTTGCTTACCTTAGATCTGCGCGCGTCGTCTTCTCCAACTCTGGCCACCTCCGTCATCTTCTTCAACCAAGCGCCATGGAGCTCGCCGTCGCCGCCGTCTCGTCGCCGGCCGGTTCGGGTTAGGGTTTTGGGGGTGGGGTGATTTTTGCGCTCCCCGGCTATAGATTAAGGGTTGGGGGGAGGTGGAGGCCCGGCGGTTGGTCGGGGTTGTGAGGGCAGCGGCGGAGGCGGCGGCGGCGCCGCCGGAGCTGGGGGTGGGGGGGAGATGGTGGCCGGGCCGGTCGTCGGAGGGCAGATCTGGGTTAGGGTGGGCGGCGCCGGCCGGCGGTGGGAGGGTTGAAGGCGGAGCGGCTGAGGAAGACGAAGGGGATCGGGGGAGGAAGGAGTGTGCTGGCTCGGGCGTCGCTCACGTGAGAAACAAAAGGGCTGGGGGGTCACGCGTGCTGGCCGTTGGATCAAGATCCAACGGCCAGAAAAATCGCCTGTGCGTTGGCCCTAATCGCAGGCGACTGCGGTACAGTGGCTCCCTACAATCATACTGCCTGTCACGGAAAATCATCTGCTGGTTCCTTTCTAGCCACAGGAATGGAGTACGTACGTACGTCTCCTTCAACACGTCAAGGCTTTGAGCTGTGGGCTGGCAGAATGGCTACTTGCCCGGCGGCCGGCCTTGGTTCTGGTTCTGATTCCAGCTCCGAGCCCATTGTCTCCGTCAGTGCCCGCACCATCGACCGCCGTAGTTAGCTAATCAGCCGGTAAACATCGTTCTCATGTGTACACATATAGGCCGGGACACTGCAAATTAGTGCATGATCGCTTCTTTTGGCATTGTGTCTTTCCTCTAACCAAATCGAATGAATTGAACTATAAGGAACCAAAATAAGTGTGTTGTAAGAAGCTGGGCATGCGCATTCAACTAATGCAACGAGTGAAATGTACTTTGAAACATGTATTTTAAACTGATAGAACAAATCACCTTTGCCAATGGTGGTGGACTGGGTTGAAGAGCGCGCAGTGGTGGATCCAAACGCCTTCGTATTACGTTTTTAGTTTTTTTTTGTGCAATATTGATGTACGCATAAGGAGGCACCGCCGTCAATTCGATTTGCGTCCGTAATTAATAGAAAACGCACGGCAAAGATTTTGCGGGAACCATCGCGCATGCATGCAGCTTCATCGCGCCAGTTTCATGAATTAAATGTATCTCGATGCCTAAGCCTAATACGAAGGTGTTTGGTGGATGGTGAGAGTATTTTTTTAAAGAAAAACCTGCTGCCAGCACGACGTGAATTAAATGTATTACGCTGTGACTGTGAGTCATCTCGTTTTGGTCTCGATGCCCAAGCCTAATACGAAGGTGTTTGGTGGACGGTGAGAGTATTTTTTTTAAGAAAAATCTTTAATGAACGGTTAGATATAAAATACAGTAATATTTTTTTTGAGAGAAAAAAGAACTATATATTGTTCTATCATTTTTGGCATTGTATAGCTATAGAAGAGCTTCGAAATAATGTACCACTAGCACGTTATTCTTTTTTCCCGGCGTGCCATCTGCCATTTTTAGCCCAACAAAACGAGACTATTATTAACTGAGCTAATTCAAAATCCAACATGAAGTATCAGCTACCAATCCCATTTGAAATCGATTGCCGGCCAGACGGCCAGTACACTTGTAACATTGGTTCACAAAGTTTTTTCAAGGACTTTGGAACTTCTCATAGTTCGACATAATTGCTGTAAGGACAGAGAGATCATATTGGGAACAGCAACTGGCCGACAAGGACAAACAGAGGACAAGGTTAAAGGACGGCTCTTCTTCTTCCTACATGCAGGATGGTAAGGAAAAAAAGTTTAGAAGTTCAAGTAGACATGGTTGATCAGCTAGCACTAGTTTAGTCACTAATGGTGACTCCTCTTAGCACAAGCACGGATGCAACACAGGTCACCAGCATATATATGTATATACGCTAGTCGCAGTCGAAGGCAAACACGAATTCGGTATGTAAAAAAGAAGAGACTACATAATTAGAGTAACTAAAGGGAGATGTTTTCTTTTCCTAATGAGTGATGAGCATGCATGATGCACTATCTGGTTAAAGCAGATGGTTTAAATCACCCTGCCGACCGGCTCACCGGCTAGCTAGGACACAGTCAGGGAATGGAGCTAGGCAGCTAGCTGAGCTGCTCCAGCGTTCTGGCCACTCGAGGTGACAGGGACTTGAACCCAAGTGCTGATTAAAAGTATATATGAGTGCGTCCCTACGCTGAGCTATGATCCAAATTTAGGTCCCGTTGTTTTGAGCTGATCTGAACGACTGAAGGACTGAAATGACTAAACTTCGTGAGCTTCTCGAGGTAGTTTCGAGATTTGGATCCATTTCGTTTGACTTGATTTTTAAAGCGTTAGGATCCATCTTCAAAACAGCGAAAAACGGACTAAAAAACTCAAATCATATATCTTTTCAAAACGTAGATAAGTCGTTAAACTGTTAAACCGTTAAGCTGAAAAGAACACGGCCTCAAAGAAGGCCAATTTTTGACGGAGCGGATGGAATATATACAATATGCCTATATATTGATGGAACATACCCATTGTATCACTCGAATATTTGATTGTGTCTGTTGGAACATAAATGTTCTATCGATGCAACACGCCCTAACAAATAACAACTGGCTGATCGACCTCGGTCAAAGGATCACCCCCCAGATGGTACCGGAACTCATCTCCCTACTAGCACGGTTGTCTCAAAGCACATGTTCTGCGGGTGTGGCCGATCAATGGACCTAGCGCTTCTCCAATGACGGGTCCTTCTCTGTCAGATCCGCCTATCGGCTACAAATCATCGGCTGCTGCCACTCGCCGGCAATCCAACTCGTTTGGAGACTCTGGGCCCCGTCAAAATGTAGGTTTTTTCTTTGGCTCCTGCTCCTTCAACGCGTCTCGACGTCACGCTCTGCAACGTAGGCGCCTACCAAATGCCTACTTCTGCCAGCTGTGCTTGCGCAATCTAGAGACCCCCGAACACCTTTTCCTCCAATGAGATTACAACGCATTTATTTGGGAACGCCTGGCCCACTTGATGAACTCCACAACCATCGACCCGTCGTCCTGGAGACATCAGTCCAATGTCCTAGCCTGGTGGAATGAGGATATACTCAAAGGTAGGGCTCTGCCTGGCACTTTATCAATAATCTCTGGGACCATATGGCAGTTGTGGCTCGAGCGCAACAACCGGCTTTTCCGCCAAATCGAGCGACCCCGAGTCATCTTCCACCAGCACCTCATCGATGAACTACGGCTCTGGATGGCCGCGGGAGCCAATTTTGCAATCATGTAATCAATCAATCAATTTTTTGTGCCCTTGGGGGGAGGGTCCAATCCCCCAACCTGTAATTCTTTTTCAATTTGATCAATAGATGGCAGCCCCTCCTGCCTTTTGATTCAAAAAAAAAAACATGCAACACGAAGACACTGAAAAAAAACATACCAACTATCAGACCATCTCAATAAAATCATTGAAACAAGAAAAAAAAAAGGTTGATGAAATATGACAAAAGGCTTGACGAAACATGTTGAAACATAGTCAACCAGTGTTGAAACATGCTAAAAACTGTTGAAACAAGACAAAAAGAATGTTGGAACATAGAAAAAGAATTGATGGAACATACCAGAACCTAATAAAAACATCAGACTCCACAATGAATCATCCACCAGGGGCGGAGCTTAGCTAGGGCCAGGGTGGGCCTTGGCCCTCCCTACAAAATTGTATTCTTTTCATTATATACCAATATTTGCTATATCTTAAGAAAGTTTTTAGCAAAATATAGCAATATGGCCCCTCCAACCTTGGCAAATATAGTGTTGGCCCCCTCTATTTTTTTTGTTCAAGCTCCGCCACTGTCATCCACCTCAATACTGAGCTAGATGCTTTGTGAGAGTAAAAGTGATGTTTTTACAAGCAAACTTAAATATTCTATACGTACAAGTGTGATGTTCCAATGGAAAAAAATTATGGCACATCTCATCTTCACTTTCTTGTTCCTCAAATTCAACGAGCTCCTGTCATGCTCACCGAATTCGGCCACATAGCTCGGATGAGCTCATCGTGAAGGAAGCACTACACAGGAGCATGCATGAGAGAGAGAGAGGTAGGAGGAGGAGGAGGTGCTGGTGGCTCCGGCGAGTGGCGGCAAAGGACGACAAGACTATGTGCGGGAGAGGAGAGCCAGCAATCATCGGCACCGACATCGCGCTGCCATGCGAGCAAGGAATCGTGTTGCCCACAAGAAGCAAAAGAGGAGGAAGGAGTGGTGTTGGGGCACCACAACAAGTCGCTAACCTGCTGGGAAAATAGCAGCGAATCACGGAAAAAAGGAGCAGTGTTGCCCACCCACGTGAACCTTATAGGGGGCGACCGAGATCACAAGTATTTCCGTTAATCAAAGCATTTATTTAGAACAAAAAGAAAAGAATAAAGATGAAATATTTAGAAAATAAAATTCAAACGTCCCTTTAATACACCACCTTACTAACATTGCGTTATGGATTAACCCTAGATCTCATAGGATAATTAGAAGTAAGACAAGATAAATTTGAAAGTACAAAAAACCACGCATGTTAACATTGCTTGTGAAACATTGGTCTTGCTTTGCTAAATCATGGTGTCTACCGTTGCAAAAAAATATTTTAGTGAGGTGAAACATTTTAGAGACACCACTTCGACAATATTTTTATCAATAAATTAGCCTTGCTCATGTTTCATTAGTATTTTCAACATATTTTCACAATGTTTCACTAATATTTTGCCTATATTTTGTCATAACTTCTTGCAGGTATGGGTCTCGTTTTAGATCCCTAGGTATTCAATTTCAGGCCTGAGTCTAGAACTATATCCCATTTTAGACCCATGAATACCAAAAATAAATAAGGAAAAGAAAAAAAGACAATCTAGGTCATCCAATCCACCACTCAGCATAGTCACTGGGCCTCTCCCCACCCTCTCCCACCACCTGCCATAAAAGTCCTAGCCCAATTAACACTATCCCTCTTCACTTCTAGTCTCCCAATAAATCTAGCTGGTAGCCGGTGCGCATCTCACCCCTCCCACTATGACTCTCACTCCAACACTGACTCTTTCTCTCCTATCCCCAATGGTGGCAGGCTAGCAGCGGCAACCCTTCCTCTCCCAAAACCGTCGTCTCCATGGATCCGCCACCCTGATCCCTCCCTCTTCCTCTCCTAAACGGCGGCAAACTCTCCACGAGTACAACGACATGCTCCCATCCGTGGCTTTCCATTTGGCGCGGCGTCACCTCCCCTTCAACCTGACCTCACCAGCATAATCTCCTCCTGTAGATGCGCCCCCACAGCACAACCTCTACTTTAGTCCCATTCAACTCAACATCCCCTTCGGCACGGTGCTCCACCAAGTATGTTGCCCTCACCGGCATGGTGTGACGTCCTTGTGCGGCCGTTAGCAAGATGCTGCTCTCCAGCATAGTCTTTCTTCCTCGACATTGCAGCTCTCGTCGACAACCTTCTCATCTTCTCTCTTGTAGAACGATATGGTGACGGGTGAGGTTGGACCCAATGGGCACCTGTTCGGTCTAGGTATCCGTCAGGTCTAAGTATGGATCCTCGTTTAGACATGTGAATAACGTTGGGTTCATGTTGAGATTTGAGCAGAAATTTCAAGTCCCAGGTCCGAATTTGAGCCGGTGGGATCCAAAATTATGGGCCCAATTGCAACACAAGTAGGGGTGGAAACGAGCCGAGCCGTGCCTGGCTCAGCCGAGCTCGGTCAAAAACGAGCCGAGCCAGGCTCGGCTCACCATTTTGGCGAGCCCCAAAAGTGGGCTCGGCTCGAGCTCGGTAACACCTCCGAGCCGAGCCGAGCCACGAACCAAAGGTGTTTCATGTTCAAAATATAACAACGAGCCGACCCGAGCCAAGCCGAGCTCGGTCAGAAACGAGCCGAGCCGAGCCTGGCTCGGATCGCTATTTTCCTGAGCCCCAAAAGTGGGCTCGGCTCAAGCTCAGAAGCACCTCCGAGCCGAGCCTGTCCGAGCCGAGCCGAGCCACGAGCTAATTTTCCAGCCTTGTTACACAACCCCACTACTCCACTGAGTAAACCAAAGAAAAGAATAGCATGACGGTTCATCTGTCTTCATCGAAACGCTACTCTTTCTCACTGATATGATATGCGGACCATCTACGTATATAACAATGAACCAAATTGGAATTTTAAGCTTATATGCATCATGTGCCATATAAACAGCCCGTGTTATTTTCCGTGGGCCTACTTACAAAACCGACCAGGGCTTCTTCTTGCAGCACAAGAAGAGACTCCCGCGCGCGTCTCATCCGCGTTAAAATCGAAGCCCTCTTTCATTTTTTTTTTAAAATCTAAGCCTTCTCCACCCACCCGCGGCGCTTCGTCCTGACCTCACCGTGCGATCGCCGTTGCTCGAAGCAAGCGAGGCGGAGGAGGAGCAGCCGCCGCGGAGAGACCACGAGGGAGCGATGGCGAGGTTCGACCCGTACGAGAACAACGGCGGCACGTGCGTGGCCGTCGCCGGCGCCGACTACTGCGTGGTCGCCGCCGACGCCCGCCTCTCCGTCGGATACAGCGTCCTCTCCCGCGACCACTCCAAGATCGCCCACCTGTACGCTTCCCCCCCTCCCCCCCTTCCTCTCTTCCGGCCTCGTGTATGGCTATTGGAGGCACGGGGTCGAATCAGATTGGGGATGGCTTGTCCTAGCCCCAGCGCTTGGTTGTCCTGTGTTTGTGCGGTGGTGGGTTACTTTCTGGTTCGTAGCTGCGTGGAAGATAAATCAGTGAGTTTATTTATGCAGCGATTACTGTCTGGGAGCCAGTGATAGGTAAATGTTCTGCATCCTTTGTTGGGTAAAGATTTGCAGCGGTTGAAAAACTATGCCTCGTTGCCGTAATTTTACAGAGTGCACGGAAGGCTGTGGTAGTGATCAATTTTTTTCCCAATTGAATCTGTATAAAAATGCTAGGACAATTGGACTTGTCATTTTCTGAAAACTAGTCCAAACCATGTATCCTAAAATATACAAGCTTGCTAGTAGCTTGTGTAAGTATTTTTCTGCTAAAATTAGTCCAAATCGTATTTCCTAAAAATGAATGAGTTTGATAGTAACTTATGTACACATAAGTAGATCTGTTGGACTGAAAATATAAAACCCAAAATGGCGAATTTTATAATTTTTTAGTCGAAAAATTAAGGCAACCTGATGTGGATTAGGCAGCATCTTGCAGCAGCCACGCATGGGTAAACAGCATTATGATAATACCCGCCGGTTATCGACGGCAGCGCCTAGGAACTGGATTTGTTAGCAACATGAGGGGCCATTTTCTCTTGGCCCAACTTCTTCTTGGGCTGCAGGCTTTGCTGCGGCTGGTTCATGGGCCTCCTCTTAGCCCAACTTCTTCTTGCGATAATAGACTCTTATCTCGAGACATAACACAACCCGTCAACCCTAATGCAAAAATTTGCTCAATTTTTTAAAATTGAGCCAATCGATCTATCCTAATTCTAAAGTTTGCTAAATTTCTGAATGAATATGCTCATTTTGTTTTCTCTGCTGCACTTTAATCAGGTCGGACAAATGTGTTCTGGCCTCATCAGGATTTCAAGGTGATATCAAAGCTCTGCAGAAGAACCTGGCTGCAAAGGAGTTGGTAAGTTTGATGACTGACTCAGTTCTGTTACCTGCTTTAAGAAGTTTCAGCATGCTAAGCAAAAGTTTTCTGCAATCTGCTTTAACCATCCTTGCAGTTGACCTTATTTCAACATTCAAATAGAATATATGGCGATTTTGATCCAATGTTTTGTTTCTGTTATAACTTAATCTTATTGCAACACTCGAATAGAATATCTGGCTATTTAGATCCAATGTTTTGTTTCTTTTTCAGCTTAACCACCACGAGGTGGAAAATTTGTCGTTCTTGCATGGTCCTTCATTATTCAGTTTTGATCATTGCACATATGTGATCCTCAATCCCACCACGACGAGTTTCTAATGTGTTGAAATTGCTACCGTTCTAGGTCTATGAACACAACCATAACAAGAAGATGAGCTGCCCTGCAATGGCACAATTACTGTCAAACACTCTCTACTACAAAAGATTCTTCCCATACTATGCTTTCAATGTTTTGGGTGGACTGGACAGCCATGGTATGATCCAGCTTACTTGTTTTCACATCGATCTCTCAGTATGAATCATGCCTCTGAACATTTCTTATCCTTTCACAGGTAAAGGCTGTGTCTTCACATACGATGCTGTTGGGTCGTATGAGCGGACTGGTTATAGTGCTCAGGGAACAGGTGCAACATTAATGTTGCCCGTTCTAGATAACCAGTTAAAATCTCCTAGCCCTCTACTACTGCCAGCTCGGGTGAGTCTATACAAAATACAAATATAGTGTTTATAACTGGTTGGCACATAGACTTTCAGGCTTGATCTTCTTCAGATGTTTTTCCTCAAAAAAATCTTCTTCAGATGTTTCGTTAGCATTTAGGTGGCCAATTGTAGTTAATAGACACGCTCATGAAAATAAAATAATTACATATAGGAATAAAGTACACAAAATTTCCTTTTGTTTTTTAGTTGCAGTGCATAACTTTGTTGATTTATCTGAATTCAGAACTCCAATGCCATGCTAATTGTGCAGGATGCCGTGACACCCTTGTCTGAATCGGATGCGGTTGATCTGGTGAATGATGTATTTGCATCCGCCACAGAGCGCGATATCTACACTGTATGCTGCTTTCTTTAGATGATCAATAATTAGTAGTCACAGATTAAACATTCTGATTCAAATGCTATTGTTCCATGAATTTTTTCAGGGAGATAGGTTGGAAATCGTAGTCATCAACAGCTCTGGTGCTCACCGAGAATACATTGATCTAAGGAAGGATTAACGTGGGAGTGAGATACCTCTGAAACAACAACACCACTACAAAAATCACTTGTTATCACAGACCGCCACCAGATACAGAATGATACATATTCTTTGTACTTCCTATTAGATGTATTTAAATTTCTGTTTGTTTACTGTTGCAAAATTGACTACAAATGACATTATATTTCATGCTTATTTAATATACTTACGACGTAGTTCTGCCAATTGTTTACTGAATCATTCCCAACCTAAATTCAGCTAATTTTTCAAAGTTCGTAGCAGAAAACAATCGGTAGGATGACATAATTGACCTCTCTCTCTTGGAAAGATGGAGAAAGAGCAAACTAGTTTTTTTTTTCTTTTTGAGAGCGAGCAAAGAGCAAACTAGTTGATCAATCAAGAGCTCTGCAGTCTTGATATCGTTTACCAGGTCTAATCTCATAATCATCCACCTAATAAAAAGGAACAATTTAGAGCTATACACTTAACTCCATTTCATTTTCATTTTCAATTAGAATAGCACCCTTTTATTTTCATTCGTATATCTTCTCTGTACTTGACTCTGTTTCAGCTCCTACTAAATGAAACGGCAGATCCTCTGCCAACTAATGTTTCAAAAAAAAAAAAACTATACACTAACTAGTTGATCAATCAAGAGGCTATACACTTAACATAGTTCTAACTAGTTGATCAATCAAGAGGCCTGCAACGCAATGTCACCACTCACCAGCACACAGGGCTACTCTGTGTCAGAAAATTGGCTGGTTACCTGTTTTTTTTTTCTCTCCTCTTGATCTTTAACAAAATTTGTCCGCAGCTCCCCAAAATCTGCCCGATCGATTGTCAAAATTTGCACAAAAAAAACCGAAATGAATCTGCAACCTCCATTCAAGGTGGAGGAGCAACACCCATGGTGACAGCGTTGAAGATCTCCATGTACCCAACCATGCCAACCAAGACGTCTTCCTCGGCGTCTTCATTGGTGACCCAGAGGTGCGTGGCCCTGTGCGACAGCATCTGCGCCATGACGGCGGCGAGCGAGCTCGTCGGCCTGCATGTCAGCACGGCGTTCTTCCGGTGGCTCGCCGCCGTCTGGCCGGCGAGGCTCGCCGAGAACCCGATCCTCCTGCTGCTGAAGCTCGCCGACCTTGCGTAAGTCACAGTGCCATTGTTGTCGACACCCTCTCGCCGTGCGCCGCCGCCGCCGTCGCCGTCTCCACCGGCCGGAGCTGCCCCATCCTCGTCGCCGGCGACAGCGACGGCGAAGCTCACCGCCGACAGCTTCGCCATCGCATCGGCGGCCGAGATATAGTCGCGCTTCCACAGCCTGTGCGCCGAGATCTCTCCCACGATCACGTGCGACCCGTCCTGCCTCGTCTGCAAGACGGCGACGACGCGCGGGTCGGAAGGTATCTCCCAGACGGCCTCCATGGCCGGCGACGAGGCCTCGACGTGGCGGTAGTCATGGCAGACGGCGCCGAGGGAGGAGACCGACCGCAGCGGGATCGGCGCGAGGGCGCCGAGGCAGTTGATGAGGAAGCGGACGATGTCCTCCCGCGTGAGGCAGCAGTACCTGTCGCAGCCGAACGTCGACGGCGACGACCTGCTGATGATCTGCGCCGGCGCCGACCGCGGCGTCCCGGTGATCTTCAGCACCGCCCGGTAAAATGGCGCGAACGGGTGCTTGTTCACGGCGCATCCTTCCGTGATGTGCTTGCGCACGAGCACGCGCCTCGCCCCCTGCTTCATCAGCTCCACTATCTCTATCAACCTTGAATCAGATCGAAGGGGGTCAGCTTATTTAGCTCGTGTCACTGATCAATGATCAGTTCGTATCATAATCATAGAAGATGCATGCAAGGATTAGGATGGGCAAGGATGCAATGAAATGTAGCTTGAATGTAGAAGAGAATCGATTATGGTCAGGTGTTCTTGATTTCTATGCACAAGAGGAGTCTAGGCAAGAAGTGTTCTTGATTTCCATGCATGCAGAATAAAGTGGCCGGCGTGCTCACCTGGTGTCGGGCTGGACCTCGCGCACCAGCGCGGGCTCCTGCGCCACGACGTCGCCGGCCGGCGTCCTCATCGCGGCGGCGGCGCCGCCGGGGTGGGATGCCAGGAAGGCGACGACGTCGAGCGAGCTCAGCAGGCCGACCACGCTGTCCGCGGCGGGCGCAGTCGGCGAGGCGCCATCGCGCCAGACGGCCACGGCGGCCTCCGGCGACGATGGGATGGCCGACGCCGCGGCGGAGAGCGGGGCGGAGGCCGGGATGCCGGCGAGCGGTGGCTTGCCGGCGGTGAGGTCGGCGGCGACCGTGCGGAGGAAGACGACGCGGGCCATTCGTCTGCCGCTGGGGCCGCGCGACGGCGCGAGGCGTGCGTTGCTGGCCTCTGGTTTGTCGAAGGCCGAGAGATATTGAGCGTTTTCTTCTCGTGTTTGACGAAATCAAAAACCTCTTTTTGAGTGCGGCCTACAAGTATTTGGTTTAAAAATAAATTGGTTTTTTAAATTCTGCGATATCATGAAGCCGTCTCTTAAAACTCTAAAAATATGAAAATGCTTTTCATCTGACGTTTCGCTGCAATCAGATACCGCCCTTTTTTTTTTTTTGAAGGAGCTGGCAGGAGCACTGCCGAAACTTTATTAAGGAAGGAAAAAAGGAAGAACAAATACAGGGTTGCACCCAGAAAACAAGGGACCAGGAGCACAACTAAAAACTGAACAAAGAGCAGGGAAACAACTCAGCCTTACACCAGCTGGAACAGAAAAAACAGGCGTCCGCGACTAGTAGCAACACATAGACCTGAACAGCGCCAGCAAGCAGAACGAACAGCCAGTCGAACTCGCCGCAGCCAGCCGGCGCCATGAGCAACCTTAGCCTGAGACCAAATCGAACCAGGACAGCAACGGAGCAGAACAGCGCTGCCCCAGGTGATCAACCGTTGTCATCAAAATTGAAAGCCATCATCCAGACCAGCAGGTCCTGCTTAATAGTCTGGAGAACCTGCACAACATCATGAGATGTAGCTCTGAAAATGCGCTCATTACGCTCAATCCAAACATTCCAGGAGACGAAAATTAATAGGCCATCGAACTGCTTCCTCTGGTTCTTAGGGATCTTCCTCCGCATGCAAAACCACCAAGAACCAAAGTCTTCGTCAACAGTCGGCATCCTCAAATTGAAATCGTGCAACTCATGCAGCACATGATACCAAATGTTTTTAGTAAAAGGGCAATGTGCAAGAATGTGGTTAGCTGTTTCCACATTTACCCCACATAACAGACAAAGACCGAAATTTGGCCATCCTCTGCTCTGGAGACGGTCAGCAGTGAGAATTTTCCGCTGAACCGCAGTCCAAATAAAGATTTTGCATTTTGTTGCTGTCTTGGCCTCCCAAATTTGATGGAAGAAGCGGTCCTGCACAGCGCCAAGAAATTGCGCACCGTAGGCCGATTTTGCATCATAAACACCACTGCTATTCCACCTCCAAGCCAAGGTGTCCTCCTGATTGAGAAGGTTGAACTGATGTACACTTAACCACAACCTTACATATTGCTGAAATTCCTGATCCGTGATCAATTCAGCAATGTCTGAGTTCCAAAGTCCATTAGAAATAGCCTGATTGACATTGATACCTTTGTTTCTAGAATTGAGGAAGCATAGAGGAGCTAGATCTTTGGGCGCTTCACCTTGCATCCAACGGTCTGTCCAGAACTTTGTGAACATGCCATTACCGATGACAATCCGGGAGCTTGCTTGGAAAAAATCTCGGTCGGTAGCATTAGCTGGAACATACAATGCAGACCATGGCTTAGCAAAAGAGCCCCATGAGTACCAAAGCCATCGAAGCCTCAATGCCCGACCAAAGAGAGTAAGGTCTTTGACACCTAGACCACCCAATCTTTTCGGCCTACAAACCCGCTTCCAGTTGACCAAGCAAGCTCCTCTTCCACCAATGTGAGAACCCTTCCAAAAGAAATCGCGACGAAGCCTGTCAATTCTCCTTATAGCCCATTTGCTGAAGTCAAAAACCGATAAGTGGAACACTGCCAAAGAAGTTAAAACCGAATTGATGAGCACGAGCCTAGCGGCCTTTGAAAGAAGAGGTCCTTTCCACCCTGCAATCCGTTTTCCAATTCTATCCAAAAGAGGTTGATAGTCTGCTTTTTTGAGATTAGTAGGACGGAGAGGAAGCCCTAAGTACTTACAGGGGAAATGATTGACCTGCATGGGGAAAGGAGCAAGAATTTGCTGCAAGTCGACATGCTGACAACTGATCGGGAATACTTCAGATTTGTGAACATTTACTGAAAGACCAGTAGCTAGTCGAAAACAGCTAAGGATAGTACTCAGAGTGTTAATGTCCATCAAGGTGGGCTTCAGAAATATGGCAACATCATCTGCATATAAGGAAAGCTGAGATTTGTCGACCTCCTGAGAAACAGTGCTTAAGAACCCTAACTGTCTTGCTTTCCTGAACAAAAGAAAGATCGGTTCAAGTGCCAGGACGAACAATAGAGGGGACAACGGGTCCCCCTGTCTTAGACCTCTTCTATGTGCAAAGCTATGCCCAAGAGTACCATTGAGGAGGATACGAGATGAAGAAGCAGCCAGAATAATTGCAATCCAGTTTCTCCATTTTTGACCAAACCCTAACCTTTGCAGGAACTCTAAAAGAAACTCCCAACTGATGGAGTCAAAAGCCTTCGCGAAGTCTATCTTGACAAAGAGACACTCCTTTTTTTTCTTGTGTAGATCCTGTATTGCTCCTTTAGCAAAGACAAAGTTGTCTTGAAGACAGCGACCTTTAATGAAAGCGCTCTGAGTGGAGAAAATCAAATCATTCATGCATGGTGCTAAACGGTTAGCAAGGATCTTGCTGAATAGTTTACCGAAACTATGAGTGAGGCTGATGGGCCTATAGTCACTAACGGAAGAAGCATCCACTTTCTTTTTGAGTAAGACAATGTGTGCGTTGTTGAGGAGCGATAAGTGAAGGCCGTTGCAATTGTATAGCTGATCGAGCGCCTTAATGATGTCATCTTTGATCGTACTCCAACATGATTTATAGAACAAACCTGTGAAACCATCGGGCCCGGGGGCTTTCTCTCTATGGAGTGCTTTGACGGCCGCTGTAATTTCTTCGATGTCAAACGGTCGATCAAGATCAGCAAGATCATGAGAGGTAATCCCCAGGTTATTCCAGGACAACGTGGAGGTTCTCGGTATTTTAGTACCAAGAAGTCCTTCATAAAAGGAAAGAAACTCATCATGCTGTAATTAGCACATTTCATTGGCAACAAACCAAACAACTACCAATTCTCTTATTATATTTGGCATGTTTTGTTGGCTACAATCCAAACGACCAAAATTTGCCAACAAATTGGTCACGCCCTATTAATTGGCATGACCAATTAATTGGCATGGCCATCCAAGGCCACGAACCAAACATTGGTACGAGCTGAGACCTCCCTCCGAGTCGCTCTCCTCTCTCGAGCGACTTGGGACTTGGGAGACCTCGCCGGCGCCCATTCTCTCCACCGTCGCTGCTCCGATGATCTAACTGGCCCTCTCTCTCTCCCCCCCTTAATTAGACCAGCATATCGGTGTGACGGCTCGAGGGCTCCAAGCCAGTTCCTCACCGAGGTTGGCTGGACGAGGTCAGATCACAAGAGCTTGAAAGGCTGAAGAGGCGGCATGGAAGATTCGGGTGGTGGCGCTGACAAACTCGAGGGAAGGCGGCATATTGCTCTCTCTTTTACCCTTACTTTGTTATCTTGTTGATAGACTTGATAATTGATTCATCTATCTGAGTTTTATTGGTTAAGATCGTACCTAAGACAACTTGCTGCTTTTGCCACAGCCCACTTGAGACAATTGACCACCTATGCGGATCCTGCACTTTCGCCTTGGCGGTTTGGCGAGCTCTGCTACCTCAACAACCCTCTCACCTCAGCTCGGTCGGTTTCTGTGACTGGTGGCTCTCCAAGCAAGCTGGCCTCCCGAAGCACACTTCACAGTTTCTCAATGGCTTCATCATCTAGGTGATTTGGGAAATCTGAAAGTAGCGGAACAGGCGCATCTTCCATAACCAGACTCTTCCCGCCTCCCAAGTCGTCGCCATAATTAGGGATAGTCTAGCCACCTGGGTGGCAGCATCCTCGCCTATATTGCTCCCTAATTGATTTTCCCTCCCTCCCCTTCCAGTATATTGTGTACAGTTTTTCCCTCTCAAAAAAGATCGTACCTAAGATGATAATTTCTTTATTCGTTAGCCTTGTTTGGATTTGTTTCTTTGTGTTTCAATTTAATTTTTAGACCTAATTGGATATTTAAAGCTAATCATGTCTTTTGTTGTCGATTACAGTATCAAATTGGCGGGCACACCTAAAATCAAATTCTGGTGCCTACGGGGGCTCTGAAGCTTAATCTCCATAGTGTGTATGGTCGATATATTTTTTGGCGCGAACATCTTTCTAGTGTTTTGAACAAGCATCCGATGCGGTGGTGGCTGCTAACGTTTAGGCCAAGCATCGCGTGCATCGTACCGCAGACAACAGTGTTCGCAATTGTATCGCAGACAACAGTGTTCGCAATTGTATCGCAAACAACAGTGTTGGCGCCATCCTGTGTGCTTTGGTCAATAATATGCGGCTAGCAGCTATAGGCTTTGGTCAAGCAACTTGTGTGTTGGCGGCAGGAGGCTGTCGACTTAAGTGGAATGCTAGGTATTCTTTGGTGTTCTATTGATAGCTGTTGCTTCTCTTCATCCCACTCTCTCTCCGTGTGAATATAGTGCGATTGCTCTCCTTTTTGGAATGAAATAGCATAGCTTCCGTCTCTTGTGTTTAAAAAAATGGTTAGAGTTAGACAAAGTATGATAAAGTTGGCTTCCATCCAAAGTTGCCGGTGCTAGATGGTGTAGGGTCCTCCAGGATCACCGCAGGTTCGATTATAGATCGACGAGGTAGGCTGAGAGTGATGGATGCGTAACCACTGATAAATAGTACTATCAAATCAGACCAAATCAAATAAGACTACAGTTGCTCTAAAAAAGTCAGATCACAGTTAAGCAGGATCCTACTATCCCAGATACCATCAACAGAACATTAACAATCCACTTAAAAATTTAAAATGCATAGTGCCCTCCTTATTCTGGCAAACAATTCTACTGATCGATTTGCCAAGTTCTCAAAGATCTAAACCTGTTCTGTAATGTGATAAATGCAGTTTTAAACCAACGAAAGCAGTCTTGCTGCCAGTATTAATCATTTACAGTTTACAATAATTTCAGCACAGTACAGTCGCCCACGCGTTGACGAGGATGATGGTGCCCCGCCGGACGCGGAAGCCGGCCACCGTGCAGTCCTCCATGGCCTCGTGCGCCGGGATGACCGGCCCGGCGGGGCACAGCCGGAGAGTCTCCCTGACGACGCATTGCACGTAGGGGAGGTTGGTGATGTCCGATTCCTCCACCAGCCGGCCGGCGCCGACGATGGCGTCGACCTCGTCCCTCGCCTTCTTCATTGCCTCCGGGTGCGTCAGCAGCAGCGCCATCGCCCACTCGGTAGTCAGCGCCGACGTGTCGGTGCCGGCGGAGAGCAGTACCTGAATGGCAGCGAGGCCATGCGTTGACACCAAAATTACCAAAATTTGAAATTAGCTGATAATTCTAAAAGATTTCTGAAATCTTTTGGAGGCGTCGAAGTCTGCTCTCGCACTGAGGATGGTTCCTGGCAAGTCTTTCTTTGTTAGCCGTTAATCGTTGTCTAGGTGGTATCCTATGTGACCGGTTGTGGCTAGTGTTTTCCCCTCCTTCCTACCTCCCTCTCTCTCTCCTGTTAGACCTTGCCTTGACGGTTGCGCTGCCTTCCCCTCTGTAGCTGTTCTGTCCCGGTGGTGGCTGATGTGGTGTCTGGTTTCGATCGGTGTTGCAGCGTTGCGCTGTGGTTGTACCCCGTGCTTATACGGGCTTTTGCGTTTATTTTCTCCTACTCAATGAAACAGGATGACAATTCTCTTGTCCCTCTTTTAAAAAAATGATTTTTGAAATCGACTTATATGAAAAGAATACATACAAGAAAACACAGGTTTGTTTGGCTAAATAAATTGAGGTTTGAGTCAGTTATGAAAACACGAGAAGATCAGATAATGAAACAGAAAGAGTTTGGATTGGATTGAAGCTATAAATAGAATGGATTTGGGAGTAATATAAGTTTTGAGTCAAACACTATACACGGAAATCGGCTTGCACGCCGCGAACTCAATTTTAGAGCCGCCAAGAACTTTGAACCCTAAGCTCCACACAACAGTGCGTGGCTGATCCACTTTTTTGCATGAACACCATATGCTAATTTCTGATTCAAATTCTAAAAAAGCATGTCACCGAGCGTGGCGGAGCCCCTTCGCAGATATGCTTGTGTCGAAGCCAAGTGGTACACATCGTTATGAAGTTGAAACTTAGGTCACTATTGGTTATAAATACCTCTCGTAAGCCGCACGAGAAAGTTAACACGTTGTAATCGTATGTGTTTGTAACTCTCTAAAAAGTAGTGATGTTTTGTTGATCGACACTCTCGTTTTTTTTTCACAAAAGTTATCCATGTTAAATCTGTACCTCATCTTCATTTTGATTTGATCTATTTGGTGCTTTTGTGCGTATTTTTTTTTAACACAACGCATTTTGCAATTTACAAGTTACAACTACGATGTCTAGGCAAAAAAAAAAAGATTGGAAATTTACGCACCAAGATGATGCCTTTGACGACGGTGTCAGTGTAGAACTCGGGGTCGGCTTCTTGCTGCGCCAAGAGCGCGCCGATGACGCTCTTATTATTGGATTCTTGGTCGCCGGCGTTGCGCCTTCGCCGGTGGTCGTCGACGAGACGGCCTACGAACGCGTCGCGCCTCTCCTGCAGCGTCGAGAGCGCCGCCTCGACGCCGCGGAGACGGTCGACCCATCGCAGCGCCGGGAAGAAATCCCCGACGCTGGGCGCGCCGCTCACGGTGAAGCTCTCTTCCACGATCTCCTGGAACATGCGCGCCTCCGCGGCGTGCCGGCGGGCGGTCACCGCGCGCAGCATCACGTTGAGCACCAGCTCGAAGAGCTTGGGCCGGAGGGTCACTGCCACCGCGCCGCCGGGCTCGCCGCCGGCGTCGTGGAGTAGGTTCCCGACCATGGACGCGACCTCGGCGCGGCGGCCGGCGGCGAGCGCGGCGAGGCGGGACGCCGAGAAGAGATCCGTGGCGAGGAAGCGGCGGAGGCCGCGCCAGTGGGCGCCGTGGGAGGCCCAGACTAGCGTGGTGTACCCGTAGCCGAGGATCTCCCCGGCGAGCAGCGGCGGGCGGCCGGCCAGCGCGGCGTCGTGCGCCGTGAAGCACTCCTCGGCGGCGGCGTGCGTCGACACCAGCAGCGCCCGGCGCGCGCCCAGCCGCAGCGACAGGAGCGGCGCGGCGGTGCCGCCGTCCTGCGCCACGGCGAGCGCCGCCAGCGAGCGGTGGAGCGGCTTCTTGAGCCGGTGGAGGTGGCCGAGCAGCGGCAGCGACGGCGGGCTCGGCGCACCGCTCTCGTTCCTCCGCCGCATCAGCAAAACAAGAATAGCGGCGACGAGCAGCGGCAACAGCAGGAGGAGGTTGCCTGTGGCCACGCCGGCGGCCGCGTCCATGGCCGGCATCGGCAAACGCAGAATCGTCACGCTCGCGCGTAGCTCAGTTCAGCATTGGATACTTCCTGTACGTCGTTATATCGTTTCCTGTACGTGGTTATATCGTTGGCAGCGAACGTCCATCACACAGATGATTGATCGGCCGTGCACGCAAGCAAACACCCAGAGTGAAATGGACGCGTAAAAAATTGAAAACCAGATATGGCATTCATATATTCTGTTTTTTTAAAAAGAAATTGTGTAGAGAAAAGACTAGCTAACGAAGTTTTGGATCGGATCCTATCTGACACTCCGCGTACATACGAGACTTCGAGTACGTCGCCCTCTTTGGTCCGTCGTTTGGTTTTGTTCGGTTGAGCTGAAAATTAAAGACTTTTAAAAGGAGGTACAAAAAGATTAAAAATTTCTTAATTTTTTTAAAATCTTTGAGTAAAACTTTACAAAGTTTTGAAAAATTATTACAAAATGTTACACCGAATAATCTACACAAAAATGAAAAAATTTAGTCCAACCAAACAGAATCGTACCCAACCGCGAACAAAGAGGGCCGGCACACTACCTACGCGGGTGGCTTTAAGAGCGCTTTAAAAGTTTCCAACAAACTAAGTTTAGAAAGAAGTAAAGAACAATTCAATAAGTGTTTAAAAGTTGATGGGTTTTCTAATACTCCATATGACAATAATTAACTTGAATGCATTTTTTTTTACCACTGAGTTTGTTGCTTCTTATAATATATGTCATTTTTAAATATTTTGATTGAATTTTAGCGAATAGTAAAGAAATGTCTATTTTGCACCTTAGTCAGCGCGCCTCCACCACTCCACCCTCCGTGGGTTGGTCGCCTCCGCCTTTTCCTTCCCGGAGGCCGTCGTGGCACGCATCAAGGCCGAGGCCAGTACAACGCTCGTCCCTGCCGACGCCAAGCCCTTTTCATTCGTTTGGTCCCTGGGTGCACAAATCTGGTGCGACGTCTCCCGCACGCGTGGTCTTGACCCTATCGACATCACCGTTTTCGCCATGTTTTCCAATTGCAGCTCCCACCTAGAGTCGCCCGTCCACGAAGTACTTTGACAACCTCGTCCAGGCCGTTTTCATCGGGCATACCTGCGGGGATGCTGCTGGACAGCCTAACTATGGTGGTGGTGGGGTTCTTGCACAAGGCCATCGATGAGCACGACGTGGCGGCTTGTTCTACCACAATGACAACGGGACCAACTACGTGGCGGTTGGCAGCTCGCGCGAGGTTCTGGGTGTACCACGCTCTCCCGGTGGTGGCCCTAGGGCGGATGCAGCGGCAACAGTGGAAGGAGGCGACGACAGCGACCTTGCTCTCGATGACTATGTAGAGGGAGGGGGTGCGCCCGTGTTGCTGGCCGTTGAAGCTAGCCTTCCCCTTTCCTCCCTCCCTCTCTCCCTCTCGTTGAGGAAGAAGCTGGCAAGTGGGCCAATGAGAGGTAAAAGGGGCATTTCAGATCATAGTGTTGGTAACTTTCGTCCAAAAAATTCAAGAAGTGGCATTACTTAGAGGGAACAGTGAACTCAGTGGTAATAAAAGGTACTCCCTCTGTTCCAAATTGTAGTTCACTGTTGACTGTTAGACATGATTTTTGACCATTCATCTTATTGAAAAAATTAATGCAAACATGCGAAAATATAAGTCATGCTTAAAGTATGTTTAATGATAAAACAAATTAATCACAACAAAATAAATCATATTTACATATATGTTTTCAATAAGACGAATGATCAAATAGAATATTCAAAAGTTAGCGGTGTACTATACAATTTGGAATGGAGGGAGCATTACATTCAACTTGTTGGCATATATTAGGGGATCTATCAATCTTTGGGCATATCCCAGTCCAAACCCGTCAACTTCCATGGGGCTCTCCGATACAATGACGCGTCAACCGCGTGGGCAATGGTGTACCTCCCCTAACGACGCGGTGGTGGTGCAGCTCCCACAATGACGCGACAGAGCTCCCTACGGCGCGACAGCGGCGTGGTTCCCCAATGGCATGGAGGCAAGATCCACGGGGTGGCAGGCGAAGGATCTTAGGGAAATGGATGAATAGAGCGCATAGATAGATGGGAAAGAACCCACGGAAGTAAAAATGATAGAAAACCCTCTCTAGGATGATTTTTCCTGGGATAATTCCCCCTAGCATGCCAAACAAGCCCTAGGCGGGAGAGATGGGGATCTCTCTGACTCCCCCATCCCTCTACCTTAGCAAAACAAGAACTACGACGACGAGCAAAAGGCTGGTTGCCACTAGCCGCACCGGTGCGGCGTCCATGGCTGCTGCCGGCACCGGTGAAATGTAAGGCCTAGAGCATCACTCACATCTGTCACACATAGCTCAATTCAGTATACGAGTACGTCGATCGAATAAGGTCGATGTTTTGTTGGCAGCAAGAGCGTCCATAAACAAATCCATCTGCCACATGCTCGTCGATTTAGGTGACTTGACTAGTCTGGAATCAAAAGTTCATCTCTCCATGATTCAGCCTATAAAAAGTTTGGTTTGGTGATAAGTTGAAAAGTCAACGCTCTTAAAAAAGCACTCGAAAAAATTGGAAAATAAAATTAAAAATTATTAATAAGATATTTTGAAAATACCACATAAGAACATATGTCTAACGGTGTTTCCAAAAATTGCCCATTTAGTGCTCCTAACACGTACACATGGAATGAAGAACATCGAGCGCCAGCACACACGCAGCGACGTCGCTGGCATCGGCAAGGCCACCACCATAGCCAAGCTGGACGAAGATCTAAGGGACCGCAACAGCCATCACTAACACCACCGTCACCGCCCTCAACCACGCAAAACTTCCCTAAATCTAGCCCTACCTGACCTCTAGCTGTACTACTAATTGTTATACATCTCCGACCTAGATTCACATCCCCCAGCACCAGCGGTGACCTAGAAACCAGCATTGGTGAGTGAGCCCACCGGATTTGAGCCGGGGAGACGGGGAGTTCGCTCCTCTGAATCACCCTTTGGTCACCCTGAGCAGTGAGAGGTCTCAAGACATAATTTTTCTCTGGTTTGATTCAAGGCCAATGTTTTTAATCAGTTGTATCTATCTACTATCTATATAAAGCAGAGTTAAACAGAACCACCACATTAATCCTAAAATCCTGGAAATTCCCATGTTAATAGAAAAATAGTAGAAATTCTCACGTTAATCATAGAAAAAAGAAAAATCTACATCGTTGAATATGTATATTATTATGTAAATCTAGCGGTCAATATTAACCTCTACAACAAACTACTGAAACTGATCTATATATTAGAGATAAACTCTAAATCTAATATGATATATTATCTATATCTTAACACAAATCTAGTAGCGCAAACGCACTGGTCACCTTGCTCGTTTAGTATAACAAAGAGTCATCCACACATTGATTACGACATATATATACATACACATAAAGTCGTTAATTTACATCGAATATATAGGCCAAAATATCTCTATCATCCAAAGGAAGCGGTTGCATGCCAGTTCCCTGGCCACACATGTGTCTCGCTCGGGCTCAGCCATCAGCGAGCGCACGACGAGACGCAGGCGAGTGCCCATGAGCAAAGCCATTATCTAAAATATACTCCCTCCAGTTTGATAATTCCTGTTGCTGGAGTGTTTTGTGTTTAGTTGGAAAATTCCTGTCGTTCTAGGATGCATTGATTGTAAGCAGAACTTTACGTGGCCCTAGAACCATTTGTTGGGTGTGCATGTAAATAAAGTGTAGCATCAAAATTCGAACCTAGGCATGCAACTTATGGGAAAGTAGGAGCAACCACTAAGCTACAAGCATTCATTTGACCATATTACTACTACGAGATATTTAATACTTCTTTGGTATGTGAGATCATGTCTAAAACGACAGGAATTATCAAACTGGAGGGAGTATATGTACACGCAGCTTGCATAACAAAGTAATTTAACATAGGGACGAGGGCACGAGGCAAGTTGCCTAGTGGTGGGTACCGTCGCGTCCACCCGTATTTCCCCCCTAGAGTTTCTCGAGTAAAGGCATCATTTCTCGGCGAGGTCGGCAAACGGCGACGAGGGGCACGGCCATGTCCATGGTGAACCCTGCCCCTTCACTCATATCCACCTCCTCCTCCCCTACCCTCCCCCACTCGAAGCACTGCACCATCACCCCGAGCACCACCCCCACCGTCCTCATCGCCAGCCCCTCGCCGGGGCACCGCCGCCGCCCCATCCCGAACGGCATCATCCTCCCGACGCCCGTCGTGATCTCCCCGCCGCCGGCGAACCTCTCCGGCCGGAACAGCTCAGGGTCATGGCCCCACACGGCGGGGTCGCGCTGCATGGAGTAGACGCCGACGAGAACCATCGTCCCGCGCGCGACGGCGTGGCCTGCGACGACGCAGTCGCGCGACGCCTCGTGCGGGAGGAGCAGCGGGTTGATGGGGTACAACCGGAGCGTCTCGGCGACGACGCCCCGGAGGTAGGGGAGGCCGGCGAGGTCGGGCTCCTCGAGCAGGCGGGAGGCGCCCACGACGGAGTCGATCTCCGCCGCCGCCTTCCTCAGCGCCGCCGGGTTGCTGAGCAGGAGGGCCATCGCCCACTCGATCGTGCTTGACGATGTCTCAGCTCCAGCCGTCAACAAGGTCTGCGTGATGGAACATATATATGTTGCAAAAAGATTATACTTTTCTTTATCATATCCATTTCTCGATAGCCAATCAAAGAAAATTTAAGCATACACACACAGTTAAAATCTCATACATATTGACATTGACTTCGATATTAATTTTAAAAACATTTTTAAAAATCATTGGTAGCATTGTTGCGTTTGGATGGAAGCCAAATTTTAGTAGGGCATCAGTGGTTGTTTCTTTGGTTTGAAGCCAACCTAGCTAGCCAACAGTTGGTAAATTATCTGTACATTGTTTGATTTATCGTCATTTAAGAGTGATTTTTTTAAAAAAATATTTTCTAAATTTAAGTAGTAATTTAAAAATACCACAAATTCAAAAAAAAATCAAAATATTGCCACCCCTAGGTGCTGCTCCCCTCCTATCTCTCTTCCCTTCGTCCCCAATCTTTTGATGATAACCTTCTCCAATGAGCACGGTATGGGTGTTCGCTAGATCCGAGGAAGAAAAGGAGGGCTAGGAGAAGGTGCATCCCCTGTTTTTGATATGAAACTTTGAGCCTTGTACGAAACCTAGGTTTTGCATACTGAAACTTGTGTTTTGTTCTCGTGAAACTTATGTTTCACATGTTTTCCAAGTTTTATATATTTTCACCTATGTTTCATAGGTACTTTGTCAATTTTCATTAGCAGGTTTCTCAAATTTTCACAATTAGTTTCCAAGTTTTTGTGATAACGTCAGCATGACATCATGTGTCCGATGGGATGGCTCCCTACTCCAATCAAACGTCCGAGTTGAGGCGCTTGCCATAATTTATAGAAATCTTTACTCCCAAGCTTAATGGTTTGATGTTTATAATAAATTGCTTTTCCATCAAATCCATGCAATGGAGCCAAAAAATCTTTATAGTTAAAGCTTGACTACGATGTACTCTAGGAGCAGGGATGTCAAGGCCATAGCTACACAAGCAAATCAGATACCGGTTATGGTCAGATACCAGTGATATTATTTTTGTATCAGATACGGATATAAATATCTAGGATATTGTTCAAAACGGATAATTCTTCAGATAATACACAAAATTTTTCAAAACGGATAATCCTTTAGATAATACACAAAATTTAGACGATCACATGAGCGAGAGAGTGGCGAGGTGGGTAGGGTTCTCTGTTGACTGTTGAACACTTAGAATTTTATAGTGCTCATTTAGACTTTACATGTTTAGTGCTGTACTACACTGCGGTGTGCAACGTGTACTTGCACCTGGTGGGTTGGCCGTCTGAGATGATGCCTAATTGGGCTGGCTTAATGGTCTGGTTGGGTGGTGACACCAGAGCTTGATAAAATGATGATAGCTCATAGGGGTCGATAATGGATTCAGACAATACCCGCTGGGTATTATCGATAATTTTGTTCAGATATTATTTGATGGATATTATCCACGTTATCTGTACTGCTACTTGACATCACTCATTCGATTGCTCAACCTCGCTGGCTCGTGCAAAACGCCATTTTTCTTGCGTACCTATCCCGGAAGCTAGGCCGAAGCAGTGGATTTGCATCATCTGGGCAGCCAAACGATCATGGTACCCAACTAGTGTTAGAGCATTCCAGCAGGGGAGTCAACACGCCCTGCATCAGCGTCCTACATCGTGCCCTGCCGTCCGCGCTGATGCCCTGCAGTTTGCGCAGTTCAAATTTTTTTCCTGCCTGCGAGCCTTCGCTAATGCCGGACGCCTGATAGGGCGCCTCCTGCACATGCTCTTTTTTTTTTTGAGTTAACGGGCAGAAGTGCTGCCATTTCATTAAAGCGGAATAACGAACTGTACAATAAATACAAGGAGAGAAGGGAGGGGGGAGAGAGGGGAAGGGCTCAGCCTAGGAAATTACAGGTGAGAAGGCTGCCGCCCAAGCGGCGAGACCATCTCTGATTAGGGCTACAACTTGCGAAACGGACAAAGCCTGATTATGGAAGATGCGTCTATTGCGCTCCTTCCAGTCATAGGGGTCGAGAATGGTTTCAGACATCAGATATTATTTGATGGATATTATCCACGTTATTATCTGTACTGCTACTTGACATCACTCATTCGATTGCTCAACCTCGCTGGCTCGTGCAAAACGCCATTTTTCTTGCGTACCTATCCCGGAAGCTAGGCCGAAGCAGTGGATTTGCATCATCTGGGCAGCCAAACGATCATGGTACTAGAGCATCCCCAAGTTCCAACAGGGGAGTCAACACGCCCTGCATCAGCGTCCTGCATCGCGCCCTGCCCGTCCACGCTGATGCCCCGCAGTCTGCGCAGTTCAAAATTTTTTCCTGCCTGCGAGCCTTCGCTAATGCCGGACGCCTGATAGGGTGCCTCCTGCGCATGCTCTTAGGCCTTGTTTGTTTGAGTTTCTAACCATCTTTTAACCTCAAAAGGTAGAAGCCCGAACTACCAGTTAGCTTTTTGAACCCCTTTGAAAAAGCCAAAAATCATTAAAAATCCAAATTGTATTAATTGTGATATATGAGAAACAAGTTGTGGATAGCTTTTCTCAGAAGCAGCTTTTAGAGAAGCTAATCATCTCAAACAAACAGAGCCTTAAGCTCATTCTAAATATAAAAAGGTTGGAGATGCCCTCGCTAAGGATGGTCGGGCAGAGCAAAGAATCATGCTGTATATATTTAGTACGCAGTGGATGGAACTTTATGGAATAATACTGGCTGGTAGGTACTCACCGCAGAAGTTTTTTTTTAATAGCACAGATTAAATTAGCTACTACGCTAGACATCAAAACGCACTGAATTATTATCAATAATATTTAATTTAACGGCTGGTACTGCGTGACTAATTTTGTAGGTGGTTCGGTGCAAGTGCCACACTGCCACCACCGCGCGATGCCGGCATATTTCTTTTTGCACTTCTGCACTTCTATTGATCAGAAATATGCCGCTCCTCGGTGTAGCATATAAATATAAATTAAAGGACTCTCTATTTAACAACTAACTATTTTTTTAATACCCATCAATCGATTTTTTGGACCATTGGATCTCAATCCAATGGCCCAGATCAACCCCGTGTCCCCACTCTCTCTTATTTTCCCATTTTCCCCTCCCCTCCACCGCCCCGACCCCGACGTTCCCCCTGCTCCGCGCTCCCCCTCCTCCTCCCCTGCCTCCTCCGCTGCTGCCGGTGGCCGGCGCCTAGCCACCCCGCTACCCGACCTCCCGCCGCCGACGCTGCCCCGACCAACCTAACCCGGCCGTCGCCTTCACCCCCCGCCACCGCCGCCCCAACCACCTCCCCGGCCCCCCGTCCCTGGCTCCAGCACCACCGCCGCCCTCACTCCATCCCCAACCAACCGCCGAGCCGCCACCTCCCCCGGTCATCACTCTAAACCCGGCGGCTCCCCGAACCTGAACCCCACCAAAACCCTAACCCATCCATGGCCGCAGGGCGGCGGGAGAGGAGGAGGTCGCCGAAGGGGAGGAAGACGGCCGGCGGCGCGCGGATAAGTGAGAAGTTGACTGAAATCCCCCCGGATTTATGATTATTAATCTACTATTATCTATATAAAGCAGAGTTAAACGGAGCCACCACATTAATCTTAAATCCTAAAATCTTAGAAATTCCCACACTAATCGAAAAATAGTAGAAATTATCACATTAATCATAGAAAAAAGAAAAAATCTACATCATTGAATATGGATATTATTATGTAATCTAGCGGTCAATATAAACCTCTATAACAAACTACTGAAGCTGATCTATATATTAGAGATAAACTCTAAATCTAATCTAATATATTATATATATCTTAACATAAATCTAGCCTCGCAAACGCTCGGGTCACCTTACTCGTTCCCATAAATTAATACATATGAAATTTAATTTCGAGGATAAGAAGTGATATCTATCATCATTTGTGGCTTAAATATTATAGTACTCCCTCCGTTCGAAACTATAAGTCGTTTGACTTTTTTGACACGTACTTTGACCATTCGTCTTATTCAAAAAAATTTATAATTATAATTTATTTTTGTTATGATTTAGTCTATCATGAAAGGTGCTTTAATAATGACTTGAGTTTTTTTGATCAGAAATATGCCGCTCCTCGGTACGTGTAGCATATAAAACATATGAAATTTAATTTCGAGGGTCAAAAGTGATATCTATCATCATTTGTGGCTTCAATATTATAGTAATAAAATTGATGTGCTAAAATATATAATAAAGAGAAATATAGTTATTTTGTGCTGACAAGAAAACAGTAAGTAAATAGTGTTTGTGATAGGACCTACGACGAACATGGCCGGCGCGTGGTGCACTCACCAGGCAGACGGAACTGATGACCGCGTCGCCGTACAACTCCGGCGACCGCTCCTGCTGCCGGAGCAGGTCGCCGATCAACGTCCTCGGCGCCGACTCCGAGACGCCAGAGTCGCGGGGATGGAGGCGCCTGTACTCATCGACGAGGCTCTGGGCAAACTCGCGGCGCTCCTTGCCGACGACGGCGAGCCACCTCCGCATCCGGCCGAAGTCCAGCAGCCGCAGAACCGGCAGGAAGTTGTGGCGGTTCGCCGCACCGGCGACCGCGATGGCGGACTTTGTCACCGCCTTGAAACGGAGCACCTTCTCCGCCGGCATGCGCTCTGCCGGCGACGGCGGCCATGATCACGTTGACCACGGACTCGAACACCACCGCCTTCACACCGACAGCCGCCTCGTCGGGGCGCGCCGCGCGGAGCAGCTTCGCCGCCATGGCGCGCGCCTCGGCGCCGCGTGCTGCGGCCGTTGACGAGAGGCGGTGCGCGCAGAGCGCGTGCACGGTGGCGGTGCGGCGGAGGTGGCGCCAGAGCGGGCCGTAGCTGGCGGTGCCGATGCTGGGGCAGCCGTCGGTGAGCAGCCGCCCCGACGCAAGCCCCGGCCGGTCGGCGAGGGAGACGTCGTGGACGGTGAAGCACTCCTCGGCGACGGCCGGGGAGGAGACGTAGAGCACCGGCTTGGCGCCGAACCGGAGCAGGAGGAGACCGGCGCCGCCCCGGCCGCCGTAGCGGGCGGCGAGCCCGGCGAGGGATTGGTGGAGAGGCCTCTTGAGGAGGTGGAGGTGGCCGATGACGGGGAGGGCAGGTGGGCTCGGGATGCCATTAGGGTTCTTGCGAGTCGAAGTAGTGGAGAGCAGGTGTAGCAGTAGCCATGTGAAAGGGAGTAGGAGGAGGAGGAAGACCACGAGAAATGGCTGTGGCATCTCCATGGACACGGTCACACGGCCACACTGGTTAGGTGTGTCTGGTGCTTTGCATGTATGAGCTCACAATGTTGGTGTTTATATAAGGGTTTTGCTAACTATTAACCATGCTGCATTCATGCACAATGGTTGATGATTCTATTATGCAAGAGGTTTAGATTCTGTCTCGGTCCGTCGAAACCGATCGAGTCTTAATTTGAACTGACAGCCGGATGAAGGTCAGATCAAATCCCTAATTTTCATAGAATTGGGTTCGATTTCTCCTCCCCCTCGACACTACCCACCCTGACCTGCCCTCTCGCTCGCTCGCTCGCTCGCTCTCACTCTCTCAACTTCTCTCTTGATCTCTCACTCTCAAACTCTCGGCCCGTGCTTGGGTTTCCTCTCCCTAGCACTGCGAGGGCCTGTGCCACGACAGATGGCGACACAACATTCCACAAGTTCGCATAGTCACCAATCCAGGAAACATCACCTCCCTTGGATCCTAGTGGCATTGCTCGCGAGTTCGCATAGAGCATGTCGAAATAATGATGTGCTTATTATCTACATTCCGTGGAATTTGTGGAAGGAAAAAATCTTCACATTTTCGAGCAAGCACACTCCTCTCGAGCGTCGTAGTTACCTTGATTGTTCAGGTTTTTCAGTCTAGGTGCCTAGCAGTTTTTCCGAGTGACCCTAGCCTTCTCTAGGGGAAGTTGTTTGTACTCTCATCCCCTCTATTTGAATGAATAGATGGCGCACTTAATCTTCAAACACAAATATTTAAAATTAACAAATAAAATAGATAATTGATGAATAGGAATTTCATACTAAAATTGCAACTTGGTAAGTAATGCAATTTTAATGTTATACAATTTTAAAATTTTAGCAAATTTGATTAATTATACCTTGGTTACACTGGAAGCCGAATCATGGGGGCTCATACAATGTTTCCTTTGATTCTCAACTAGGCTTACCTCTTACGAACAGGTCCATGGTATGCATTATGATGGTGAATCCTCGGCACTTTCAAACCCCTGTCACGTTGAGTTAAACCTGACTTTTCATATGCGTAGACGGTCTGGAACGTATACGTACGGTATCCTCCACCTTAATTTAAGGAAGATGATACGTACTCATCCCAACATTCAAGACGTACGTATACGGTATACCTGGCAATTTCATTCCGTGTTGGCTTGAGCTTTATGTGTACGTGTTAATCAAGAATTAAAGTTAATTTGAATATTTCAATTTGACTTGGTTTCTATCGACGATTTCCCGCCTCGCGCCATGTCGATTTTGCATGGTGATTAATTACCGTGTGACAATCGACGATGCATATAGGTTGAACGAACCCTAGAGTGAACTTCTCCATCATATCAGTCTTGCATTGCAAATTGCATGGGCTGCGATCTGGTTAATTACGTGTGAAAGAGTTCACTTGCATCCATAGTAATACATCTACAACTCCTATCGACGAGCCCTCAGATTATGATCAGATATAGCAGTATTTTAGTGTACCTCTCGCAATTAATTCTCCTTTCTTGGTTGGTCACGTTGTTGTTTATCTGAGTTGTCTCGTGCTAGCTTTAGCCTTAGACCACTCTCTCGATTTTTAATCAAAACATGGGTAATTAATACTCGCTGGTTAATTCAAAAGAAGCGATCAAATCTTGACAAGCCTTTTGAGCACGGACGCCATTTCTTGGCGAGGTCGGCACGCGGCGACGAGGGGCACGACCATGGGCATGGTGAGCCCCGACCCCTCGCTCATGTCCACCATCTCCTCCCCCACCCTCCCCCACTCGAAACACTGCATCATCACCCCTAGCACCACCCCCATCGTCCTCATCGCCAACCCCTCGCCGGGGCATCGCCGTCGCCCCATCCCGAAAGGCATCATCCACCCAGCGTCCGTCATCTTCCTACTATCGGCGAACCTCTCTGGCATAAACCTCTCCGGACCCTCCCACGCGGTGGGGTCCCGCTGCATGGAGTACACGTCGACCAGCACCATCGTCCCACGCGCGACAGCGTGGCCGGTGATGACGCAGCTACGTGAGGCCTCATGTGGGACGAGGTGTGGGGCCACAGGGTACAGTCGGAGCGTCTCAGCGATGACGCCCCGGAGGTAGGGGAGGCCGGCGAGGTCGGACTCTCGGAGAAGGCGGGACGTGCCCACGACGGAGTCGATCTCTGCCACCACCTTCTTGAGAGCCGTTGGATTGTTGAGCAGGAGCGCCATCGCCCATTCGATCGTGCTCGACGACGTATCAGTCCCGGCTTGCAGCAAGCTCTGCACCAAAATATGTTGCGAAGGATTATTACAAGGACTGGCTTGACATCAGACGACTAAGAGTTATTTAACTCTCGGTTGGTTTTCTAGACCGTAGATCGAATACCCCTATGTGGCGTATAAAAGATCTAACGGAGCGTCTAGGAAAATGAGAAAATATATTGAGATTTATCTATAAATCAATGATTAGCAAAGCGTTTTGCCTATATTACTTCGTTCACCAATCAAGCAATGAAGTACTCCTGTATACACGGAACCTAAGGCCTCGTTCTTTTCGGTGAATAGTTCAATTGAGTTATGCTGTAACAAAATTTGTTATTTTTATATAGCCTATAAGTTGTAATAATTTGTAACGATTTTTTCAAAACTTTTAGTGTTCGTATCAAAGATTTTAAAACTATTTTTAATTATTTTTTCAGCCTCTTTAGACCCCTTTTCGAGTACTCTCGACTTTTGATAAGTAAAACCATCAATTCCGGATCAACAAGGGCAAGTAGCCATGGCCCATCTTAAGAGATTAAGTGCTTCATTTCGCACCCATAATGGTTTATATGGAGAACCGACTCCACACCACAAAAAAGATGAGCTATAGAAGCCTCTATAGTTAACAATAGAGGCACTAATGGAAAACAAGAAGAAAAAGAGGAGGCTCGTGCTTCCCTTGTTGAGGTAGGAGCAAATGATCTGATTCATGATTTTCTAAGAATTGAGTTAGTCAAGTCCACTATTTCGTACACACGAAAAAGGTATAATATACTCAACACTGAAAAGAATAAGGTCTAAAAGTTAGTTTCACCAATTTTACATGCACGTACATTTATGTTTGCCGACGATTAGTAATTTGCAACTTGTTCGTACCCAGCAATAGAGTTCAACTAATATATAAAACTTTCGCAATATTATATTTACACAATGTCATGCATGCGTGACTGATCATACAAATAGCTCTTTCTTATCTTAGTAACATACACGAGTGCGTGCCTAGTAGTTAGTGATGTTGTACGAGCTTGGCGTCAGGCGTGAGATTTAGAGCTTAATTGGTCTTTGTAATTAAAATTTAGAAGTGATCTTTGGTAAGAAAAACAGGGAGTGGTACCGTAAACATCTACTTACATAATACTGAATCATTGTCACCAACAGATGGGCAGTGCAGCACACATCAGATTGTTCTCAAATGACAATGGTAAACATCTGCTGCACTGTCCATTGTCAAGCAACCGCTAGACCTGGAAAAAAAATTACTAAATCGAATTTTAAACTTGTCTTAGATGTCACCGTATACTTAGAAAACACTGAATTATTGTGCTAATTTAAAAAGTAGCTAAATAGTTTTTGGTGAGTACGTAGCCGGTAGCTCGGGCCTCGGTGCAAGTGCAACCACCGCGTGATGTGTGTCACGTGCGCACTCACCAGGCAGACGGTGCGGATGACGACGTCGTCGTACGACTCCGGCGACCGCTCCTGCTGCCGGAGCAGGTCGCCGAGCAACGTCCTCGGCGTCGTCGCCGTCTCCGGCGAGACGCCGGAGTCGCGGCGATGGCGGCGCCTGTACTCGTCGACGATGTTCTGGCCGAACTCGTGGCGGTCCTTGGCGAGGCCGGCGAGCCTCCTCCGCACCCTCCCGAAGTCCAGCAGCCGCAGCACCGGCAGGAATGTTGGAATTAATCTCGGATTAGGCATACGTGTTCGTTTTGCTTTCCGGCTGCGTGTGTGTGCGTGCGTGCAAGATCGAGTCGATATCCTGTTGGGTTTTCTGGCCGTGTGGTCGAGTTCGTGTCCGTGTTAAAGCCGGTGTGGCCAGCGTCTATCCATGCTGTATAAAAGGGCAGGTGCCCAGGCGTTTTGTAATTATGGTGTGAAAAGTTATTAATCTAAGCAAGGTTTGCTAATTGCGTTTTCCTGTGTTCGGGTCTCTTTGGTTCGTCTATTGTCGCCGAGACTTGCCGCGCACAAACTAGATAGGTGATCTAGGGATCTGGGTATGATCTAACAAGGAAGTCGTGGCGGTTCGCCGCGCCGGCCGCCGCCAGCCCGGCCTCCGTCACCGCCTTCAGCCGGAGCACCTTCTCCGCCGGCATGCGCTCGCCGGCGACCATGGCCATGATCACGTTGACCACGAACTCGAACGCCGCCGACTTCACGCCGACCGCCGCCGCGCCGGCGGGCGCCGTCTCGCGGAGGAGCCTCGCCTCCAGGGCCCGCGCCTCGGCGTCGCGCGCGGCGGCCGTCGACGAGAGGCGGTGCGCGCAGAGCGCGTGCACGGTGGCGATGCGGCGGAGGTGGCGCCAGAGCGGGCCGTAGCCAGCGGTGCCAATGCTGGGACAGTCGTCGGTGAGCAGCCGCCGCGATGCCAGCGTCGGCCGGTCGGCGAGCGCGAGGTCGTGGACGGTGAAGCACTCCTCGGCGACTGCCGGGGAGGAGACGAAGAGCACCGGCTTGGCGCCGAACCGGAGGAGGAGGAGGCCCTCGCCGCCGCCGTAGCGGGCGGCGAGCGCGGAGAGGGAGCGGTGCAGAGGCTTCTTGAGGAGGTGGAGGTGGCCGATGACGGGGAGCGCCGGCGGGCTAGGGATGCTCCTGCCATGGCCATTAGGGTTCTTGCGAGGTGAGGTAGAGGAGAGCATGTGTAGGAGTAGCCATGTGAATGGGAGGAGGAGGAGAAGAAGAAGGGAGGCCAATAGAGATGGCACTGAGAATGAGATCTCCATGGCCATGGGCAGTAGGTGTGTGCTGCTTAATTTGTATGGAGCTCACAATGTCTTGGTGTTTTATGCAGGGTTTGCTAACCATGGACTGATGCATGCACACTATGGTTGATGATTCACGCATGATGCATGCATGCATGAATTTAATTGCTGAACGTTGACTTCAAGATCAGATGGGATGTGTGTGCATCCAAATATTTAACCAAAATGATGGCATTCATTTTGTAGTTATGTAGTAATTGTTGATTACGATATATACCCTCTAAACTTAGCAAGATCCTGGACGGTTGACTAAAAGGATTTTAATGACAATATTTTCTGAAATTCGTATGATTTTTCCCAATCAATAGTCCAGTATCCGGCAGACCGGTTGATTAATAGAAGATTATACGGTAGGCATTACCATTAATTAATATAGCTATAGTCAACTTTGTCTCAGGTTGTATATATATTTATATAACAACTCACGTCACGTTTGTTGTATATATTTATACAACAACTCACGATAGATGATGTCGAGAAAAAGAAGAATTTATAAATGTTTGAGTTGTCTTCAATGTAAGAGTTGGATAAAAAAAAGAATTTTTGTGTGCGAGAAAAGTTATTGATAAAGTATGCAATCATCTTACCATTGTATATGTTGTCTTTAGTAATGTTTATAGCTAACATGTATTGCACTGTAATAGATAGCAAAATGTTTATACCATCGTACTTGCCCTAATATATGTATGATGTGTTTTTAACGGACCATTTTATAACAACAACCCCTCCCCTCCCCCCTCCCAACCACGGCACCATTTTGTTAGGTTGTGAGAGCTAGTGAGTACGATAATGCAATCCTGTATGACTGCTATTTATTATGGCTTGGACTTGGGAACGGACGTCCGACGCTGCGCTCGGGCGTCGG
Source organism: Raddia distichophylla (assembly GCA_005191435.1). Lineage (NCBI taxonomy): Eukaryota > Viridiplantae > Streptophyta > Magnoliopsida > Poales > Poaceae > Raddia > Raddia distichophylla. Next base: position 1,586,445 of record SPJY01001239.1, read on the forward strand.
ACGCCGCCTCGGCCCAGCCCAGCACGCGCGCCCTCGCGAGAATGAGAAAAACCAGCCACTGTTTGCATGCACGCAATGATATCAGCGAGCCCAACATGCACATGCGGTCGCAGAAATGAGAAAAAAAAGTGCCCCTGTTTGCATGCATGCGATGACATCAGCGATGGTGTCAACGAAAATATTCCTTTCGGTTTCTCTTTCGACGGCCATAGATTTTGACTGGTTGCTCCAATGCACGAACCATTTGCACCGCTGTGTTAGCTAGTGCCCCAGGCAGTGCATCATGCGTGGACATAAAATATTGGAGAGCTGTGATTGGTTGGCCGTGTGAATGCTAATCAAGTGGCGCATGCTAATCACACAACTTGTTCACTTGCGCGCCGCATGGGCCATCGGTTGGCTGGGCCGTGGCGTCCGACGCGTCGGACGCCCGCGCGGAAGCATTCTCGATTTATTATTCCACTAATTCTTTTTTTTAGATTTCAATAGATAAGAAATAGCCATATGATGACACGCGCTTCTTCATCATCCAAATATTTGCTCTACTCTCCCCGTAGCCCTTGCTATTTCCCAAGCCCCAACTTCTCGTGCCACCTACTCATGTTATTGCCCCATCTTCTTATGCCATATTCTGTGGCTTTGTAGGAGCACAATGGTGTCGAAGGCGGTGCGACAATGTCACCATCTCGGTACATATCATCAAAGGGTGATGGCCGGCAACAGCAAGGGGCACAAATGAAGATGGAAGTTAGTATATATGGACAGAGCTACGACAGCAAGAGGAAGCATAGGATGAGCGGCAAGGTGACAAGTGCGCGCTACTAGTCGTGGGTGGTGGCTGAGGTGAGGGTGGTTGTGGAGATGGACGGAGCTAAGCCAAGAGAACGCAAACATTGAAGAAGTGATATGGCAGGAATAATGTCGTCTAGTCAGTCCTGTGTTGTAAACCTACATTTGATTATGTTTCCAATATACCAGATAGTGAAGTATATGAAACAATGCTAACATCTTTAAACCATTAAAATAATGGCAATGCTTGGTTGCGTTGTTGCAAATGCCTGATCCACTAGACGCTGCAACCTTAAGATGTACTGATCATGCTCCTGCGATGTTTCACCATGTCCGATTCGCAGTCTCTCCCTAAGAATAAACAGTCAAAGCATGCATAAGAATAAACAGTCAAAGCATGCATAAGAATAAACAGTCAAAGCATGCATAAGAATAAACAGTCAAAGCATGCATAAGAATAAACAGTCAAAGCATGCATAAGAATAAACAGTCAAAGCATGCATAAGAATAAACAGTCAAAGCATGCATAAGAATAAACAGTCAAAGCATGCATAAGAATAAACAGTCAAAGCATGCATAAGAATAAACAGTCAAAGCATGCATAAGAATAAACAGTCAAAGCATGCATAAGAATAAACAGTCAAAGCATGCATAAGAATAAACAGTCAAAGCATGCATAAGAATAAACAGTCAAAGCATGCATAAGAATAAACAGTCAAAGCATGCATAAGAATAAACAGTCAAAGCATGCATAAGAATAAACAGTCAAAGCATGCATAAGAATAAACAGTCAAAGCATGCATAAGAATAAACAGTCAAAGCATGCATAAGAATAAACAGTCAAAGCATGCATAAGAATAAACAGTCAAAGCATGCATAAGAATAAACAGTCAAAGCATGCATAAGAATAAACAGTCAAAGCATGCATAAGAATAAACAGTCAAAGCATGCATATCTACTAAGTTTACATTGCTATTCTATATTATAAATCCAATTTTGTCCATTAAGTCAGCATTCAACAATTTAAGCTAGTGCATGTATCCGTTTATGAGATAAAAATAAAAAAAATTTGATATACTTATAGAAAATATTTAAGGGTGAACTGTAACCATGCCATTGTAAAGTTTTCACCTTGCAGAAATGTTACTCATGTACCTATGACACATGGGTCCAAAACCCATGTCATTATCACATGGAGTTTACAATTTTTTTTACAAAAGGCTAACTTTATAATGACATTATCTAAATATTTCAAACATATAAAAAAGAAAAATATTTTTGAAAAAGGAAATGTTTAGAAGATTTTTCCATGATCCTTTTGCACCAAAGTGCTTTCAAAAATTTTTTCTAGAATTTTGAAGAATCAAAATTGCTAGCCATGTCACATGTGCGATGCAAGCGAATTGAATAAGACCAAATGCCATGTCATGAAAAGACGGCCTAAATCAACTAAATGACCCGATAACGATAGATAAGGGACATTAAATTATTAATTTTATGGTTTGATTTTAAACTGCACCTTTTTCAATATTTGAAGGGTATAATGTGGATTAATCAATAACGACATTCATGTTCACAATCTAAATATTTAAAATATATTTACAGCTAAAATTTTACTCCCTTCGTTCTTTTTTGTTTAACGCCTTTGATTTTTTGACATAATTTTGACCATTCGTCTTATTAAGAAGACTATGTAAATATCATTTATTTTGTTGTGATTTGTTTTGTCAATAAAGATACATCAAGCAATACTTATTTTTTTTTTTTGCATGTTTGCACTAAATTTTTGAATAAGACAAATGATCAAAGATGTGCTTAAAAGTTAAAGACGTCAAACATAAAAAACGAAGGGAGTATAACTTCGTAAACATATGAAAGTGGACAAATAGTTGTGACTAGCTAAAGGGAGTATCACAATCTACTAATTTTTTGTAATGTTTAAATTATAGGAATTTTGATGTGTAGAACCGTTCAGCATTTTTTTTTTGGTTAAGTTCATCTCCTTGTTGGTGCGAGTCTCAATTTTGCACTAGCTAGCTCTCGCTGTTGAAATGCTAGGTTTTAAGAACTTTTAAAAGTAACTCTTAAGGATGTAGAACATTTGTATTGACTGGTCTTGAAAAGTGGCTTCAAGGAGCAGCTAAAGCATTTATTTCAAAGACATAACAATAAATCATAAAACATAAGTGATGTGTGCCAACTAATAACCATATCTATATACTCATCATTCATATCTATCTATCTATCTATAATTATTTAAAATAAATAAATCATAAGTTATATGCGGCGTGCTCAAAGACCATCTTTGATTTGTTCGGTTCGGTTTGGTTAAGTGAAGTCAAAAATTGAGGGCCTTAAAAAAAATTCTCAGAAGCACTAAAATATATTTTAAATATTTTTGCGATCTTTGAGAAAACTCCTACTATGCTTTAAAAAAATTGGCCAAAATATTACGATAAATAATTTATAAAAAAATAATAAATTTTAACTCAGCCGAACAAAACTAAAAAAAAAAAGACAAATAAAAAGAACCTCTATACTCGTCACTCGCTCACTCCTGCCTGCCTACCAAGCTAGCTAGCTAGCCGGCAGGCTACGGAGCATCCTCACGTCTCATTAGAAAAAAGTTGATCACGATGAATCGCTGAAAAGCAGAGCATGTACCGCACGTACTTGGCGTGCAAAACGTGCAAGATTGGTGGGAGCGAACAGGCCAATTTCGTGCAATGCAGGCAGAGTTTCAGGCCGACGACACCGGTCGGCGACGGCAAGCCGCGTGCGCGCCGAATCAAACAGAGCATACATCACACTGACAATATCGCAGCAATACACTAGCTAGCCACGGTTAACCCGAGTGTTAGGCTGCTCCGAGCATGCTCTTTACAGTTTTTTCATAGAAAATTAGAAATCGTTTCGTAATCCTTCCCTTGAAAAGGAAATCGTTTTGTATTTTTTTTTAAAAAAATAATGTTTCACGCTGCTTTTCCGAAATATAGAAGTGACGAGGTAAAGTTTCTAAATCCAACCTCCTTTCGTATTTCAAAGCCCTCCAAATTCGGTTTCGAAAGATAATTTAATAAATTTAGCACCGAAAATCGCGTTATGGTTAGAACGTTAGATCTACTGTATTTTAATTTCAAGAAGCTTAAAGAGCCTATGGCCTAAGGAGCTGAATGGTGTATTTGGATGCTTGTTTGAGGCACGGTCAGGCTTGAGTAAGCAATCGCCTGTGTTTTAATGACTGGTCCAATATTCCCTCGATTATGTCTTAGAAATGTAATTTTGTTATGCTACATGGGCATATGAAAATATGGGAACAAGCATTTCCTCTAGGCCTAGTTGTTTGGATGGAACGACATTTCTATATTCGATGTTTAGGAGGAGGAAAAGGGACGACGAGCTCATGATGAGCACAGGTCGCGGTTAGCAATGGAGCGGACGAGAGAGGTCCGACAAAGCCAGTTGTGGCGACGAGGAGCTCAAGGAGGCCAAACAGCGGCAAAGGAAAGCTTGCGGAAGGCCGTCCTTAGAGATGTCGCGCTCGTGCAATGCTGTCCATGGCAACACCACACGTGGGGAAGGTTGACCATACTGGTTGGTGGTGGAGCATCCATGAGCGTAACTTAGAGACGACACAGCCATGTGGGGCCCCGACCTTGATTGGGGAACACACGACAAGCTCACAAAGATGTCGTCGTGCTTTGGACAGTCACGACATGTTCAGTGGCGTTGCAACGTGCATGTGGGCGTCACGGCCATGATCGGTGGCGGCACAATGTGTCCGTTATCGTCTAGGACGCAGTTGTGGTTTCCAACACACCATAAGTCATATACGGTCACGCACGACATGTTCCAGGAGCTTGGGTGGCCACAACATAACCTGCCGATAGGATTAGCGCCTATGTCGTAGGCCATTCATGAGCGGGGTGGGCTAGCTTGTAGTTTGCACACTAGGAAGAATGTAGCCATGGTTGCTAGAGCTTGTGGCTCAGCATGGATAATCCTAGAAATTGTTGTAGCATGCTGGACCACAATAAGAGCTTGGCGATGGCACCAAAGATGTAGGGTTATGGCTAGAACAGGTCGGGGCACGTCGATGGCATGGTGGTAGCGTGCCCATGACACAACAAAAGTGTTTATAAGGTGTTTAAAGAATTGCTTTGATGCAACGTCAAATAAAATCGACTAAACACGTGCAAGAGACACAAGTAGGTAAATATAAACTTATTACATCTACTCAATCTATCTCTCGCTAACCGGTCTCACTCCAATGAGTGAGCTCAGATGAGCCGTGAACCAAACAACACCAAAATATTTTGTTTGCCATATTAGTGTATCAAACAGTAATCGTATGTTTGGATTTGAGCCGCAACCACACAAAAGCACATTTACTTTTTGTTTTTGTTCGAATCAATAATAAAAAGCAACATAGTTCACCGAAAGATCATATTCTTTTGCCCCTATCATAAGTGTCAAATAAACTCAAGCACATGACCCAAGAAGTTCTCGCCGTCGGCGCCGTCCATCACCAGTGTAACGTGCCATGAAGGCCTGAAGTGAACAAAGAAAAACGTATATACACCACATAGGGAAAAACATGTATCCTTCCTCTATTTGTTTGACACCAAGAAATGCGTATTCTACCACCGCTACCTCCCGAAAATGCACACGTACGTACGGCTGGTGCACACGTCAGCGAAAACCGGGGCCACGCGTCTCACCTTCCGGATAGACCCGGGGGCCACGTCACCCACTGACGCCTCTGGCCCACTCCCCAACCGCCCCGATCTTACTAGCCTTTGCACGCACTTCGCAGGTCGCGTCTCACGTGGTGGTAAAGGATAACCCGCCTCTTCGCTCACTGACATCCCGGGGCCCACCGCGCCCGACGAAGATCCGGAAGCTTCGGGAAGGTTCCTCGGCCGTGGCCGGCCGGCCGGTGCGATGATCGTGTCGGCGCTCGCGACGGCGGTCGGCATCAACCTGGGCCTCACCGTGCTCCTCGCCGCCGTCTACTCTCTCCTCCGCCGCCGCCCGGCGTACGTCGGCGTGTACTCCCCGCGCCGCCCCTTCGCGCCGCTCGAGTCCTGGCTCGCCGCCGCGTGGCGCCGCTCCGAGGACGACATCCACGCCGCCGCGGGGCTCGACGGCGTCGTCTTCGTCCGCATCTTCGTCTTCAGGTCTCCATTCCTCCTCCGCAACCCCCCTCCTTAGTCTTCACCGCTGCTATGCCCGTATCGTTCGCTTGGTTTGCTGAATCGGGCGTGCTGTGGGGGATGCTGCAGCATTAGGGTTTTTGCAGTGGCCGCGTTGGTTGGCGTCGGGGTGCTGATGCCGGTGAACTTCCTTGGATACCAGCTGCGGCTGATCGACTTCTCCGATCTCCCCAACAAGTCCGTCGACCTCTTCAGCGTCTCCAACGTCAAGGACGGGTCCAAGAAGTGAGCAATCTTCAACTCCATGATGCTTAGTTTGCTAATTTACTGCCATTTTTAGGGTTTTACATGGTTTTCGACATTTTGGCTAGTGCCTCAAGGTGAATTTAACTGCATAATTAGCTCCCTGGTATTTTCTGCTTATTTGATATGTGTACCTAGGTTTATTTGTGTGCTCTGTTTGGCGTTACAGGGGAGCCTGTTTGTAAGATCTGTCTGGTCCTGTAGTTTTTCATTTCATGGAATTCTTCATTGTGCAGTAGTGCTTGCTTGTTGAGCGTGCAGCAGAAGCTTTTTTTTAGCTTAGGCTTGTTCAACCTGATATTGAGTTTGATTTTTTCAGGATCTGTCTATCATCGGCTTATACCAGTCATTGTCCACTATTCCCTATATGAAGAAATTGTTTTGTGTTACAAATTATATCATAGTACTAAAATGGCTAGTATAATAAAATTGAGGATGCGAAAGATGTGGATTGGTTCATTTAGGTCTGTTTTTAAAAATGGAAATAAAATGTTGTCATCAGCACTAGAATTTGATGGGGATGATGTCGAACAGTTCCAAGCATGGTGCCTGTGCATCATGGTAGTCTCCATGGCTTCGTGCTGATGTAAATCATTTCGTTGGAGTATGAGTTGATATCTGCATTGGAAAATTCTTTTTCTCATTGAGCTAAAAATGCATACTCATTACCTGTGGTAATGTGGTTGACAGATTGTGGCTTCACTTTTCTGCTGTGTATATCATTACTGGAGTTGCTTGCTACCTACTTTATTATGTAAGTAATTTAACAATATTTTTTCCTTATTTTCGTTACCTATTTTCTATATGTGCTAGATGATTCGTGTGTATCTTAATCCATTGCCTTCTTCTAATTAATGCATGCCCATTGGATCTGAAGTAGATTTCTTACATTCTTGTTCTAAAGGCCCTCTTTTTTTTCACTGGTTTACTTATCTTTGTAAAAAATATTTTCTGTGATGTCTCTTTTTCAGGAATACAAATATATTTCTGGTAAGAGGCTTGAGTATTTTTTGATTTCAAAGCCACTACCTCAACATTTCACAGTTCTTGTTCGAGCTGTTCCTATAACCGGCAGTGGTTCCGTGAGTGATGCTGTTGAGAAGTTCTTCAGAGAGTATCATCCGTCCACCTACTTGTCCCACACCATTGTTCATCAAACTGGGAAACTTCGTCGTCTTCTTGTAAGATAGTTCCTCCTGATACTTTTCATACTGTTTGATTATGAACAGCCTCACATTTTATCAATGATTATAATGGAACACTCGTATATTCATTACTTCCTTGCTTTACATATGGGTGGTTGGGCAATATGTCGTGGCAAATACTAGCATGAGATTTGGACCTGCATCTTGTTCCCGTTATTACCTCCATCTTCTTACTATACATTATAATATTTCTTTGAATTTGTTACAGCTATAGCAACACATCATCTTAAATTGCTATTTTGTTTGCAAGATGACGTCCATAATCACTTCACAATATTTGCACTTGTCAATTTTCTTGGACATGGTCAAATTGCTTAGACATAAAATTCATCACAGAAGGGTGGCAAATATAGTTGCTGAAGAGTGAAGGGCTACATAAAGTAATTACTAGTTACTGTATATACATTCCATGAGAATGAAATAGGAATAGATTCCTATTAGGAAATTACTGTCAGTTACACATTTGACTGGTTTCATAAATTATTTATTATCAGGTATCATCTTTTCGCCTTTTTTAGCACAATTTACTTTCATGGGAACAAAGAAATTGGGATGTTCATCTTATCTCTCCTGGATGCATTTGAAAGTGATGATACAATAATTTGTTTACTTTTCTGCCTGGAGAACTCTTGCCATATCGTTTCTATACTGAGATGAACTTCATAAGAAATACTTCATCATTGTAACTTGCTGACCTTTCTCTCTCTTATTTCACTTCTTTTGATAGTCTGTTCAATTACTGTCCAGAATGATGCTGAGAATATTTGTGGAAAGCTTACCAACTTAAAATCTGTACGGCATCCTTCTGAAGACCCTCCAAGAAATTTTTTTGGATTATTTGGCAGAAATGATGATCTTGGGAAATATCAGAAAAGGCTGGAGGACCTGGAAGAAAATGTTAGAATGGAACAATCAGATACTACTAGGAGCAGACAGGTGCAGGTTTCTCTCTTTTTTTTTTTGCCTTGGTCAAGTTAATTATGATGCGCTGATTTGTTTATCTAAACATATGGCTTAACATTTTCCCAGTTGATCTTGGGCTCTGACAGTCATAGAATGAAGAGAACAAACGTTTTCATATTATTTTATCCATACTTATTGCTTCATATCTTTCCAGGAAATTCCAGCTGCTTTTGTTTCATTCAGATCTCGATATAGTGCTGCGAATGCAATTTACATTAGACAGTCAGACAATCCAACTGAGTGGCAAACCGAGCATGCTCCTGATCCCCATGATGTTTATTGGCCTTTCTTTTCTACATCATTCATGGAAAGATGGATATCCAAGTTCATAGTGTTTGTAGCTTCAATTCTCCTGATAATCATCTTTCTCCTAGTTTCAGCATTTGTTCAAGGACTCACCTATATGGATCAACTAGAGACATGGTTGCCATTCCTCAGAAACATACTGGAAATGTTAGTTCAGTCCCATATATATTTTCATTGACTGTATTTTGTTAGTTTGCAGGGACCATGCCACTAATTTTGAAGTTACTCAGGATACATATTGGTTGTACTTTATCTAATGCATCAACAATAGTATGACGTAGCTAACTGGCTTTCATTTATTTGGTCCTTGCGCAGAGCTATTGTCAGTCAAATTGTTACAGGGTATCTTCCCAGTGTCATTCTTCACTTCCTTTCCTCTTACGTGCCCTCAATGATGAAGCTATTTTCAACCATGCAAGGATTTGTTTCTGTTAGTGGGATTGAGAGAAGTGCTTGCAACAAAATGCTTCGATTCACAATATGGAGTGTGTTCTTTGCAAATGTTCTTGCTGGATCAGTCTTAGGTCAACTCGAGATATTCCTTGATCCAAAGGAAATACCATCAAGGCTTGCAATTCTTGTACCAGCACAGGTAGAGCATGCCCTTCTTGCTTTCCTTCATGATATAGGTTAGTATGTACAGGCAGGCGCCAGGCAGTGATTTTCTGGAAATTTATCATTCTGCTTTCTGAGCTTCTTATGACATTAGCAGTTCGTTTCTTATGAACATGATGACACTTGTATTGACACAGACATGCAGTTTTATTTGTTTCTTCAATCAATAGTCTTATTAGTACGTAACATACATGTTACCTTTGCCATTGTAATTACTCTGTTTTGACATAGTTTTACTGTGCGCAGTTCAGTGTAAAACTTGCTTCCTAAAACTATTAGTAATTGTGCAGCATGCTATTAGTCTCAAGCATAACTATATACTGTAAAGCTGTCTTTGGTTTTATGTTTGATCTGCAGGCCTCTTTTTTTATTGCATTTGTGGTGACGTCATGGACAAGCGTTGCATCAGAACTCACTCAAACCGCTGCCCTTTTGTTTCATTTATGGGGGAACTGTGCAAAATGTTGCAAGAGGGATGACTCCAAACCTCCATCAATGTCTTACCATAGTGAAATTCCTCGGATTCTCTTGTTTGGACTTCTCGGACTGACATACTTCATTGTAGCCCCGCTTATCCTCCCATTTATATTGGTTTACTTCTGCCTTGGCTACTTTATATTTCGTAATCAGGTGAGAACTTTGCAGTTTATTTGTTAGTTCTTTTGCTTGCTTTACTAACTGTACATGAGTGACCTATCCAAAATTTGGAAAGTGACCTAATAATTACTTCTGTGCATGAAGTTTGAAAGGACAGCTCTATCCAAAATTTGGAAAGTGACCTACTAATTACTTTGATGTTGGTATAGAAAATTCTAAATTTGGTTCAGGACTTAGGTATTCAGGATTGCAATGATTAGTTCCATAATGATACCCTGGGTGCAGAAATTTGTGATGTCATGACTCATGAGCGTGAGGTATATTGTGCCAATTTTTTTTAAAATGTTTAGCACATAATCAGAGTGTTATTTCCTGAAGGATATATGAGGATGATTTGATGACAGTCAAAGGCGAACTACAATACACTCTTTGATAAGAAAATAGGAATTCCAGATCTTTTTAAGAATTCATAGTTTGATTGCACAATCTTCTTAAATCTAGAAGCTGATTTTTTTTTTTTTGGTGTGTGTGTGTGTGTTGGGGGGGGGGGGGGGGGTGACAATACCGTATACCAAATCTTATGGTTACGCCTGTTCTGAGAAGTGATTAGACTAGGACTTATTTTGTTGAAGTTAGTAAAGAAAGACTGTATTGTACGAGTGGATTGCAGTTTGCAGACAAATGTTTTGGAGTGGAAAATCAGTGCTTCAATTCAGATGCTCCTTCCGTAATGTAGTTAGTCAATTAGGGTTTTTACCATATGCACACTATAGAAATACTTTAGCTCTTACTCCAGCATTTTCAACTAGATAGTTTAATTTTCATGTGTTTTACTTTGCCATTCATCTGTTTAGCATTGTACATTGTGTAACTTTGCATTATTCAAATGCAGCTTTTTAATGTATATTCGCCCAAGTATGATACTGGTGGAAGATTTTGGCCTATCGTGCACAATGCAACAATATTTTCTCTGGTGCTGATGCATATAATTGCAATCGGAGTATTTGGGTTAAAGAAACTTCCTCTTGCAGCAAGTTTGCTGCTGCCTCTTCCAGTGCTGACACTTCTATTTAATGAATACTGCCGGAACCGTTTTGTGCCTATCTTTGAAGCATATTCTACTGAGGTACTAACTTCTGCAGTATTGCCTTTTGTTCAGTCAAATAATGCACTCTCTGTACGCATCTGTTTACCAACATTCATGAGTATTTGGTCATTCTTGTGTAGCTGTCATTCTTGTATGTGTCTTCATTTTCACCTTTTGTACCTGCAGTCTCTGATAAAGAAAGATAGAGAAGAACAAAGCAAACCAGAGATGGCAGAATTCTTCAGCGATCTTGTAACAGTATACTCTGATCCAGCTCTGAAACCTATCCAGCGCTCTTCAAACTCGGATGAAAGAACGACACCACTCTTGTCTTCAATTTAGATCCAGGCAATTGACAGGTGGCATCCTGACTCTCATGGTGAATTTTGGTTTGATTTTGATGATCAGATACATACAGTACACGACTCTCATGGCAGATTTTTGGTTTGTAGAACTGTAATGAAGAATTTGATATACATCTCCATGTTGTCGTTTGTTGTATTCTTTTTCCTTACAAGTTTGCTGTTTGTATGTAAAGAATATTTTGTGCTCATATGTTAGAGATGAATAATGCATTGCTCTTTTAATGTTGTGTTGGCAATTCACACGCCTTACTTATTGTATTGCATCTTCAAAATTTTAGAGATCCTTCACTCTTTTTTGTTTTTAACAAACGGACAAGCGCTCTGCCATTTCATTAAAAAAAAAAAGAGAGAACTGTACACCGAACAAGGACCTAGCTACGGCTAGGGAAACAAAAAAAGAATTACATTAGGGCAACAAGGAGTCCCATGCTCCATCCCCTCACCTTTTCCAAAATTCTATCGATCAACGTTTTAAAAGGAAGATTCTTATGCTGAAAAATGCGTCTACTTGTACACTATGAGATTATTAAGGACCCCACTTGGCCACTTTGTCGGCTGTCTAGAAAAAGGCCGCGATCCATCAATTGCAGAAACTCATGTTATCCTGGCTATCTAAATGTTTGAGAATATTGATTGAGAATCTCATTCCAAACTCCTTCAGAGTACGAACAATGGAGAGTCGGGTGGTTGATGGTTTTTGGACTATTTTGTCATAAATGATAGATGGGCTGGTGTGGCTATTTTTTTTAAGTCAGAACATCAGCCGTATGAATGCGTTTATGGGCGAGAAAACAAGCAAAAAAAGAAAAGAAAAATTGACATGAACGTTCTTTTATCTCTAGCTGATGGTAGGCACTAGGCAATATATGAGATTATTTGCCCCTTGAGGAGAGTTTAAGTTATACTTGGCGTATAAAACTGGACGTCAAAATTTGAGTATCCTACATATACAATACAGAACTTTACAAATTGCGTGGAATCGATTGACCATGAGATGGTATAGCCATCCTGAAAGTTAACTGTTTCAATTTGGTTAATATTTCAAATAAAAAACACAAATAAGCATTCCTTTCCAGTTTCTTTTTTTATTGTTCTTGAATTTTCATCCAACAAAGATTTGTTTGCATTAGTTAAGCGTATATGAGATCACAGTTCACAACCTATGTCATGGCTGCCCCAAAAAAGTTTAGATCAATTAAAGACGCAAAAAGATAATGTACTGTTGTTCACTTCGTCCTAAATGACGTCCGAAGCAATATACTTCATCTGAGTCTCAACAACTTGATTCTTCTTTTATTTGAAAAAGGAAAAAGTCTATTTTAGGTATCCAAACTATCACGAAGGTCCAACAAACCACCTAAACTATGATTTGGGCCTTGTTTGTTTCAGATTAAATTAAATTAAATGAAAATTTGTTATTTTTGTATAAGCCAAATGATGTAATGTTTTGTAGTCATTCTTATGGGGTTTTAAATAGTACTTCTTAAAGTTTGTAAAATATTTTTTTATAATTTTTTGAACTTGTTAAGACGTATTTTGGGTGGATCACAAATTTGCTACAGTAAAACGTGACGCTACATTAATCTGAAACAAACAAGGCCTTGGTCTACTTTTCTCCCCTGAACTTTCAAAACCGGCTCAAAACACATCACAATCCGGTTTTGCTGATGTGGGGCCACGTAAGGGTGGTTTTACTGATTTGGCGGCCACGTAAAGGTGTTTTTGCTTATTTGGCGACCACATATTTCTTTTAACTTATTTTCTTTTTTTTCCCTTCTCTTCTGTCTCTCCCCTCTCTCTACCCTCATATCTCTCTTTCCTCTCTCTGGTTCTCTCCCTCTGCTCTCTCTCCCATGGCTGGTGCAAAGCAAACTGGAGGGGGGAGGGAATCGACGGCGCGGTATGGCCTTGGCATTGGGGCGGTGGCATCTCCTTGGGCAGGGACGGCGGCTGCCGGGCCGAGAGGGGAGGGAGGAAGGGAAGGGAAGGATAGGTGGATGCCGATGCGAGGCCACCGCCGGGGAGCCACCTCTACCGCCACCTCCGGCCACCTCCCTCTTCACTTGCTGTGTGGCGTGTGGAGGAGGAAAGAGAGAGAGAATGGAGGGGGAGAGAGAGAGGGAGAGAGGGAGAGGGGGAGAGAGAGAGAGAGAGAGAGAGAGAGAGAGAGAGAGGAGAGATAGAAGAGAAGGGAGAAGAAAAAAGAAAAAGTAAAAAGAAATACGTGACTGCCAAATCAGCAAAACCACCTTTACGTGGCCGCCAAATCAGCAAAACCACCCTTATGCGGTGCCACATCAGTAAAACCACCGAGCAAAACCGGATTGTGATGTGTTTTGAGCCGGTTTTGAAAGTTCAGGGGGGAAAAATAGACCAAATCATAGTTTATGTGGTTTATTGGAACTTCGTGATAGTTTGGTATCTAAAATAGACTTTTTCCTTTAAAAAATAAGGATTTTTTTTTGTTTGATTGCCACTTGGAGAGAAAACAGAGGTGGTATTATGCTATTCTATCTTAAGCATGCTGCATGTTCTAGTGGGTTTATATAAGCCATCGTTAAGAACATTCTTGTGCCATTTGGCTCCCCTGTTGTCTGCTGATATGAAATGTACAAGAGTTCAGATCCTACTGTGGTAAGTGGAAATCGTTGTCAATATAAGCCAAAGCCACAGCATTTGCGCCATTTGTCTTCCTTGTTCATAGAAGAGTGTACTAGATTCTAATCTATTTATTTATCTATTGTTGATGGGAAAGAGTAGAGAATTCTTAATGCATCATGCAATGCTGATGATTTCTTGCTCCTAGCAAGTTGTATATGAACGATCGTATTCATGCATGCCCACTTGATGATACCTCTATTAGTAGTTAATTACTTGCTTTGTTCTAGGTCACTGTCATTTACTCGCTAGAACTTGTGGACATATATGCTCGCAGATTCTTGGTCACACAGCATGCATGGAAAGGCATTTTGATGTTAACATAATGGCATAACTAAAGGTAATGCAGGTCATTGGAGGCCCTCTCTTCGATCTCATTTATATCTTCTTGCAATTGCTAGGTTAATTGACCTTGTCATACTACAACATCACTTGCTAGACTTGACCAGGACTGGAAAGATGGGCAGTTAGAAAGGTAGCAAGGAGAGCTAGCTAGGTCAAGATAATCGATATGAAGTATGAACACAATTTTTTGTCCTCTCAGCCATCAAACTTGAAACGAAGAGTTGGGATTGGAGATGTATATGAAAAGAAATAAAGGGCAGGATCAAACCTTAACTGATTAAGAAATAGTATGGGAATGGTATCATCTGTCGTAGTTCTTCCTGCCTTTGTGCCAATGATATGTAGGAGGGCACAACTGCACAGGATACTTGGGAAATCGGGTAACACATAAAAAAAATGCTACACACTACTATTTCTTCAAAATTACCGAGTCACTACAGCTATATATGGACCTGCTTAGAAAACACGAACTTGCATGAATTTTACTTTGGTTTAAATCGAGAAAGTGTATTTCCCACCATTACATTGCATGTGTTTCTAAGCAACACTAAGATGAGCTGTAAACTCCCTCGAAAAGACGGAGATAAAAAGGGAAGATGGATACATGGATTTCACAGTACTACCATCCAACAGTAACAGAGGTGAGCTGGGAAACATGCTATGACAACATTGCAAAATCACTGGGCGTAGCTTGTTTGTAAATTAAGCACACAGTGACCCCCCATGAAAAGCACAAACTTAACATGAACTTCGCTCGGATTAGGATCCCTAAAAAAAATCAACCTTTCCGAACTGCGCGCCTGTATAAAATCCGAAGGAACATACATACACCGCGTACACGTGACTGAGACATCTAGGGAGAGCATATCCTAGAAAGATACTTTTGCAGTTCTTTAATTTCCAAGCCTTAGATATAAAAAACAAACTTTTTTTTGTTAACAGTAGATGCTAGCTTCGGCTGAGAAGAGGACGTGAAAAGTGGCATTGGAGACGCCGTCTTCGTCATGCATGACAGACGCCAGGAGACGAGAGGAAGAACAATCAACAGCCGGTTTAAGGTTTTAACCTGGGGATTAAGAAATTAAGAAACGTAGCTAGGCTGCAAGGCTTTCATTTCAACCCTAGGGTTTCACCTTCTTCGCCGCATCCGCATGAATGCAGCTCTACCTGCGCTCTAGCTAGCTTGGCTGCGAGCGTTTAAACCCGGTAATTACAGCTTCAACGTGCCTCGGGAATCGTGATGCCAAATTTTGTTGCACGCCTACGTCTCTACGTGTATTTTGTTACTACCATCCTGCATGCACCTGGCTGTGGCTGCACGAGTGCGGCTCAACTCACGCGTACGTAGACTCGGTCGTGCCGCGTACGTACGTACCACGCGAGGCAAGAATGTAATTGTCAGAACCCACGAAAGCTTCAGTTAAAAAAAAAAGAATCCACGAAAGCGTAAATAAACATGACGAATTTATTACAAACTCATATTCCTTATTTGCTTTGAGGGGTGTGATTGATTTGGGTGAGAATAACCGACATTAATTAACCCAGTCACCCCTGAAAGCAAAATATAAGTGACTGGGTGGGAAATTATCGTACGTGAAATTTGTACGTTCCAAATATGTTCTATGAAGTTTGTTCAGGCAGTTTGTTCCAGATATCTTCACTAATAGCTAGTTAAGATCGTTTTCTTGCTATCTTAGTGAGTGTGAAACATGCATGAAAATCCAATGAACTTTCGACCTCCCAGCACAAAATATGCAAGGTGAGATCATCAGCTATCCTCCTCCATCGATGTGTTGCAGTCATCGCCCAATAACAAATTGGTGCAAGTTGGACGCGCAACACAACAACACGGGGCTAGCTATAGCTTCACCTTAGCTTGGTTGGTTGATCAATTCAAGCTCTCATAATTAACCCACCAAATAATAAAAGAAATGATCCGTATTTACATCACTCTAAAAAGGCCCCCACCTAATTAGTTAATCACTAACCAGCACGTAAGACATGAGCTAATCGCCAAAAGGTGATATCTGGATGTCGCCGACCTGGTCAAAATGCAGAGCATGTATGAACTATATATATAGGCAGGTCTTTTTCCTTTGATCGATCATGCATCTCTGCCTGATTACTCTGGTGAAAACGACAAATTAACGTCAAATTCATACGTGGAAAATGATCTCCATCGTAATCATCATATACTTTGTGTGACGGTAGTTTCGGGATATAATTAGTGCAACTTGTAGACCAGTGTCGAGTGTATGTTTGTGCCCCTTGGCCCTTGTGGTGACCTAGCTTAATCGCCTGTTTGCCTTTCTTGTGATGTGTCCATATGTTTTGTGACAGATTTAGACCCTCTTGATCTTCAACCGATAGATCCTAGATAGATTAACTCACTTATCAATCATAGCCAAAAAAAAGTTGGGACTACACCACAAAACTTACCCCTTTTACAGCTTGATCGATGCAAGTTGTTAATTAGAATCTAATTTTAGGTTAGGGTTCCGAAACCATGGGCTAGGCTTCAATTTTTTTTCTTGCGGCAAATGAGATGTTTTAACAACAGTTATGTAAAATCTTCATGTTTCGATCAACCCCCAATTCTAATCTCTACCAAAATCCTCATATTTCAAATCAGTCCCCAGTATGCCTCTACCCTACAAAATTAGGAATTGGATATTGGTTTACACACTTGTAATGATGTAGGTGTATTAAAAATCAGAATTACACTACTCCAATCTCATGAATACCATATCCACGTATCAATGACTAGGTCAACACAACACACCCTCGTCCTTACCCAAGCAAACATCACTTCCCGAAGTAAAGAGAATTTCAAGGAAGAAGCACAAATGAATTAACTACAAATCCTTTCTCTCTCTCACTAGATCGTCTTGTCTACGTCCAAAATCCAAATGCTGAGCACCAAGATTAAACAATGCTAATCCATTGTTATCATCAACAACAACATCAACAAAAACATATCAGATATTATGAACAAATTATGCAAGAGACCGTCTTTGGCACAGGCGACTGAGTTTTTCCCAAAACGCGCTCACATACCTCGCACCCTCCTCCCCTTCTTCTCCCACAGGCGCGCCACCCCTTCTCCTCCACCTTCTTCCTCGACGACTACCTGGGATGCTCCACGCGCGCCACTGCCACCATTGTTGGTCCACCTACCCACGGCCGGCGGCGCCTTTGCCGCCTCACCGCTCTGCCCACCGTCCTCTCACTGCCTCTGTAGCTCCGCCCACTCTAATCCGGCCACCGTGTGCGATATCCGCCCGGCCACCACCTCCACCCGACCACCTTCGACCACTCCTATGGCTTCGATGCCCAAGAAGCCACCTCGCCGCCCCACCACAATCCCCTCCCCGCTGCCCCAAGGGGCACAGAGAACCCATCCCAAACCCCAAAATAAACCATAACCTCATGGTGCAGTGACGGGGTAGTGTCCGAAGACGGAGAAGACAACAGCAACGACGGATCCAAGCAACTATAAAATCACATGTGATTTTGGGTGCCTGCGATTGCGAAAAATCGAATAAACAATTAACTTGCAAACTAATGAGTTTGATAGCACAATGCAAAGGGAAAGGGTCTTTAGCAGGGATTTTTATTTCAGCCGAAATTTCACGAATTTCGGTCCACAACAAAAAATAAATCACCTCTCAAATTTTTTAAATTCAAATAATTTTATAAAACTTGAGACTAACATATAAAAAAGAAGCTACAATATCCTTGTTTTGAGAACCTATGATAGCCTAGTGAGTACTTCAAACACGAGGTGCTTAGTTTGAGTTCTTCGTTTGCTATTTTTCATAATTTTTTGTTTGAAATTCAAAAGCTTTATTTTTATTTTGGCCGAAATTTCGCGAAATCCGGTTATTTCGGTCGGCAACTGATTTTTTGGTTTTGCGAAATATAAATCCCAGTCTTTGGCAACCCCTCACCTGACCCGTCTCCACGCCTATATATACTGATCGTCTCCCTTCACATCCAAACTCCACAGTCCACACCAAGCAGCAGAGCACCATGCCTCCATCCATGGCGAGGAAGCGCAAGGCCTCCGATGACATCGACCCCAATGAGTTGCCCTACTACACGCCGCCGCCGCAGATAGCGTCGTCGACGGACGCGTGGGCGTCGACGGGTAGCATGGCCACGGCGGCGGCGGCGCAGCAGCAGCAGCGGGGAAGGAAGCGGTTCGTCGGCGTGCGGCAGCGGCCATCGGGGCGGTGGGTGGCGGAGATCAAGGACACCATCCAGAAGATCCGCGTGTGGCTCGGCACCTTCGACACCGCCGAGGAGGCGGCGCGCGCCTACGACGAGGCCGCCTGCCTCCTCCGCGGCGCCAACACGCGCACCAACTTCTGGCCGCGCCCCTCGCCTGCGCCGGCGCCAGCGCCGGTGTCGCCGGCGCCGGTGCCGGCGCTGCCGTCGAAGGTCACCAACCTCCTCCTCCACCGCCTCAAGGCCCGGAACCAGCAGCTCCTCCACGCCGCCGCTCCGCCGCCGCAAGAAACTGCGCTGCTGCAGCTTCAGCAGCGGCCACCGTGCCCAGAAGCGCAAGGCAGTGGACACGACGAGGAGTGCAGCTTCCAAGTGGACGACTTCTTGAGCTCCGACTACGAGTGCAAGAGCTCTCAAGACATGGAGGAGGAGGAGGAGGAGGAGGATGAGGAGGAGGAGCTGGACTTCCAGTTCATGGACGCGCAAGCCGCCTCGGCGCCGGCGGGAGGCGAGGGCGGGCTCTGCTTGCCGTTCGAGGTGGTGGCAGCGGAGCTCAGCGCCGCCGCCGCGGTGGAGGCCGACGACGGCGAGCCGGCCACGGCGGTGCAGGCGGTGATGAGGCAGATGGACTACGAGAGGAAGATCTCCGCGTCGCTCTATGCGCTCAGCGGCGTGTCCGAGTGCCTCAGGATGGGCCTCGGCGGCGGCGCCGCCGCCGCGCGGGAGCAGCTCTCCGGCCTGAGGGAGGCTTGCCGGAAGAAGCAGAAAGCTGAAGCGGCGGCGCAACAGCAGCAGCAAGAACACAAAGAAGCAGCAGTTGCTGCTGCAGTAGAGGTCGAGGATGGCAAGGCAGGTCAAGAGGAGTGCTCATTAGGCAGCAGCAACGGCCAGTCGGAGGCGGCGAGCTCGTCGGAGGCTAACAACGGCGACGGCGACGTGTGGAGCTCCCTGGATTTGGCTCCCATCTGCTTCATGGCATAGCTTGTGCCCTACACTTCAGTAGCAGCTAGATCGTGTGTGTTAAGTCATTTGTTACATGGCTCAGATGAGAAGCCCTTGTCATAACTAGCTTACCAATTTGTTTTTGCTGAACACCAGAATAATTTCAGTTGTCCTATCATTATTCTCATATACATCAGAAATTACAGAAGACCAGCTCGATGGCTGGTTCATGATTTTGATTGCCCTTTTTATTCAGTCAGGTGTGATGAACAATACATCTGGATTGAACTATTGTTTGCATCTATAAAAAAACTGGAGTCAGAGAATCCACGCACAATTTGACAAATGGAGCCACTGAAACTCCTTGCATGTACTTAGCCCATTTGCCACTGCCAGTCATTGTCAAAATCGCACGATAAATCTTTGAACAACGTGGTTCCTGTACCAACTCATTTTCAGCCATTCAGAAAGCTATAGACGAAGAAACTGCAACAAAGAATAAAACGGCACATGGTCATCATTTCATCGCAGCTTTGTTAAAAACAGGACTATTATCATTATCGTTGATCTGTTCTTTTTGTACAACGGTACATGATGCACATAAGTATTAGTAATGTCCAACAGCTCAAACCAAAAAATATGAAGATGCAGCCAACAGAACCCTGTACTCCAGTGTCAGAATTGCTACAGCATGCCAAACCGTATGTTAGTGTTCTCCAGCTGTTTAAAAAATACACCTTTGTTTGTCAA
This sequence comes from Raddia distichophylla, assembly GCA_005191435.1. Lineage (NCBI taxonomy): Eukaryota > Viridiplantae > Streptophyta > Magnoliopsida > Poales > Poaceae > Raddia > Raddia distichophylla. The sequence continues at coordinate 1,606,756 of SPJY01001239.1, forward strand.
TCTTTAATTGCTGACAAAATTGGGCGAACCGCCTCCGTGAAATCTTCATGAAACCTCTTCTCTGAAAACCTTTGAGCACGTTTTCGTGCTGCTGCTGCCATTTCTTGCCTCTCTGGCTCTTGCATCCTCAAGACCTTAACAATTGCGTTGGCGTACTCTTCCTTCTCACAGGCTAGAAATCCTGTCCCATGGCCATCCTCATCTAGCACAATGTCCATCATTGGCCCTGCGGATCTATGGGCTGCAGAAAGTACAGGTATAATCCATGAATAATAACAAATCAAGGCTATGACTGATTGACTTCTATACAACTAGCATCAAGCAGCCAAGTGGTTCATGGCTTTAAAATCCATGTTGCCACTACATTTTTACCCCTAAATGTTGCAGCTGTGGAATGCACTTAAATCTGGGTTTATTTTCAGAGCAAACAAAAAATGCAACGCCTTGAAATAATTGCAATCTGTAAACTCTTGAAGTAGACATCTATCATGTTTACACCATCAAATCATGTTGAGCAGTGTTGGAAAAAAAATGAAGTTTAGACCATCAACAGAAGAGATCAGTAGGGGATCCAGATAATTACTTACCAATTGGAATAGCACCAGCTGCCATGTACTCAACAACACTAATTCCAAAATGTTCATCAGTCATTGAATGGAGACCAGCAACGGCACCACCTAGAAGCTTTACCAAGTCCCTGTTACATCCATAAATATATCTGTTAATTACAAAGAAAACATATGTGGTAAGTTCTTCTTATCAGTAGTTTGAACACACTACCTGTAAGGGATATCCTTATGGAACTCCACAAGCTCATCTATGTGTAGCTCCGTGGATCTGTCCTTGAGCTTTTTCAATCTTTCCAGATCCTCTTTATGCCGGCAACTACCAACAAATTGAAGCTTTGGCTTGGGAAGGTCTGGATCTAGTCTTTGAAGGGCAAGTGCGAATGCCTCAAGCTGAAGACCATGGGCCTGGGGAGAGTAGAGAACAGAAAAGGCACATTGTACGGTGAGTGAATAGTAAGCTCTTGTACTAGAACTTGATGCAGCAAGTAAGTTGCATACCTTTTCCGGACGGAACTGTGCAACTGATATAAGAATGGGAGGTGCTGTTTGTCTTTCCAAGGGAAGCATCTGTATTATTCAACAAATGCTTCTGATGAGAACTAATCAAATGTTCTTCATTTAATTAAATAATAGTCTATCATGGTCCATGGAAAAGAATCCAGAAAAAAAAATTAAATTGATTCATCGTTTCAATATAGTGATCGCATGACTACATCACAAAATTTATTGGGATTGAACAAAAAATATAGGAAAATACATGGTTGGGATCAGGACATACCTGCAGGGCAGAAGTATCGCATGGAGGATACACCCTCTTAGTACGCTCTGGGATCTTCCAAATATTTACAATATGGGATCTTGTCCATGAGGAATTTACCATCACAAGATGAGCACATGAACCCACCAATCCATATAACCAGCTAAAAATAGTATAGTAGAAAATTTTGCACTGGGACAGCCAAATGCTACAGTTAAAAGGTTACCACAGTTAGTCTTAGTGGTTGATACCACTATACTAGAACAAACGGAAAAAACCTAAATCGATCACATATAGAGTAAGAAAGACAGGTAAAATAGTGATGTACAGCTATAGCATCTGCAAAGCACTTCTAGGTTGCCAAAATCAATTTTAATTGACTGATAGTAATACAATGTCAAGACAACATGTGTACAACAAACTGTAAATCTTACTACGCAATCCTATTAATCTAGATAATATCTTAAAGAGGGAAGAAGTGTAGTTAGCTAACAGCCTAGCACATTTTTGCCATTCTTTTATTATGTATGGTAAGATTATGATTTCCCTGATGCGCTATGGATTACTAGGGTGTTCTGAAATCTGGATTGCTTAACTTATTTGCTGAAAATCTGAATTCTGAGAACTTCTAGAGGCAGTTTCAAGAAGTCAGTCTGAATGATTTCCAGATTTTCTAAGAGCTTACATTAGCAGAGATTCTCAAAAAACAGGATAATAAGTCAAAGCATTTCGGTTTTGCACACAAACCTGAATTATTATCTTAAGCAAAAAAGTGCTGAAGAATGGGATCTAAATTAGACATACTGGTAGCTGGATTTTAAAAAAATATTAAGCACTATGTGTAGTACATACCTATTAGCAATACGAGAGTTGTTATTATACATAGAATTGCGCTGAGTAACACGTTCAACCATATCAGAACTGATTGTTGGATAATGGGTGTAGCAGATGACCTTGCAACCAACTAGCCGAGCCAATGGATATGTAAAAGCATAGCCACTTGTATCAAAGTAAAACTGTGGAGCAAATTTATTAAGAGCCTCCCATGCAAGATAAACTGAGCCAAGACTTTGTCCAATCATTGTAAAGTGGGGATAGGTGCTTGCTTCAATCCACTTTCTCTTTTTCAAGTGAACAACCTGAAATGATTTTTTTCTTAATTTTTTTTACCCAAATAGGATGGGCAAATGCTCATGAGAAATACAAAAAAAGTATTGTTTCCCTTATTTCTGGATGTTAATATAAGCTGCACTCTGCTTATACTAAACAAACATTGGTAAATGCTTTCAATAGATTTTAAAGGCATTGCACTCAGTATGCATACTAGATTACAAAACAGGAACTTCAGATTCAACAATCATTCGTTATTGTTTCTTTTCACTACCATCCTAACAGTCCATTTTATAAACCACCAAAGATTCTGGCTAGAAATACAAACTTTTAAAATGAATAGTGTCCACATAAAGCTACTACGGACTCCAATTTTTCATATAAGGCTAGCTGAGGTAATTGGGAAAGAAATACCTGACATGTGACTAATAAGAAATAAAAAATTAAAATTTTCACCAGCAAGAAATTACTGCTCAATATCATACTAAACCAAAGAATTATAATTCAGCTCAAGTCCTGAGTAGTAGATTCCTAATTGAACTCAGTGTTCAGAGATTAATAATCAGTTGCACAATAAAATCTCTTTCTAGATAAATGAACTATGGTACAATAATTTTACATAAAATTTTAAAGAAACGAAAATTCTGGTGCCAAACAGCTAGGATCGCCAACATCACACTTACAACCAAAAAAACGTTTTTTTGCTCCCCTGATCAACTGGGCCGTACCTGCGGCGGGTGGTGAAGACGGACACCAAACCGGTCGAGGGCGCGAGCGGCAAGGCCATCGGGCGAGGCGTCGGCGTCGCCGGTGAAGACGGCGCAGGGGAGGCCGGGGCAGAGCTCCTGCACGGCGCGCACGGCGCACCAGAGCACGCGCTCCCCGCCGCCGCCGTCGTTGGTGTAGGGGTGGAAGAACCCCGCCGCGGAGGCGGGCGCGGGGCGGCGCAGGAGGCGGCGGATGGCGAGGGCGAGGATGGTGAGGATGGCGGCCAAGATCGCCATGGATGCGATGCGACCAACTCTCGCAGGATTAGTGTCAAGTTAGGGAACGGTGAAAAAACAAGCTCTTTTCCGCAAAACCGCTAACCCGGACCGGACCGGACCGGACCGGACCTTGTTGCCGCTGAACCGGGCGGTACAGTCCACGGGCTGTGCATGGGCCGAGGCCGCAGCCTACTGGGCCTGTTTGCCCGTTTTGACCAATGTCTGGGCCGAGTGATCAGGGAAAGGAAGGGCTACCTCTTGTCTACACGTTTATTCCCTTTTGTTTCTCGAGATTTTTTTGCTTGATTCAACGAAACTAGTTTGAACATGAACTGCGTGCAGGGAGGAATAAACGTAATGCCTGTCGAGTATATGTTTCATTGGCCAATGTTAAATGGAACATAAGCCCATTATGAGGGATGCAATGTTTATTTACGAATATCTTTTTTTGAAAAAATAGGCGAGATGCCTTTTCATTCAATAGAGAAAAGAAGAGAGTGCATCACACAACAAAAAATGGTTCCACCAAAAATCATCTCCGAGCGACATGCTCACCCTACCACCAATTAAACCACGTTATTTCTTAAACTAAACTCCTCCAAAGCGACGGTAGCCACCTCAACGGATCATCTACATTCAAAATATTCTACCGTTCCTCTCCTTCCAGATGTTCTAGATGGTATGCTCGATGAGACCATCATCCATTGCTCTCTGCTTCCCATTTCCGCTAAGGTCATCCCACCGGCGAATTATGCAAGCCCAATTCGTTTGTCCTCTAAAACCGCTTATTTTATTTCATTACACAGAGAGAATATTTAACACTGATACCAAATCATATAATAATCACTAAACTTATACAATCTAAAAGGAGTACTCCTAGGAACAATCCTCGAGAGCTCTCCTATATAAACCAGAGCTCCTAACCTAAATGGTGCCGCGCAACGGTGCGGTCTTCCGGTCCTCCACTTCCACGATGGCGTGTTCTGTTCTGCATGAGCAACCCCACATGCTCACATATACATAGTGTAGACGAGTTAATTTTGCGAAGAAATTGTTTTGGTCAATCAAATCAGAAATTGTTGTGGTCAATCAAATCAGATGTTTCCAATATGATTCGGGTGTATCAATGTACAAGCTAGAGATGGCATATGCTAGGCTTGCTAGCAGTGTAAACTGTAGAACCCCCATCGTTGATCTAGTGCCTACCTTTCTGACAATATAGATTTTTCGTTTCTTGGTGCAGCCATCAAAATTCTTACAGAAAGAGATGCCTCGAATGGTCGAGATTGCTGTGGTGTTAGGCGCAACAAGAACGAGAGTGAGAGAGAGCTGATAGCTAGCTAGCTATGACACCGAATGCCTCGTGTTGCGCGACGCCGTCGACTTGGCCTCCTCCAGGTCGACGGAGCCGGGGCTCTCCGAAGTGTCGGAGCTGCTGTTCTCGCCGCCGCTGCTCGCCTTGCCGGACCAGAGTTTGCTCAGTATCTTCTTCGGAGCCAGCGCCGTCGCCTTGGCCGCCTTGCCGGCGGCTGCGCCTGCGCTCTTGGCCTGATCGTCCCCGGCGCCGCCGTTCTTGTTGCTGTCGCTGCCGCCGCCGCTGCTCCTCCCGCTGTCGCAGCCGCTCTTGTTGGCCAGGCTCACGGATCGGAAGGAGTTGGCGTCGCCGGACCTCGGCACGCAGCCCCACTGGTCGTCGCCGTCGGTCGTCGCCGTCGTCGCGGCTGACCGCGGGCTGCCGTACGAGTTGCCGTGCCCCCTGGGGAGGAGAGAGCGAGCTGAGGACGGGAGCTCGGCCGCCACGTTGCCCCCGGCGGAGGCTGCCGCCGATGCTCGGAGTTGCTCGAAGAAGAGGACCTGCACCACCACGCGCAGAGGGAGGCGCTCGTTCTGCACGGCGTGCATGCTCGCGTCGGCGGAGAGCTTCTTGCAGTCCATGAGCCCGCACAGCCTCTTCTTCTCACTCTTTGATAGGCATAGATGCTCCTGCATTTTTGCAGCCAGATCAGCACACGTTTGTTTATATGGCCATCACTGATCAAGAACATAGCATGTACTACATGTGCAGTTACCTACTGAAAACAGCAAGATATGAGGCAGACATTATCATGTAGTATATATACATTTTACGAAGGCAGGCTTTATTTCCATTATCTAAAAGAATGTAGTACATATACCTTGAGATAAACGTCAATGGCACGGTAAATTCCATCATGCACCGGTCGGGATGCGAGGGAAGCCATTTCAGCAAGTGCAATGAACTTTGAAAGAGGAATATTGGGGTCCTTGGCGATCTTGGCCAGATAACCGTCGATCAGCTTCGCCACAGCCATCTTCGAAGTGCTGGAGATAGAAGTCAGGTTATCGACATCTATGGCTTCTTCATCGTTTTGAAATTTTGTGTTGGCACTGTCTCTGTGCTGCACCATGAATTCCTCCAGTATTGTTGAGATCAGATCGACATCGTACATTGTGGTTTTGTCGGAATTAGCAGGTATCAGAAGATCTGAGACTGAAGCTCCATCCAGCTGCAAGCCTATTCTCCTTACCAAGTCGTCACGGTAGGCCTCATCGGACCCCAGTAAGCACGCAGCTCTCAGCAGCTTGAGCAGAAAACCACATGAAACTGAACCTTTCTCAGCTGGCAATAAAGAGATTATGGTCTCAAGAGCTGCACAATGCCTTGTGCAATCAAGCCCATTGCTCACAGTACTGTCCAAAGAACTGAACAGGCGTCGATACCCGTAAGCTCTCAGGGCTTCACCAATTACCTCGCCGGTTGTTCTTCCCTTAGCCTTGATGGCCAAGATGACCTTCTTGTACAAATACATCTCAAGGTCACAAATGTCCTCCACCCACCAGTCTTTAGGCACCATCTGTTGCTTCCTTACACCATTCCAATGTGAATCAAGACCATTTTCAGATGGAAGTTTCTTTCTGTTGTAGGTGTATGACCACTCAACTTCCGATGGATCAATGGAAGCTTTGGATGCAATAGAATCGACACAGTGGTTGATTACCTTCAAGTTCTCTGACCAAGGCAGAAGTGACTTTGTCGTCTGCAGCACGATGATTGAGTCTTTCCAGGTGCGGAATATGCTTGAAGACAAGAACACATCGATTTTGTAGATGAGGTTTCCTTTGTCGATCGTCTCGAACATTTCAAGATACTCAGCAGCACAGCGTGCCGTGAGGACATTGTATGCATTGAGTGTGACAATCATACCATAGCAGAACTTGGCACAGATTTCAAATGCTGCAGGTCCCCCTGGGATGTCCGAAATGTCTATTTCATCGTTGTTTTCCTCATTTGTCGAGGCCACTAATGTTTGCAAGCGGGAACTCTTCGACAAAAGAGGGAACTGCATGTAATTTGAACAAAAACATGAGTACTCCCTTTAATGAGCCACAGGTTCACAGCTAACCAGATAAATTAGACTGATTAAATCAAAGGAGAAAACTGTACTGGATACAGATCTGCTGTCACCCTGTCACTAACTCAATTAAAGCATGTCAAAAGAGAACACATGCAAAACAAACATAATGTAACTGAATATACAGCAGCAGTTCATATGGTTATGGTTAAAAAGGACATCAGAGATATTTAAGTTTTCGAGCACTTCCAAGATTCAAGTCACACTGCCAATAGTTTGTCTTTGTTCAGAGTTAGGACTAGCCACAGGAAGGGCTCAAAGAAATATTAAAATGTTCAATCAAATTAAGGAAGTTAGAAATGCACCTGTGACACAAAAACAATGATAATTAGCATTCCAATGGATGAATAAACAAAACAAATAAAAGCTTAGATAAGTCTAGATGCACACAAACATTGGTTCGAGTGAAGCAGAAACCATGTATGCTTAACAGTTAAAGCTCTATTTACTTACATAGTTAATAGTTAATACTGTAAACCAGTGCAGATAGGATTAACTTGTACCTTGTGTAGATAAAATTTCACATCTCCTACAGTGATGACAATGTCTGTTGCCAGTTCAGTTGCAACAAGCCTGAAAGTAAAATTTATCAAGGACTCAGACAACTTTTCTAGCATCACTGTAACATAGTACAAAGTCAAGGAAAGACATAATTCAGAAGTGTATAGAAGATGAACTAAAAAAACACACAAAAAAATATAGTCATTACTTAAAGCATTTTAGTTTTTTTTTGTTAAGAAAGCATTGAAGTTCTATAAATTGTTTTGTATGCTTTTTCTAACAACACCTTTAATACCTGCATAGACAAACATCATTTCAAGCATCATGAAGATTTTACAATTCAGCATGTCTATAAATTATTTTGTCAAATTAAGGCCATGTTCTTTTCAGCTTAACAGCTTAACGACTTATCTACGTTTTCAAAATACACATGCTTTGAATTTTTTGGGTCCGTTTTTTCGTTATTTTGAAGGTGGGTCCTAACTCTTTAAAAATCAAGTCAAACGAAATAGATTTGAATCTCGAGACTACCCCAAAAAGCTCTCGAAATTCAGTCATTTCAGCCGTTCAGCTGTTCAGCCGTTCAGATCAGCTCAAAAGAACAGGGCATAAATGTCTGATAACTTTTAGACAAACAGTTATATTGCGCATGAATGTTCTTGCAAAGCTAGACCAGGAATGGCAAATGAATTAATAATAATGGCCTCGCAAAAAAATAACATCCATATATAAAAGATGATATTAAGTGTGTGGGCTTAATCACATTATTGGGACCACAATAATTGTCGGGACAATTGTCGCCCACGATGGAGGGAAAAAAGTTTGTCTTATAAAAAAGGGACATGAAAAGAAAAGATCCCAAGAATCCAAACCATCCAATAATGCATGTACAATGTAAAGATGAAATGACATAGAAATAAAATCTCTACCCACTCAATCAGCTAAGAGTAAGAAAAGGAGGACAGAATATTAGCCTAAGAAAAGTACCAAAGGCAAAAGCAATAAAACAAAGAGACGAAGATAGCAAAATTCATAGAAAGTAGCTCTGTGCATGACAGGTATAACTAATCAAACTGCTAAGTGGTCCAAAGAAAATGATTTGACAACAAATTGTTTGTGCAAAAGGTTAGGGAAATTGCAGGATTTCATTTTCAAAGTGGACCACAGTGCCACCAACCAATCCGTGTACGTGATACGAACACTAAACAAGCAATAAAAAAATGTGAGAAAATTGCCACATGGTCTGAAATATAAAGAGAACTCAAGATGAGATGCCATTGGCAATGAATCAGAGATGGTGTATCCTGTAAGGATCAATTGTATCGAGAGCCTTTTGAGTGTTATCATCAGACCCACTGCTTAACACCACAAGTACTCACTTTGACAAAGACCTTTTTGGTATCAATCATTGTCAAATGAGAAAAAAAAAATACAAACTCCACTCAAATGTTCTTAGAGTCGACCCTGATACTAGATATACCATCATCAAAAACTAGTAAAAAATTGTAAGTCTGGCTTTAATATGATGAAGCACTCAATACTTCTGTGACATATGTAGTACAAAACTATTCTCAAACAAAATACATGATTGTAGTTAGTGATTCAGTTTTTAACTAATATTCATAATATTTCAGAGACAAACATAAAGGTTTAACATTTAATAGAACATCTGAAGTTCACTAGCAGATCCAGCTCACCATAGATTACAGAAAAACATCAACAATTTGCAGCAATTCAATTAGTTTACTTCAAACACTAAGTTGAAGAAGTATTAGGCATCACTTTACGCCCACATAGCTATAAGCTATTTGTTATCCTTGCATCCAACCAGCAAAATGTATGGTTGGCTGCCTCATTTAGATTCATGGTACAATTATAAGTTGATCCTTTACTAAAAAAAATTATAAGTTGATCGCGGCAGCTTTGGTAAGATAGAGAACTGAGATTCACCCTAAAGTACTCTCCAATCAGGAAAATGAACGTGCATCCACTTCTATAATGCACAAATGGATCACTTCATCGTTACACATTACACAAGATCACCATTCACCACAACATTACACAAGATCATTATTCCACACAATAAAAACTTGAGCTCAAGTGAATGAAATTGATCAAGAAGTTATGAAATAAGTGAAACAGTATAGTTCTTTATTATCCGGAAAAAAAAATGTACAAGAACAATTTAGGATTACTTCACCTGATATTGTTCCCCTCTGTCTGAAAGACATCAGGCTTTGATCCAAGCTTCATATACTTCATCTTGACACACTGAGAATTTAACTCTGAATCACCCCTCTTGTTTTCTGCTCTAATCAGCAATCACTACCAAATCAGAACCAAGAAGCAGCACCCCTTGATGTTAACCCAACGTCCCCAACACACCAAAATGAAGTCAGTGCCTCAGTGGCAACCAACATATGAATATTTACTCCCAAGTCCAAGAGGCAAGATCAACCATTAGCGGTAAAGATCTGGGCTTTGGTGTTCCCTTTGCTCCATGGCATAAGCCATTAGCCCGGCCAGGAAACCAAGTAGGCTGCCTCTAGATTTGCAAACTATCCCACAAATCTTGCCAAGCTCTGGGTCCAAGAAAGCACAATGCCAGCTGCCAGGAAACCAAGAACACCTCCAAGTTGGATCACACACAAACACAGCAAGCAGCACCTGCAAAGAACAAGGGCGGCATCTTGGAGTGAGGGCACAATGGGAACATTGGCGGTTCCACCGTCCGGGCAAGAGGGGCAGCTGCCCGGGCTCCCAGGGATGTGCAAGGAGGAGATTCTCGTACCTGCTGCAGTCACCGGAGAACTTGAGGACGGCGTTCCCGGGAGAGCGAAGAAGATAGAGATATAGATGGGGAGGGCGGCGGGAGGCCGCAGGCCGGAGACGGGGACGGGGACGGAACTGGCGCCGGCGGGGACAAGGAGCCGGGGACAGAGGCGTCGAGCACGAGGCACGAGGCACGTGGATGCAGGGATGGGGGCGGCGCAGTGACGGAGCTTCATGGAAGAATTATATAAGAGGGCCAAATGATGGAAGATAATAATAAGAAGGGTCATTTATCAATTTATAGTGTATTATACCTACTTAACATTAACAAAACAATTTCATAGGGGACCAGGGTTTAGATTGGCCATCGATAAAGCTACGCGTTGGGCGTGTGACGGTGGTGCTGGCGAAGGCATTGTTTGATATGAATGTTGCTGAAAAATTTAATCTAAAAAAGTGTTATCCTTTAAAAGATGTCGTAAAAAACTTAAAAAATATTTTATGGACTTTAAAAGAACTATTCAAAATACCATAAAAATGACTACAAAATATTATATCATTTGACTTATACAAAAATAACAAATTTTAATTTAATTTAAGAAATAAACAAGGCTGAAGAGTTGAGGGAGACGTGGAGAACCAATGAGAGAGACAGGATGATCCGAGAGGCAGAGAAAAAGGGTGGAAGAGCATCCTTTGCGGTAAATAGAGCTGAATTAGGCCATCCTTGACACATCGCATGGCTCTGCCTCACTCTTACGACATCTTTAATGGTGCCAGACAGTTATTTCTAAGTGTTCCACCTTATCTTTTGACACATCGCACGGCTCTGCCTCACTCTTACAGCATCTTTAATGGTGTCAAACAATTAGTTCTAAGTGTTACACCTTATTTTTTAATTAATTTTTCATCTCAAATGAAACAAACTAGACGCCAACAACACCTTTTACATTAGAGGGTAGAGGGGCGGAGGAGGAGTGGAGTGACGACAACATTGGAAAGGATTTTGAGGGAACGGAGAAGCAGAGGGAGTGGATGAGAGGCTGAACACAGAGCTAGGAGCTGAGGGATATGGATGGAAGGGAAGGGCTATGACGCTGGGAGGCATGGACAAGAGAGACACTAGCGGCGCTAGAAAGCGGTGGTGATGCTGGCAGCACTAAAAAAGGGTGGATATGTCCACATAGTAACATGACAATAACACTCCTTCTGACTACTTTTATCGGGCTAATTTTGATTTGAAAAGATCAAACTTGATTATTTTTTACCAACAATTAATCCAATTCTATGCATCATTAACATAGAAAAGTTGTATTAGTTTTTTATGTTTCTAAATGCTTTTCATACAACATTAATTTGTGACAATTGACAACATATTATAAGAAAATTTTAATGGTTAAAGTGTACTTTTAAAGACTTTCTCAAATAAAAGTATGCGTTAGGGTTTGTTTGGCAACAACGAAGTTGAGGAAAGGGAATTGGAATAGTGAGAGTTCCTTTGCTTATTAGGTTCCTTTAGGAATTGAACCCCATTTTAGTTATAAGTTCACTTAACCTACATTCTTCCTCTAAACCTGGGAATTTATTTCCTCCACCTCTCATTTTCTTTTCCCTCTTATTAATTCCCTTCAAACAAACACACCCCTATATATATAGACAGATGGAGAATCCTTTACTGCAGTAAGATTATTTTGCGAAAAAATAAAAAGGAAGAATAAATATATTCCCTTTGAAGTCTAAAGATGCTGAAAAATGCAGCATCAATTGTTTTCATGGAAAGGCCCATGCTGCGACCGATGAGATTTCATGTCGGGGATGCGCCCCATATTTCGCCTTCAAGTGACAGTGAAGGTTAGGAGACTGGAGACAGACGCTGCATCCATATCTATATGATATTGCATCGTACGAGACAGGATACCAGTGTAATTAGTGAATTAAGTCGGCCATGCATGCTGATCAATGGCCAAGGGTCGAGCATTACCCCGCTAATTATCAGATTAGGTCAGTTTGATGCATGCTGACCATGATCAACTCATGCGAGCTAGGCAGCTAGCTAGCTCTCCTTGATGGTGATATATATTAATTATATTCACTGCTAAACAATGAGGTAAGATCGGGTCCATAAGAGAGATGCGCGACCGAAGCCCAGTCCAGAATTAAAGAAATATAAAAAATCAGGGGAAATAGATAAGAGTGAATTTGAAGTATACGATATAGGAGTACCAGTCAACCCACCTGGTGTGGTGTTTAAATAAATAGATTTCTGCCAAAATTAAGATCGTGCTGGATCAATTATCTGCTTCTCTCTTGTAGTCTTCTGACCAGTCTATATTTATTTACGTCTTCAGCTTCAGTGGCTTCGGGTGTGTTTGGTTTGTTGAACAAGCTGGTACGGGATGGTATGATGTACGGTTCAGACGTTTGGTTGGTGGGATAGGATAATACGGATCCTCATCCATGTGTTTGGTTGGTAGAATGAGGTTGTATGGGATGGTACAACATTGTTTAGATTTAAGGAATATTCTCTGTTTATGTTGTATGGTGTGGCTTGGCCGTTTTGGCCGAACGATCCCGTACAGGTTTTGTTCCATCCAATTTCATCCTATCTTGTTTCGTTTTGTTCTATACAACTTCGTACAACCAACCAAACACACCCGACAAAAATTGTAGTATTACCGTGGCCATCTGAGCACTGGCCTTTCGAGCTCAACCATAGGTAGGCTTGACTCTGTCTAGAAGTGTAATAAATAACTGAAACTTACGAAACATAATAATTTTCTTTTAAAATACAGTTAACTATGATGGTGCGATCATATTACGGAGAAAAACCTCGTAAAAATTAGAAGGACATGCAAAGAAAATGGGCATTATATATGCATGTAAACAGCATCTTAATAATTTGCCGGAAGAGTCGTGTCCTATGCATGTAATGATGTAAATAAGCATCTTAGATAGTTTATTGTCAGCCCATGAAAATAAATTGTTTTTATTTAGTGTTCGGTCCTTGTTGAGCATACGGTATGACTCCGAATTGATCCGGCTATTATGATAGATAGGACATATTTAGATCGATAATTGTAATCTCTTCAATAAAATTCCTTTTTTACCTCTAGGATTGTTTAATACTCAAGCCACCATTCTTGAGGCTCAATGCAAATACATTCCATCACAAAATATTCATCCTTTTAAATGGTATTAAAACAACGTTGTTCCTGATCAACCACAGTCCACAAAACTTCCGCCGCACCGCCTCTAAAAAATGATCTCATCTCCATGATCTCTCCTAGGGGACCACATGATCTTCATTTAGTCACTGGCCATAGATCGCCTGAAGTTTTTACCGGTTATCATCAAATTGGTTTTCTCTATGATCGCAAGATCAGTTTTTTTTTATCCCTTTTACCTCTAGGATTGTTTGACTTTTAAACATGCTCTTTGACCATTCGTCTTATTTAAAAAGTATTAATTAACATTTATTTGGTTATGCTTTATTTTATCATTAAAGGTACTTAAGCATGATTTATATTTTTGTATATTTACACTAAATTTTTTAATAACATGAATGATCAAATGTCATGTTCAAAAATCATTGGCGGCAAAAAAGAAACGGAGGAAGCAAGTATGTTACACTTGTGGTCTATTCTTCCATGCATGCATGAGGCTATCCCACACCTCACCTTTCTTTTGTCCCCTCCCAAAAATCCAACGTTTTTCCCTTCTGCCTTATTAGTTTTTATACTGCGTTAGACAAATGTAACCTTGCACTAAAGTTCATAATATAACATAGATTGGGCAATAGATGAGAGGTATGAATCACTCACTGACTCACATATTGGCACAACCCTCTACTCCACATCCATGCGAGTCCATGGTCAAGATGGCTCTCATGGCAATTGAAGCAAGGGTGTTGGTAACTAATGAATAAAAAATAGAGGAAGTAGCAAATATCACATACTTAAACGGGCCATTTAAGTTTAGTCGAACTATTTTGGCTCCAGTTTTTCATTCAAAAGCCCGATGATTCTCGTGAGGTAAATGGGTGAATGCATGTGGATCGCATATACTCCCTCCGATCTAAAAAGAAATCATTGTTTACTTTTGTACACACGCTTGACCATTCGTCTTGTTCAATACGTAAATATCATTTATTTCATTGTGATTTGGTTTAATTTTAAGTATAACTTATATTTTTAAATAAGATGAATGGTCAAACGCGTGTTCAAAAATCAACTGCGACTTTTTTCAAGAACAGGGGAGTATATATTTTGATTTGATATAGCAGCCAAAATGAATATTAACCTCCTAGGAGAGAGTAAGTTAAGGAGTATTAAAAGAGCCTTAGAGCTTAATTAATACATTTTGCCGCTTTTTTCCTTCAAAACATACATTGAGCTAACACTGTGCGGTAGCACATGTACAACCTTTGCAGCAATATTGAAATGAAACAAACAGAAAGAACAAACTTTTCTCTCTAATAAGTTATGTTAGGCTGCAGCTTTTAATCTGTCACAATGTGAGCATGGACACATGGCGCTGACTCCCCCACCTCGATCGTGATCAGGAATCTGTTGCCGCGTTGTACTGGCCTCCTCTTTCTCCTCTCTCTCGCTCTCGCTCTCCATCTCTCTCGTGCTGGAGATCTACTGCATGCACAGTTCATGTAGAGTATTATTGTTTAAGCCCACTGCCGTGAGGTGATCTAGGATTCTTGCGTGCATTAGGATTAATGGCTCACAATCACAAACCCAATGGCCAATATCTTTTCTGCTTGTTCACAAGATCCTCAGCTCAAAGATCTGAGGATCCATCAGCATATTTAATTTTGCGCGTCAGTTGGCTTGGCATCCCGAGGACCGCATACACTGTGTATGATACACATAGCCGGCCGGTGGCCGTGACCAGCCGACCAAACTCAGACAGTCCTAAACTTTGTAAAAGATTTTGACTAATCTCTCTGTCAATTCAGACCAACTACAGGCGTACATATTCTGTTTCTAACGCGGGAACTTTCATATCAAAAAATAAGCTAGCTTCATATCAAAAAATAAGCGGGACTGAATTGCAGAGGACATGGATCTGCAAGCAGCAGAAGCCAGCAAAGAAGAGTACTGTCCTATGAGGGAGAAAGCAGTGTCCTACGATATACACATTGCATGGATTGTGCTGAGCTCATGTACCTCCCTCTGCTGCACTCCATAGTGCTGCCTAGAGGATGTGTCCATGTTCAGCATGGCAGCCATTCCGTACCCACCATCTTGAGTCCAGGCATGGCTCAATCAGATTTGTCCTCCAAAAGGGCTGGTTAACCATCCACTGTCATGTCAACAATGGCTTCATGTTCATGCGGGAGGAGATTAGATGAGAGAGATGACTGCAAGAAAGATGGTGGAGCACCCAAAATCATATAGCACAGTGTGTGATTAAGTGACAGGACTTTGGCATGCATCAATTGGCAGCTTTTAAGTCAAAAGTGGGGCTTGGATCTCTCTCCCTGTCATTATCCAACATTGGGATCACCATGGGTTAGGCAGCAAACTAAAGCAGGCCACTATGCTTGTGCATGCTCTAATTTGGCCTGGGGCCTGACTTGTCAAAGGCCCAACCATCACTGATTGATTCTTTCTTGATCACCTAATCAGTCAAATTACTGTAGAGTAGTTAGGATCAGTGTGCTTGTGAATCTTTTTATGCTAGATAAAAATTGAGCTATTTTTTTTAGGAACATCAAAATTGTGCTTTTCCTTCTGAATACGAACTACTTGTCACTTGGCACACATGCTCATATGCTTGATGCTTGGAACTCAGAATAATCAATTGGCATGCCCATGACTTCATGACCTGGCAAGTTGGCATGTGTATATAAAAGCTTTTCCCTAAAGGTTCATGCATGGGCACAACATCAACTGATGAGCATCCTTGAGCATGCATTGAACTCTAGTAAAGATCTTAGACAATACTCTGATCTGCTTGTGGTATTTTTTTTTCTTGACATTATCAGACCAATGTATGCATGGCACTTGTGTATGGTAACTTAACAACTAGGAAACAACATGAATCTATACCAATCTCTCTACTCTGGTAACAGCGCTAACATTTCATAAGCACCACATGCATGGCCTCTATCTAGGAACATTAAGAAATATTCACATCAAATCTTCCATCATGGCTGATACGGCCCTTGACGCGGGCGAAACGAGCTGTTGTCGAAGCTAGCGTCTTTGGCTGTACGGAGCCACCGGCCGTTTATCGTCGTCAACGCCTTATTAAGAATTTGGTTTACTCATTGCTTAATTAATTAAGAATACATGACCTCCTTTTTATAGGGGATGACCAACTTGGACGCTAAGAAAAGACTTGGATCTGATCTAATCAAGTCGCTAGAAAATAGCTAACAAGATAGAAAGGATAACAATCAAAAGATAAGGACTCAATAGTGATGGGCCCACATGCTACAGTGCCACATATACTGTTTACGCTGCTACAGTACCAATGGTACTGGTCATATGAAGGGTTGGCCCGTATCATTGCTTCCCCTTGCGAATCAACCTTGTCCTCAAGGTTGAATTTCGGAGACCGATCTGATCTCGTGCATGCCAACCGAGGAGGCCGCCTCTTAGGCCCCAGGTCACCGTGCATAGCCGCCTTCCACTTCCCCTGTGCGTGTCCAAAGTGAATGAACACGGACGAAAGCTCGCACCGCTCCATCTGCATGAAGTAGTGCGCTCGATCTTTGGTGGAAGAGGCCTCGAGATTGGAGATGTGATCTTCGATGGACGCCATGGCTGAAGGATCAGAGCAGAATCGATCGGCTTTGATACCAAATTGATACGGCCCTTGACGCGGACGAAACGAGCTGTTGTCGAAGCTAGCGCCTTTGGCTGTACGGAGCCACCGGCCGTTTATCTTCGGCAATGCCTTACTAAGAACTTGGTTTACTCATTGTTTGATTAATTAAGAGTACATGACCTTCATTTTATAGAGGATGACCAACTTGGACGCTAAGAAAAGATTTGGATCTGATCTAATCAAGTCGCTAGAAAATAGCTAACAAGATAGAACGGATAACAATCAAAAGATAAGAACTCAATAGTGATGGGCCCATATGCTACAGTATCATAGGTACTGTTCACTACACTACAGTACCAATGCTACTGGTCATATGACGGGTTGACCCGTATCAATGGCCACAATGTGTCCTAGTGTTTCCTTTGCCTTTGGTTTGGCCCCTACCCCGACGATCCGTGACCGTGATCGAGCCCGGACAGGCTCAACTGTGCGTGCATGTTAACGCATGGATCCATCGAAAAGTCCAGCGAGAACAGTGCCCAGATTGGCTCTTGCTGGCTGTAAGTGTAAGCTTTCAGTTTCGTTATTCCCAATGGGAAGAAGCTCTGATCTATCTAGAATCTAGACGCATGCATGCATGTGTGGCTGAATGTGTCACTGGCCCTACAATGGGGAGGTGAACATCGATCGTGTCACACATCAACACTTGTTCCCTGGCTCTTTATCTCCCTTTCTGCTAAAACCATCCACATGCATTCAGGATTCTACTAAAACATTGACCCCATCTCGCCTCTGCGTCTCAGCCAGGATTAATTGGATGATATATATATAGTACCACAACTTTTCTTCTTCTTTTTCCTGCCCATGAACCAAACTGTTCTTTCCTTTCTAATGGAGTCCTACGCATTACGTACACTGTGCACTATTATGTGTATATACTATACATATGTTTAGAAATTTCATGTGATGTGAGTTCTTGAGAATGGATAATGCGGAGATTAAAGTGATGCATGGGCCTCTTCTATGCAGCTATATATTTGTTTCACCAATCTTGTTGAAAGTGCTAATCATGTTGACGTCGACGTGTCTCAGACAGTACGTGTAGTGTCGCCCAGTGAAGAAAGATCACCAAAAAGGAATAATAGGGTTTTGGAACAGAAGACACAATGATGGGTTAGGAATGAATGCTCTCCCCTCAATGAATGGGGTGATCTTGTATTTATAGGGTGCCATCGGTTATGGTTTACATTCCGAGAGTAAAAAGGCTTCTTTACCCTTGCATCTGGACCGTTGATACAAAATTAATAGGCCCTTACAACATCTGGCCCCTCATGGACATGCGACAAACCCTATCTACCCCTAATCTGTTAAGTAATTTCTAACTGCTTAAGGGCCTCATTGAAATATTGGGACGATCCATTGTTGGCCCATCTTCTAGCAGTCACGTCCAGGGCTGATAATTTGTGCTTGGCTCTGCTATTAATGGGCCCCTTTTCGTCAAGCAGAGGCCACCTTCTTCGATTGCCTTTTAAGAGATCTTCGGGTGCTCATGCCCTTGGCTAGGCAAGGCCTTCTCTGGAACATCCCCCTTCGGTTCTTGTCTTCGTACCTGTATCCTTCCCGAAGTTGTTCCCCGGGCCCTTGGGAACTTCAGGTTCTTCAGGCTAATTAGCTGTATCTTCGGGATTTCCTCCCTGGTCTTTGGAGAAATGGGGAGACCTTCCTACAACACATGTTTGTGGTCCATCATATAAAGCCTTTAAATTAATCTGGTCCATGAAACTACTGCTTGATATATGTTTACCTGCGCTGCAGGTGAAGAACCAGGTTATAAGCTAGTGTTAGGTATATACTTGGAATTTTTTGAGCAAAGCATAATCTTGGTTTTTTTAGCAAAGCATATGCTTGGAATTTGATATGCTGCAACCCTAGCTCAATGCTACAAAACACAGTCATTGCTAGCTCAGAACTGGCTGTATTGCTGGTTTCCTAACCGGCACTGATAACTATCCCTGGTGGTTATAAAACCAGTGGTAGTAATAGCTATCAGTACCGGTCCATGACATAAACCGATGATGATAGTTTCTATAGCACTACCAGTTCATGCCATAAAGTTTTTGAGGTTAAAAATAATAATGATCAGAGACAGATCATTATTGATACCAAAGCAACATAGATAACACGTGTTATATGCATAATAACCAAATTTTGATTACAAACTGACATCACAACTAAAGCTATCACACTACAACTAAAACTAAAACTATCATACCACAAATTGTCATTTCAGAACATTTAGATAGCACAATAACATATAATATCACACACATAGATAGCAGTCATAACATTTCACATGTATAGCGGACAACCATAGTGCTTCATATCACATAGCATCCATATCATATCACAAGCATTTCATAGCTAAGTACTTAAGAGTTAAGCATAGCAATTCACATAACTAAGAATTTCATATAGCACAGCAATTCACATAGCATAGTAGTTGACGTAGATAGCATTTCACAGAAGGTAGCAACCATAGCTAAAATAGTATGTCACATAACAAAAATAATAGCAGTTCACATTGTAAGCACTTCAAAAATGTCTTCCACCCAAAAGCTCAATAGCGTGATTGCATGCAATCCAACAAATTAATGTTAAGGACTTTCATGAAAGAATGCCATGAAAGAATCATAGAGGCATGCCATAGATCAAGTAATTTATAGTACGTGCTACTAGGACTTGTGCACACTACTCATGATCTGATCTATCATAGGACTTGTGCACTTTACTCGCAATGTAAACTGGATTACCGCTGAGTACAAGATTTTGGATAGACAGACAAAGAAGAAAAATTCCATCAGGTTGGACCTCATGTTAGATTGCCTCCAAAATATACATACATTGAGCCATTCAGACTTCAAAAATACTTGTAGGTTCATCGAGAAACATGGGAATCTGCAATAGACAAGCAGCAGTTCATCGAGAAACATGGGAATCTTCTAACAAGTGCATCTTGTAGCCTGACTAATAGCCACAGATCCAAGTCGAACTTCATCAGGTGGACATGAACACCTTGATTTTTTTCACATCGCAGCGAACCAGCAATGTGCGTGCGCGGAGGAGGAGGCGGCGCGAGGCGTGCGGGAAGCAGCGACACGTGGAAGCGCGAGCGGTCTGCGGGGAGGAGTCGGCCGAATGCGGTGGGAGCGGCGGCTCGATCGCCGGCGGCGGCGAGGAGGAGTGTCGGTGATGGGGCAGGGAGGAGCGGCGTGCAGAGTACGGCCCAGCAGGCCAACACCTTGTGTTATTCTAGGTTCAATGGGTTAAATGGCGTTCATGGGCTAAGAGGGACTGCCATTTTTTATATGGGCCTAAAAAAGGGAGCCCATGTAGCAAAATAAGCGAGCTGAATTTAGGTGTTGTTTGTGTTGTTTTTTTGTTGTCTATCTTAAATTATATCATCTTCTTATGTCTATGACTTTGTATGCGAAAATATAGAGAAGTTAAAATAAGATAAGACAAAAAAAGAGACCTTAATGGACATAAGGGCTGCCCACGACCACTTGCACCTCTACCTGCGTCGGAGGAGATGGTGGGGCTAGCTAGGGGCCGTGTTAGAGAAGACACATGATAGAGGATGCCATAACCGTGGCTGCGGCCTGCGGGCCCGGATCTGAGGGCGTGCGAACAACAACGATGGAGGAAGCGGCGTCACAGCGGAGGTGGAGGCGTCGGTGGCAATGTAGCGACATTGTTTAAATGTTTAAGTAGTTCATTTTCAGTGTTTCAACAATTTACTTTACAAAGTTTCACTTGAAACATTTAAAGTTTTACGTACCAAAATAACATCCGATTTTTCTCATTTTTTGTTTTTTCCTCCATTGAAACATGTGTTTTGTCTTCATGGAACATTGTGTTTTATTGGGTTCACGTTCACCTCAGTGTAACATTTTGTTTTATCAAATGATACAAGTGTTCCTTGTTTATAAAATTTTCTATTTTACTCTATTGAGTACGTATTGAAAATTTGAAACATCCTTTAATAACTGTGGAAGCATTTCTATCTTCATAACATATGTTTTGCCCTTATAAGTATTTTTTTAGTGAAACATTTATTAATGGTATTTGATTCTTTCCAGCCGCCGTGGGACATCCGAGCTAGTCAAGCGCTTGTTTCTTCGATAAAATATTCTTGAAATACGAACTATAACTTTGACCTCTACTTTTTTATATAAAATCCAATAAACTTGAAATGCTATGAAAGTTTTTTTTATAAAATCAAAGCATACAATTAATTTTAAGTGAATCTGATAAAAATATTATTATAATACTATACAAATCAACCTATATAATTTTTGTGCGCATCTAATATAAATGGTTCAAAAAAGATATAGATAACAATTTTTCGGGGTCTGCTTGTGTGCACGGTGCACCTAACGGCAGCTTCTCGTGGTCGCTAAAGCTTAGCCCAATCAGTGCCGAGTCATGAGCCGTCCACGTCCAGAAGCTGCGAGATTAGAGTAGTGGATTAGATTAGCTCGATCAACAACTCAGAAGCACACTCTCACAGCTAATTGCCTAGCTCTTAAGGAATTATCACTTATGAGTTAGCTCAGCGAGAAACATGCATGAAGCTTCCATGGGAAAATTGAATATCCCATGCACTTGTCATCCACGAGACTTCCATGCATGTACTCTCTCGCTTTCTTTTTAGTGGATTTTGACCATAATTTTTGACTGATCTTGGTGCTTAATTAACAAAAGGGCACAAGACCAGTACTAAGTAGGAAGACGTGTCGTGGCCACCGCATGCTAACTGTTCGCTCATTCCACACGCAGAAACCATTTTAGACAGGACCAAGTAAGTCTCCAGCTAATTAATGACGCACGCGCTAACTAATCACACCGGCCTCTGTTGCTACTGCCACTGTTACACCCGTTTAACCCATTAATTAGCTACCCCGGCTGGTAGCTAATCACTCGTCAGTCATCACATGATCACACTGCCCAGCACGCATCTGCAGATATTAATATTCCATCAGCTGGTCTTCAATTTCTTCCGGCAACCAATAACCATCAGTGCATACATAATCGCAACTAGCAGATCATACATCGATCCTTTGGTCAGCTTCTGATCTGCTGCAGCAGTTCGGACACGTACGGTCACTGAATTGAGGTAGGAGGCAGGCAGCTTCAGCTAATCAGCTCTGATCAGTTTCCTTCCAAGTCATGGTCTCCATGAGGTTGCTAATTAAGCCACGAAATCAACCTGCGGGATATATAATTATAACACGTGGTTCGGTGCTTGGCAAGAGCTGACCCAGGTGTGCACACAAGCTAATAAGTGTGCAGTGCAGTGCAGTGACCGGCCACGGCCAAAGCTGGCACACACGGCAAGCAACCGCTTGGCCATGTCTAATTCCCAGCATAATTGCATGTTAATAAGTATTTATAATAAGGTAACTAATTAAATATTTATGGGATGTGCTCGATTATTTATGATACATGCATGGAGCATGGATATATAAGTACAAGTACCAATTCAACCAATCAATGAAATAATTGATCCTAATTGGTTCTAATCTCTAGCTGATGAGCTAGCTATGCAGACAGAGATACGTACAATGAGCAAGAGCAACAAATGAATTCACAATGTCTATGTACACACACTAATCATCATCAGCAAGCTAATGGTTGGATTTGATCAGTATCCACTGTGTAGGTGGTTGATTGATTAGGCCGGGATCATGAGCCTCGGCTTCTTGAAGGCGTGGGGGCTGAGCACCTCCTCCTCCTCGGCCTCCGCGGTGCAGCGCTCCGCGATGTCCGGCAGGGCTGGGAGGTTGAGGTCGAAGCCCCGGCCGGCCGTGCTTGTCGCCGCGGCGGCGGCCTTGGCGGCGCTGCCGATGGTGCCGTCGTAGTGGCACCGCTTGTGCCCGCCCAGCGCCTGCCCCGTCGGGAACGTCTTCTTGCACACGTTGCACTCGTGCAGCTGCTTGCCGGCGCCGCCCGCCTCGCCGGACGCCGACGAGGAGGACACGGCCGACGAGGAGGGCGCCGCCGTCGCCGTCGCCGTCGCCGTCGCCGGCGGCTCCTCCGCTGCTGCGGGCGGCTTCCGGTGGCTGGCCTTGTGGCCGCCGAGCGCCTGGTAGGAGGCGAACGCCTTGCCGCAGACGGAGCACCGGTGGCCGGCGGCGTCGCGGTCGCGGCGGCCGCGGGCGAGCATGAGGAGGCAGAGCGCGAGGTACTCCTCCTCGGTGGGCTCGAGCGCCGGCGCCGCGCGCGGCCTCCTGGACCGCTTCCGCTTAGCCCACCCCTCCGCGCTCTTCAACGCCGACTCCTCGTCGCTGCTGGCCGCCGCCATCTCCTTCCTCGCCGGCGACGCTATCGCCGCCGCTTCGACCACCGCCTCCACAGCCATATATACGGAATCTCTCTTCAACGCTAGCTCGAGAGAGAGAACCCACAAGATGTCTCTGGAGAAAGAGAGAGAGGGAGAGGGAGAGGAGTGTGGCAGAGTACGTGGTGATGAGTGAGAAGAGGAGTAGGGAAAGGGAGTGGCTTTATACGGGACTGGACATGGATGGTGTGATGGGGTGGATGGTTCGGAGCTGGTTCCAAGTGGCGCGAGGAGAGGGACGGAAGGGAGAAGAGGGATGGGGTTTGGCCATGGCGAGGTGGTGTTGGTGGTGAGTCGACGAGGCGGAAAATTAAGCGTGGAAAGGCACAGGGAAGACAGCACAGGCGGCGCCAACTGCCTTGCTCCCTTCCCGCCAAATGGATATGGATCGATGTGCATGCTCGAGAGTCGATCGAGAGTGACGTGTGCCGTGAGTGTGGGGTGATATCATGCAATGCCGACGTTTTAATTGGGGGGTGTAGCTAAGACTAGGTCGGCAGCAAACAACGATGACACATCCAGCAAATGTTCCATCGGCCGTAGCAGTTTTTTTCAACGGGATCAGGCCCTCTTCCATTGCCGGTTTGGTTGGGGTCGAGGATCCACTCCGGCAGTGTGAAAAGGGTCAGTGACCACAGCGTTTTAGGGCCCCCTCCCTCCGCGACTCCACTTTCTCCATTTACTTTCGAATCTACCGGCTTTTGCTTGCGAGTAGACCTGATCACGTGAAGTCTGGCCCGAGGTCGGCCCAGGCCTTTGGGGTTCGAGCCGGGCTTGGGATTAGAAATGTGGCTCGATGCGCTGGGCCGGGCCAGGCTCGGGCCTGGTCCCACGGGACCGGGCCTATCCAATCCCATCCCGAAGCCCGGGCCGGCCTTTGAACAAGTCTACTTGCGAGGGAGACGAGGCAACTGGGTAGGACTTGGTCGGACGGAGATCCATCCAACGGCATGGGGATTCATCGCTGACCTCCAGGTGGTGGTTGTAGCACTGACGATCCATTCGACGGCGAGGAGAGGTGGAGGCGTTAGTTGGATGAGTCGATGCCGGATCCAAAGATTCGACGGGTGGCGGCGAGAACAGGCGACCGCATTTGAGCTCATCAATCCTGCATTGGAGATCCATTGGGCCGCGTGGAGTGCCGGCAGCAGAGGGGGCGCGACCGAGCTCCCCCAATCCATTCCCACTCGGCTGATCCATGGAGGCACCACCAAATACCAATGTCACTGAGTGGACGCACCGATGTCGTGGCGGATCGTCCTCACTGTTGCGGATTGGGGGCACCATCGAGGCATGTCCTCTTGCCACCTTCATAGCCTACTGATTTTGACAAATCAAATTTTAGGTTTTAGTGGTACCAATCTAGATGTTTTGATTGTCATTTTGCCTCATTGATCCTGGACTAAATGATATCCAGAGAAGCTAACTCATATGTTTTTTATCGAACATGTTTATTTGATAATTGTTGTGCTCCACATACATTTTCGATATCACATTGTCATTTCAAATATATGTTTGAGAAACATGACCAGAACAAATTACCATGCGAGTTGGTTGGCGCACCTGTGCGTTACATCGATCCTGACGACTAGGATGAAGATTTCTCTGTTGTTGTTGTCACAATTTAACTTCCTTCATTTAGGGATATTCTCTAACCTCGTGTTCCTCCAAGGGAGATTCGATGCTGCGGTTATATATGGGTCATTGATACCTTAATAAACCCTAGAAAGTGCATAAATATATATAGGATGACCCTGAATGCTCCGTTATGCTTATGCTCTGTCAAAAATTAATATATCCAAGTATGATCTTAAAAAAAGGGGGGAAAGGTTAACTTTATAGAGGAATTGACTTTTTTTTTTGGGATGTTGTCTACCCCTAAAGAAATTTATTTATTTTCAATGAGCCAAGAGTTTCTCTCTATGTATAAGAAGATTGGTTTAGGCCTGTAGCTTGAACGAGGCTACTCCGGTGCCCAAATAGACGACGACACGGAACGAAGGAACCGGTCCGGACGGCAACCGTGCCAGGTGTGGGCGATTCGGTGTACACGTGCGAGCTGACGTCAGCACGCGTCTTCTCTCTCAGATCTCCACGTGGCCGTAGCTCTCGGGCCCGCACGCCAGTCTGATCGGCCGTGGCTTTTCTCTAGAAACGGCTAGCTAGCTAGCTTGCTGGCTGCAGCTCATGGACTTAGGTGCTAGTATCAACACGTGTTTGCTTTTCCCAGTCAGATCAAATTGTTATATCAGGTGTTTTGTTATCAGGTGTTCTGCCCTACTACTTTTCTTTTTTTAATATAAAGTTCTACCCTAATCTAGAGCGACCGTTAAAATCATGTTGCTTCGTCTCCAAGAATTTGGCAATGACCGGGGAAAAAATGTTCTGCGAATTTTTCTTTGATATTTAAACAAAGGAATTATATTGACGAAGAATAATCTAGCAAAAAGGGGTTGGAACGAAAGTCAAAAGTGTAGTTTTTATAACCACAATGAAACTGTTAATCATCTTTTTTTCGCCCGTCATTTTACTAGATCAATTTGGCGGGTGATCCAAATAGCTCTAGATTTATGTCCTCCGCGATCTATGTCGCATATTCGAGAGGGTTGGCTTTTGGGTTCCAATTTGTTTCACAAATCTCAAGCCTTAATTGGCACATCAGCTCTATTTTGGGCTATTTGGCTTTCACGAAATGATATTGTCTTTGGTAAAAAGAAGGAAATTTCTTTTACACAGGTTATCTTCAGGGGAGTACAATGGCTACGACAGTGGTCATTCCTTCAGAAGGATAATGATAAGAAGCAATAATCAAGGTGTGCCGACAACTCGAAATGACATCAATGGAGTTCTTTGTTGTTAATGGTTGGAGACTTCATAATAGGCTTCGTGTGAGATAAATTTATCTTGACTTCATTTACTCCTGTTTGTCGGTGTTACGCCGATTCTATGTAATTCAAATCATAGGCTGTGTACATCTCATGATGTAGAGGCCGGAATCGTTTCCATTATCTAAAAATCTACCGCACAAATCATATGCATTACGGTAAAAAAAGGTTTTGCTCAAATCCAGTCAATGTTCCTCACCGCACCCTCACCGACACGTTGGGCCATGGAAGACGTTGCGCGGGGAGACAACTGGGTTCCATAATAAAATGTGCTACATGCGACTGCTCATGATTAATGGTCAATCATGAAGACATATGGGAAAAAAGATAATATTTAGAGAAAATTGCATTGTTCCCCTTGAACTTGCAGCGATTTCCACTTAATCCCCTGAACTTGAGTTTTACTTTTTTGCCCGCTAAATTTGAATCTGTTTGCACCATTGCCCCAAAATTGTTAGGGCAACCGTCAAGTGCTGACGTGTCGCTTACGTGACGTGGCACTTATGCAACACGCTTCTAACGGTTTTGGGGCAACCGTACAAACAGAGACGAGTTTACGAGGGCGAAAAAGTAAAACTCAAGTTTAAGGGGTCAAGCGAGAATCGCTGCAAGTTCGAGAGGAACAATGCAATTTTCTCAAATATTTATACGAAACTACAAAAGGGAAAATATCAAGGATAACTTATTATTATCTAAAGCCCATTTGAATCTAAAGATTCTTGCTCAATCAAACCACAAACAACTTGTAACCTTCTTCTACATAAATAGATGACAGTCTTCTACCTTTTAAAAATAAACAAAGACAACTAAAGGGAGAGATGTTTCGTTGTCAATGCCTTGAATCCCAAAGCAAGCAATCTCAATCTTTTATATATACCATTGTTATGCCTATAGCATATGAATTTAGGATCTACTATCATAGATACGAAAGATGGCATACATAATTGTGTCAATTTGTAGTGGCACATGGAGGTTTATTCTTTTTTTTTTTTCACTGAGGGCCACGGAATGTTGATCGCTAGTTTGGGTCTCCTCTGCATATACCACAGTTAATACACGAGCTAGTTGTGGTGTGAAAAATGCAGAGATTAATTAGGCGGGATCGATGGAGTATGGACGAAAGGACGTGTCAGCTTTCATGCAGACTACAGTTCTGCTGCTTCGTACTGAAGTACTAGTACTACTTCTACTGTAGGATAGCTAAACGAGCATGCGTTTACGCGTGAAGAAGCTTCCTTAACCCGGAGTTAACTAAGTAGCAGCACCCCTAATCTACCAGCTGAATTGATTGATTAAGCTTAATTACCTCATTATGCGGTTGCGGCGTGATCTGGCTTCGCACAATCGCACGGAAAGGGAAAGGACGAAACTGTAAAAGAAAACTCGACGGTGTTGAATTGAACGGCGACGGCTAACCATGCGCGGTTTTGACTTTTGACTTTGACTTCCGTGACTTTCAGGCCGGTCCACCTGCTTGGAATGGACCCCATCCATCCATCCATCCATAGAGAGGAGAGAGAAAGCCCACTTGCCGCTCCCGTAATGGGCCACTCGGCCCTGCGCCGCGGGCTAACTGACCAAGCTCTGTATTATGGGCCCAGTTCCTAAATCGATTCTGTCTTTTTATTTCCTTTTTTAAAGTAGCATTTCAGTCGCACAAGCACAAACGCCGCACACTCCCTCCCTCTCTCTCTCCCTAGAAAGAATAAAAGAAATTTTCTGTCTAGCGCTATTAATTTTAGTATATTTTTTCTATATAACAAGCAGGTGTCAAATCTCTTGCTTCATATTTTTAGAAAGAATAAGAACGGAAAATTGTCTCTTGTGTGTGCCACAGCAGTTGCTGCGCCTAGCGCAGCCTTGTTCGTGCAAGCCAGACCATTAGAAACGGCCGTTTTCGGTGTTTCTGCGCGTGCAGGCGCGTAGCGCAGCGCGGCGGCAATTTTTGCCGTGGCTACACCGCGCGAGCCAGTCCGGCGGCGTTACGAGCACAGGCAACCAAACACGCTCGTGAGCGCGGTCAACTGCATGGCGCGAGCCGGGCTGTGCTGACGGGGGCAACCAAACACGCCGTAAATTGTACGGAGTATGATTTTGCTATACAGCACCCATGTGTGCTTGATACGTGGACGGTGCAAATTTTATAGCGCTGCCTTCCAAAACTCCAAATCTCCCGGAAAGAAAGAAGAAAGCATACTATCCATCTGGGGTGGGGTAGTCCTAGTAGCAGCAGTTCGTTAAAGTTCGGCGTACGGCCCAGTCCTGTCACGGCCTTGAATATAGATAGCCGCTCAAATCAGGCCCAGAAAGGCCCTTGCCGCTGTGCCGCTGCAGGAACAGTTTCTTTCGCTTCCAACCAAGAGTCCAAGACGCAGAACGGATAGGCACATTCGGCAAAGCTGCACAGAACTACAGGAGAGCTGATGCTGATCGTCACTTCTCTTCTTCTTCTTATCAAAGCTGATCGTCAGTGTTGATCGACGTGTCGATCAGTGTCAGCTTACGTCGTGATCCTCATCGCCTTGTCCCAGATGACACCATCCGATTATGTGCCTCGGTGCCTCGAGAGTCATCCGTTTCACACCTGAATCGTAATTTCACGGTCTTTTCCTATGGATTTCTTTTGCCTCATCGCCGTGTTCAGATACTGGAGTGTATCGACGGATAACTTCACGGCCTTTTTCTGTGATGTTTTTTTCCCGGGAAAAATTGGTTGAATAATATACATTTAATTCGAAATTGAAAAAGTATGTCACATTTTATGAAAATTGGTGAAATAAGCATGTTTTCGCCGTGCGACACGTCGGAACCGGCGCATCCGCCAGCCAGGTGGCTTCCGCCACCCCAGACGGAGGAAGCCAGGTTTCCACCACGCCCGGTGGCGGAAGCCGCCCGGGCTCGCCACGTGTCGCGCGCCGCGCCCGACCGTAGGATTCCCCCTACGCATTGGAATGCGTGCCTACGCATTAGAATGCGTGCCTACGCATTAGAATGCGCGCCGGAATAAATGGCGAGCAGCTGCACGCCAGAAACGACGAAACTTTTCCAGGTGAGTGGTCATTTTATGTCTGCCACCGACGTTTTAAGCCTGCATGTAATGACTAAGTAGTTAATTAGTGACTAATAAATTGCATGTTATGATAATTTAATCCGCATACGTTCGGCTATATAAGGACGAGTGGTGCTCAGTCCTACGCAAACCATTTCTCTGCTGCCTGGTGCTCAGCTTGCTGCTCGTTGCTCAGCTTCCTGCTGCTCGGTGCTAAGCCTGCTGCTCGTGCTCATCTTGCTGCTCGGTGCTCAGCTTGTTGCGCAGTACTCACATACGTTTGTGCTGGTAGCGTTTTCTCATTGTCTTCATCAAGATGATCTTTTTTTTACTTTGTAGCAGTCCGAAGGTAATGTAATATATAGACGAAGACATAGTTTGAAAACTTTCATTCATTATTTTATGTGTTTGAATGCGCAGGTGTTGGTAGCTCGTGAGCAGACAGTTTATTCGACATATCATTACTAAGTATGCATTTTAATAAACTCTCGTTCGTGGACTTGTATCATACAGTAGAATCAAATTTAGATTAATGTAGATTTTATAAGCAATTAAATGTAGCATTATGTCGTAGATGTTATGATTATAGTACTGACTAATTTATAACGGTGGTAAGAAAACATTAACGCAGACCGTGTTTAGTTAGTGTAATAAATGACATGTTAACGAAAAAATTTAATCAATGACTTCGGCTATAAAAAGAAGGATCGCACTCAATCCGCTGCACTGCATTCTGACTGCCTCAGGTGCTTACTACGGTTCTCGCTGCCTCTGGTGCTTACTACGGTTCTCGCTGCCTCTGGTTAGTTAATTAGTTTATTATGTTGCATGCATTAGCATGTAAGACAATAAATGTTCAAAGACAATGTTTAGAATTTTAGGCGCTAGCTAAATTAAATGGTAAATGACCAGAGAAGTAGAATTTCTATGGAATAATGACTAACTACATACTAATTTATAGTAGAGATAAGACAGTGTTAAGGCGAAAGGTTCACATACGATATCAAATGGTAACATAAATATTTGTTACGTTTAATGCGTACGTAATTAAAAAAGTGAGTCGATTAATTTGTTGCCATGAAAAAATTGTTATTTAATTATTATTTAGTTCGTTATAGTTAGTTAGTAAATAATGGTACTTATGACATTTCGGAAATAAACATTATTTTAGTTCTTTAGGCAATTTTTTACCGTATGATTATAAAAAAATGATATATTGAATACCCCTGCTGCACCCAGTAGTATGGTTATCGTGTATGACAACTATGTTTTTATATCTCCTAAGACATGTAGGTTTAGTTCTGATGCACCACAACAGTAGATTGTCTTATGCATCACGCGTGCCATTGCTTGTATGATGTAATCCAAATTTTTATTATTTAATCTCCAGTTCTCTAAAACCATAAACCATTTACTTGCTCCGACAGAACTAATCACCGTTTCTAATTTTAGCATTGCTTACTTATTTTTTATTTTTCTACTCAATTCAACTAAGTGAATAAATAAGTCAAATAATAGCACATACTGAACACTAGAGTGGTCCGCAACTGATTCAAATTTTAGATTTTTTTTATCAATTACGTTTAATCTAGTTTCGCTAATCCTTTCCTAATGTTATATTTTCTGCTAATAATTAATGTAAATATAATGTTCCTAACAATATTAGTGTAGCTATGTATTTATCATTTACATAAAATGATGCATTATCAACTTAACCAAATATACCAAGCTATTTAATTAAATTGGGCGCGAAATTAAATATGCCGTTGCACCTCGGAGTGAGGGCGAAGCACGACGCAGCGCCGGCGTGCCCGTGAGGGGCGGCCGATGCCACATGGCGGCAAGAGGTGGCTTCCGCCACCGCAGGTGGCTGAAACCAGCGACTTTAGCCGTCTGGCACGGCGGAATCCACCTGGGGTGGCGGAAGCCAACTGTAGCCGTCCTGGGTGGCGGAAGCTACGCATATTTCCGTCATTCCAGCTCACTCCCGCATAGGTTCCCAATTTTTATTTAAATGTATATTATTTCACCAATTTTTCCTATATCGATAGGATCATAACGGTGCCTGTATTTGTTTCGTTACTTTCGTATGATTGTGGTTGAACGACGGAACAACCGAGTAAAAGTTGAGTTTGGATAGCCTGAGGGCTGTTTGGTTTTGCTGCCAAATCAATCGCAACTAAGGTTAGACACGACAGAGTTTTTATGATTTCGTGCCAAACACTATGGCTTGCCACACTTTTTTAGACATCATACCCACTCGTCATAAACTGGTTTTTTTGCCACACTTTGTTACAAGTATGGCGTTGATTTTTCCTGCCACAAAAGTGTGGCAAACCACACTTGGTTAAGGTTAGGTTAGGCAAAGTGCGGCATTATCCAAACAGGGCCTAAATACGCAGTTATGGAGGTTGGAATATTTATGTGAAGGGTGTACTGGGGAAAACTAGTTTCGATAATATGAAAGGAGTAAATTGCACCACAGGCACATAAAGGTATCTCGTGTTCTCACTTAGGTCCCTAGATCTGAGAACCGTATATATTTGTATATATGAAGTTGTGTTGGTGTTTCATTTAAGTCTAAACTGGTATATATGCAGGGAGTGATTTGCTGATGTGGCAAGCCTAGTCAACGGCACATGTGGTCAAATTGTGCACTTAGCATTGTTTATTTTTCTCTATCTCTCTCTACTTTCTTTCTCTCTCCAGCTCTCCGCTCTCTTCTTTCCTTGGTTAGCCTAAAGTTCTCTTCTTTTATTGGTTAGCCTAACACATAGAGGGGTTGTTTGGTTCAAGAAATTTTGTTCCACATCGGATATTAGTGATGTAGGAGCATAACTTCAAAAGTGGAGATGTCATCACCCATTATGCTAGTCTTTGGGTTGAGTTGGCCCAAAAAAGACTTTGGTTGTATTTTCAGTTGGGCCAACGAATGTATGAAACTTGAACTACAGACCAAATATGTGGTTCTGTTTGTTTGAACTGCAGCTTCTCTAAAAGCTGATTCTAGGAAAGCCACAAATAAAAAACTAGCTTCTCAGGTCACAGTACAAATTGGGCTTTTGGTGGCTTTTGACTTCTTTGAAGAGGGTTCCAAAAGCTGGCTATTTGTTTGAGCGGCTAAAAGCTGGCTAGAACTCTTTTGTTTTAACATTGGCATCCGTTAAAATTGGGGATAGGGAAAGGAAATTGATAAGTGAGGAAAGTTAACTCTTTTGTTTGATTAAAAAAATATAGATAGGAAGGGAAGTTTATAGCCAAAAGCGAGAAAGTTTAATTTTTTAGATGATCTATAATAAATGAACTCCTTTTTTCTCCGATCGTCCATGGTTGCCGAGCAAGCCCTGCTCCCATGGTGACCGCACGCGGCACGCCGTCGCCTTGGTCGTTGCCACCTGTGCCGCCAGCGCGTTGCTGCTCTTTCCTACCGAACGCAGCCTCAAGGCCCCACTCGACGTCATCCTCCCTGTGGGCTGTGGCTGCTGCGTTCACATAGCGGGTCAGCGCAGAGGGTGGCGGGGGCATCATCAGTCACTAAGAAACAGTCGGTGCCACAGGGCAGGGCATGTAGGGTTAGAGAATCATCAGTACCGGAAGCCAAGAACATATATCAGTACAGGTGTAAGAATATGGGGCATCAGATGATCAGACTGCCAAACGATGAAACCAAACGATGACTCATAAATCAATCCTTACCTAAATTTGTGGTTATCTCTGGCCTCTGGATTCTCTGATGCGAAAAGAACTCGAGAATTTTTAGAAATGAGCATACCACGTCAGCCAGGCTAGGGGATCACCTAAAAGAGGTGATGCGTTTGTGGAAGCTGGCTGGTGCGGCCGCCCTACCCCACGAGTAGTCCGACCTTCCTGAAGCAAAGTCCGGTTGCGGCCGATGCAGGCCCAAAATTTGGTCTTTGCCGGGTGCTTGTTGTTCGTGTTGATTTAAGTTGTTGCTTTGTTGTTGTTTGGGTGCAGTGACCAACAGCCTTGCTTTGTTTCTTCCTGATTCTCCGTTCTCGATGCTGATGTAATTATTTCTCCTTCTAAATGAAATAGCCAAGTTTTCTTTGGCCTTTCAAAAAAAATTTTGTGGAGACATCAGCTACAGCACGCCACCTGCAGTTACTGTTACACCTCCTATACAGTTGCCTCCCCCGTCGGCCTCCCCTCCACCACGCTGCTCCACCGCGAGGCCTTCCCCGCACTGGCTCCCCACGCCGCTCTACCGCACCGGCTCCCCTCCTCCATTGCTCCACCGCGCCGCCTCCCTGCTTCCCCGGCGAGGTCGAAGCGTCGTCGTGAAAGCTTGGTATTTAGCTTAGGCCCTGTTTGTTTCAGCTTCTAGTCAGCTTTTAGTCTCAGAAGCCAGAAGCTCAAACAAACAGCCAGCTTTTGGAACCCCCTTCAGAGAAGTCAAAAGCCACCAAAAGCCCAATTTGTAATGTGATATGAGCTTTTCACAAAAGCTATTTTTTCTGGCTTTTCCCAGAAGCAGCTTTTGGAGAAGCTGCCGCTCAAACAAACAGGGCCTTAGTTTTAAAGATCGGAAAGGCTACGTTCCGGAGGGCCGGCACGCGTCGGACGCGCGTGCTCTCTACGCGCAGCCTCGCTCCTTTTTTTGCCATCCTCGTCCTTATCCACTCGCCTCACTCCTCAACCACTCGTTCTTTCTCATGTCTCCTCTCTCCTCACACCGCGGGCTCGTCTATGGGAAGCGCCGCCGTCGGGGGGAGCTCGTCGCCGAGGCGCGTCACCGTGCGGCTCCTCGTCCCCGTCGCCGAGGTTCGTCGCGAAGGCACTCGCACTGCCATGGGCTCGTCGCTGAGACACGCAGCCACCGCGAGCTCGTCGCTGAGGGGCCGCCGCCGCTGGAGCTCGTCGCTGGGAGGGCCGCGCACCGTGTGGTGCCTCCTTCCTCTCTCTCCCTCCCTTTTGGTGCTCCCTTCCTCTCCCCCTCTCCTCCTGTCGGGGATTGAATTACGGCCCATTGCCATGGCCCACTCCCTGACGGCCCAATCGGACAGCCTACCAGGGCCCAGCTCCCTGGGAGGTTCTATCAGGCCCATGAGCATCCTGCCGAACAGCCTCCGGGTTGGCACGGTGCGTAATGGCCTAGGATTCCTGTTTGAGTCCGACTCGAACAGAGTTCTGCACGGCTACGTGAAGACCCGGACGTGGTTTCCCGGATTGGATTAGGAGTCGTGATCCCCAAGACTAGGAGATTACCTTATCTACTGTAGGACATATTTGGCATGTACTGAGTTCGTTACGATCTCGTAGTTAGCCCGGCCCGATATTCCTCGGTAGGTTGGTTCATCTACACTATATAAACAGGGCCCCTACGGCGTGTAGAGGGGACTTGATCTAGCTTTTAGCATCTGTTAGACACCTGATCATAGCACTTTGCTCCCTGAACACCACAATCTCGCCGAGACTTGTTCGTCTCGTCGAGCCACCTCTTGTAATCATCTTTGATATATAAGAAAGGCTGGACGTAGGGCTAATATCTCTCCCGAGAGGCCTGAACCAGGATAAAAACCCTGTCTCCCCGTTCGCTGTTGTTCGTTCTGTTCGGCGTGTCTCCTATCTCACTCTTGAAGAACCTTGGTTGACTTGAGATCGATATCTCAACCGTCGACACCTCCCTTCACTCATAGGTTCGCGTGTTTTGCTTTGTTTTTTCGCTATATCCGGCGAACTTGGGGGTAGGGGCTGCCGGATTTGGGGAAGAAGAAGAGAAGGACGAACCATGACTCCCATTTTTTGGTCGAAACCTGGGACTCGCCTTCTGAAACCTGGGGTCAACACGTCCGAAACATGGAGTTTGTACTTTTGAAACCTAGGATTTTTCGTTTCAAAACTTTGGATCCCTGCATGTTGAAACTTCGATTTTGCCTAGCAAAACCTAAATTTTTCTTTATTGTAACTTAGACTTCGCCCGCCGAAACTTGAGGATTTTCACGATCGAAACTTCGTCCTTTTTGCTACTGAAACTTAAGATTTGACCATTGAAACTTGAAATTTGCCTACTGAAACTTGAACTTTGTACTATTGAAACTTGGTTCTTAATCTCGAGAAACTTTCATAACTTTCAAGTTTCGTCATCAAGTTGCCAGGTTTCATCAAGTTTTTGCCGTTATTTTTCAAGTTTCAGTAGGTATTTGCCAAGTTTCAGCGATGACGTCATGCTGACGTCATTGCTTCGGACGGACGTCCGATCCCTGGCGTTGCCCCTTAAAGATTTGTAAGAGCAAAAACACGGTGCATTGATCTTTTTTTGTTCAACAGTAGGTAAAATAGATGAATTTGTTCTTCTCAGTATCTCGCTGATGGAAATTAGTTTTTGCAAATTTGCATGCATTTGAATTTAGCAGAGTTAGTATGTTAAATTAATTTCTTATTATTCACCTACAAATTTAGATGGTTTCTTATTCATTTGAGTTTGGATGCTTTATGGCACGGTGCATTGATTTTTTTTTTGTGTTCTCAACGACAATCAAGATAATTTGTTAGTAATGCTTCTCTCCAAGATGTTTTTTTCCTGAAATTATTATTATTTACACGATTTGTTGATTTTATCGCAATGCATAGCTTCACCTATGCTATCTCGTGCAAATGCATGGATTCTCAGCTAGTTTTGATATACACTAGGAAGAATTTTTGCTAGCAGGCAAGACACTGAATTCTTTTATTTTAAATTTATGTTTATTTTTTGTAGCTGATATCTTTTTTTTAAACTTTATAGTCGATCTGGACTGTTAATTCTTTTACTCATTCAATGATGTAGGAGTCATTAAGGCCCTGTTCTTTTAAGCTGATCTGAACGGCTGAACTGACTAAATTTCAAACGCTTCTCGAGGTAGTCTCGAGATTCGGATCCATTTCGTTTGACTTGCTTTTTAAAGTGTTAGGACCCATATTCAAAACAACGAAAAACAAACTTAAAAAACTCAAAGCATATGGCTTTTTAAAACATAAATAAGTCGTTAAGCTGAAAAAAAACTGGCCCTAAATACCGAGAGGATGGATATAGAGCTGAGATTTGCCGTAACAATAATATAGACTTGTTGCGCATGCTCTGGTAGAGTGAAGTTTTAAATCTTTAGTTGTTAAACATGCAACGACGCTTCACCTAATAAACTGACTGGTATTGTACTTTTAGTTGATGATGTGATCTGGGGATGTACGATGCGTCCCTTGTCTCAATAAAAATGATTCTAGTTATTGGTCGCTCTTTCTCAGCAGGAAACAAACTAACTATTCAGCTAGTGCCCGGAGCCCAAAGAGCCCAAACCATGCAGCCCCCTCACACCACCCCGGTCGGTGCCGACTTCGCTCCACAAACTAGACCATATTATATTCCGAAAACCATATTATATTTAATTTTTATAACGCTGACAGGGAGAGAACTCATTTTCTCTCTGATAAAAAACATATTAAAATAAAAACTCCACCTACGAAGAACATGCGCTTGTCTGGTGTGCCAGCAGCTGTACTCCTCGTTGCCTCCTCCTTTGTTCCTTTCCAAGCCTACACAGGAAATGGCCTGTTAATTTCCGCAACTCATGTGATCGATCTGGCCAGCACAGGGTTAGGTTCCACTCCCCAAATCAAGATTAAAATGACTCCATTAGGTGGTAATGATTAATTAATTAGTGGGCAGGGTATTGCCAGGATCATGAGATCTTGATCACTTTTTTAACCACTCTAATGACCACACAAAATTTGTTTGTTAAATCAACCAAGACCTTTTGAACAGTTAAGTATGGAGCAAGTCGTCAAAACCGTTTTAGGTCAAACACGCTACAGAAATGAGCAGTGTGGGTAAGAGTACCTGAAGGCACATGCTTAAGATGTCATGTAGTAGCTGGACCCATTTGTGATCTTTTGCAACAGCAATTTGCAGACCAAATGAGTCAAACCACGTCGTACCAACCAAGCTGATTCGTACTATTTACCAAATCGGTTTGATCAGTTCGCTTCAACGAACCGAACTTGAGTCGAGACCTCAACCCATGGATCGGGTCGGTTCAGTTCATGTAGTGACGGGTCGACCTCTGTTCGTTTCCACCCAGTTCAGTTCACCACTGTAGCAAGCATATTTAATTAAAAACATATGTTTGTATGTCTATTTTATTATGATTTATAATTTATTTCTTTATTAAAAACATATTTATTTCTTTATTTATAATTTATTAAATATAATCATTTTCTTAAATTTTATATATTTCTTAATAAAATGGGCCAGCCCGTTAAAAACTGACATGATCTTGTTTGGTTCTTGAACCATACTTGGACCGAGACCTGGACCATCGGCCTAGATCATATAGTAAATCAGGCCAACCAAGCCTGATCTGGATTTGGTAAAAGTTTCTATTTACCCTTCAGCTATATGGCACTTGGTGCACTTAACCCTTAGGATGGGAATAAGGTGTTACACATCTACGAGTGCATAAAGTGGTGCACTTGACTCCCTATAAGAGGTTCTCTACTGGTTTACTATCAATGCTCAAACTGCTATGCCACATAAGCTCCCCATGTGTCTTTTTTGGTCATTTATTAAAAATAAAATTTTAATTATAGGGCCCAATTATCTCATTGTCCCTTTTCAACTCCCTTTTCCTTTCCTTCCTCCATGCGCCTTCTCTTATGCTGCTCCACCATGTTTGTGCCACCACCTAGTCACCCTCTGCCCCCAAACTAGAGCAATAGAGGACGACATTGGAGAAGCAAGGTAGAGGTGGTTCCCGTGATGCCCGTACTCTGGACGCGGTAGTAAGCCGCCATATTGATCTCATCACCATGTGCGACGTCGCCACCCTACGGGCCTCATCCCCAACCACCCCGCCACCCATCGGTGTGCTAACCCCATGCCACCCATCGGTGCCTGACCCACCACATCGACCTCGGTCTTTAGCACGACCGCCACACGCTAGTCAGTGAAGTGACAACCGTTAACTGCATCGATGACCCCTTTCCATGATGCCAACCGCCCCATTAGGCTACTCCTAAGTGATCCACCCTTTCTCATGCCATGATCTTTCTCTAGATGACACGTTGCATCGCCCATCCCCCGGACATAGACCATCCTTGCACATTGACCCCACTCCCTATCGCGGCGACCAGCTTCCCACGATCACCGATGCAAGCACAATGCCATTGGGGAGAAAAGGGTGAAGGGGGAAGGGAGAGAGAGAGAGAGAGAGAGAGAGAGAGAGAGAGAGAGAGAGTACGAGAGAGAGAGAGAAGGGGGGGCTAGGGGGATGACATATCGATATCATAGTGAAAAATGATTTGTGAAAAGAAAATATTCACATGTGAACTGTACACATGGATTGTCTCGATGGCAAAACTGCCCTAAAAACCGCCTAGGATGTTTTTTGCACCACATGGGGGAGGCAATATCTAGTTTATAGGCTAGGGTTTAAGTACCGACATTCATAATTAAAGAGGTGAAACATGGTTTTTTTTTCAAATAGAAATACTCCTCTACTCTAAAATGGACACTGTATGGGAATCCCATAAAAGACCATAAGTACATCATCCATGGATGGTATGGGTGTCAGTGGATGGTATGGGCATCAAAGCAAGATCAATATCAAATCACACATAGCAAAATAGGATTTCCTAGTTGTTAAATGGATAACCATTCCCCTTTCGTAGGGGAATGAGATCCTCTACCGGTATGCCCCTTGTTGTTGGGTCACTGATATGTGGGTCCACTCTATTGTACGAAGAGAACATGGTATTTTGGCAATGAGGTGTTTGGAAGCAACCTCAAAAACTCTGTTTTGAAAACCATGGTATTGGCAATACCATCGTATTTTTGGAGTATTGTAGACTCCACTCCAACCCAAAGTTTTCTTACTTGTGCTAGCAAACCATAGTATTGAAAAACCTAGAAACTACAAAAAATACTTTGCTACCAAACAATTGGGTAAAACCATGGTATTTATGGTAACTACACTCAAATACCATGGTATGACAAAACCATGGTTTTGAAAAACTTTGCTTCCAAACAGGGCCTAAAATGGACACTGTATGGGAATCCCATAAAAAGACCATAGTACATCATCCGTGGATGGTATGGGCATCGTGGATGGTATGGGCATCAAAGCAAGATCAATATCAAATCACACATAGCAAAATAGGATTTCCTAGTTGTTAAATGGATAACCATTCCCCTTTCGTAGGGGAATGAGATCCTCTACCGGTATGCCCCTTGTTGTTGGGTCACTGATATGTGGGTCCACTCTATTGTACGAAGAGAATCTGCACCCTTTCACCTAGAGGTGGCAAAACGGGCCGGGCTAACAAGCCAAATCGGGCCGGCCCGCACTGTTCACTGAACCGGGCTGGCACGGTTCAGTTCACCGAACCGAACTTGGGCCGAGGCCTCGGCCCGTTGGGCTGGCTCGGTTCGGTTCGTATAGTGATGGGTCGGAACGGTTCGGTTCGTCACTTTAGCATATTTATTTAATTAAATATATTCATTTATTCATATATTTGTAATGATATATAATGTATTTACGCAATTTATAGTGTATATTTGTGAAATATAGTGGTTTTCTTAATTTATTTAGATATTTTTAATTAAAATGAACCAACCCATATAAAATCGGGCCGCCCCGATTCGGTTACTGTGCGAACCGAACCTGGGCCGAGACCCAAGCCCATTGGCCCGGTTCGCATAGTAACCGAACCAACCGGACCCAAACCGAGCCGGCCCGTTGGCCAGGTCTGCTCTCACCACTTAACAACAAAGGATAGCTGACTATCAAATTACACATCACAAAAAGGATAGTCTTCCAGTAGTTTCCAGCAGCAACAAAGGAGAAATCTTCTTGCACATGAAAAACTCGTTTCATATGCGTGTAAATCTTGAGCAAGAAAAGGTTTCACTATCCTAAATATACATGCAATCGCAAAACCGTACAGTACAATATTTCACAAGACAGGGGAAATGGTTTCTATGTATATACATTCATGTTTGCTAATTATTAGGCAGCAGAGAGTTATCTAACTCTCAATCGATTTTCTTACGTATGTAGATGCTTTCGTTGAATCTTTTATGCGTTATATGTAGGTGTCTGATGTACGGCTCAAAAAACTGATCGAAAAGTTTCAATCACCAAATGTCAAGCCGATCCCATATGCACCACAGGGGATTTTTTTTTGTACAGTAAAGGCGGGACCTTTTTGCTTTTGAAGAAAACAAGTTTGTCAAGCGAGGTGTACCCTTTGATGATGATGTTGCCCATGTGATGGAAAGTGTAGACGACAATCAGTTGCTAAAATCTACTCCTACACGGGTAGTAGTAGTATAGCAGAAGCGGCTTTCTCCTCAAGGCTTCAAAACAAAATTGACAGAAGATCATGCTCGAGCGCACTGACTGGAGTAGGCCGAGCCTACTCATGACCTCCTCATGATTCCCAAGATCCATATATCATTTGTGCTAAAAATCAAGCTACTCCACAAATCTACTCCGTATTTATTTGTCTAAAATAGGCATAAATCTAATTCGATCTATAAATGTTAGTACTACTAGCATAAATCAAAGCCAAGCTAAAAATGTTTAGGAAATTATGGTGGGATTCCAATCTATAAATCTCTAGCTGCAAATGTTTTTGGTAGAAGATTTATCGGATTTATGCATCGGGAGCGGCGAGGAAGAGAGGTGTCACAGGCAGCGGGTCAGCACCTTGCACACAGAGCGAGTTCAATGCACGGACACTCTTCCCATCCTCGGAATCTGTTGCATTCAATACATCTTCCCAAAACAAAAACAAAAATTAATGCGCTCCTCCTAGCTTAACTAGATCCATTCAAACGGAACGGGCCTAGAAAAATAGTTCGCGGCTCGGCTCACTCGGGCTCGTTCTGTGACTCCTTTTGAGCGGCTCGACTCGGCTCACAGCCCCTGCTTACTGCGCTCGGGGCCCACCATCGGTCGGTCGGTTGGATCGTTTCTGCTCGCCATCCGGATCCACAAGCTCGCGAGCTGCTTTGAGCCGGCTCGAATGAGCTCGGCTCGTTTCCAGCCGTGGCAACGAACACTGCTTGGGCTTGGCTGCTTGCCTTCATACACTAGAACACCTCTCCGGCTCTCCTCTCAAAAACTTAAAATTAAAAACAGCGGAACACCTCTCATTTTCCTCACAGAAACCGCTCTCAAGTTCACAGCTCTCATCACAAGGTTTGGTTTCTTTCTTGCTTGTGCTGTCAGTGGAGTGCTTATTACAGGAGCAATTAAGAAAAAAA
Organism: Raddia distichophylla; assembly: GCA_005191435.1. NCBI lineage: Eukaryota > Viridiplantae > Streptophyta > Magnoliopsida > Poales > Poaceae > Raddia > Raddia distichophylla. Next base: position 1,648,264 of record SPJY01001239.1, read on the forward strand.
ACATAGAAAGGTCCCGCAAGTCGAGAAGTCGAGAAGTCTTCAAGTTTGCAATAAAGTCGAGAAGTCTTCAAGTTTGCAATCTTTTCTTTGGTCCCGCAAGGTCACAAATCTTCTGTTTGTCCTGTTGCCACTGCCGCCGCTGGTTATCTAGAGAGGGCTATAGAAAGGAGATAAGATACATCATACGTATAAAAAGGAGAAAAAAAGGTGCAAACTTTTTACTGATTGTTTGCATACACACACACACACATATCTCTTCTCTTCATTTCCTGGAGAATTTTGTGCTTTGTGAGAGGTGGGAGAGAGCCCCGGGGCCTGAGTTTCTGAATTTTGTAAGTTTTTTCTATCTATTTTGTGGCTGTTGATTAAGGTTTTTGGGGTGAGCAACCAAGTTCCCCTTATTTTATTGTGCTTATGTGAGGTGTTTGGTTTTCTAATTCTTGCGTCCTTTTCACTGCGTTTCTTAGCGATTGTTCTTTGAACAAGCTTGTAGCAATTTCTGAAGTGGAGCTCTCCACAGCAATTTCCTAGTGTTTCCGGCCTGTCCCTTTCTTGCCAATTGTAGGATAGAAAAAAGATGAATCGACAAAGGTCTTGTCTTTCGATCCTCAAGATTTGCATCTTCGCCATGAATATTCCAAGAAATCTGCATCCTCTTCCATGGAGCCCCTTGCTACATGTCACTCTAGTCGAGTCTAGGTCTATTCTTGCAAACTAGGTGATCCCTGTGTTCTTTTTCTCGGTGTAGACTTCTGAAAAAAATACCATTTTTTCCCCTCCAAAGAAGAAGAAGAAGAAGAACAAGAAGAAAGTAGCTAAGTTTGGAGTGTTTTACTCTCTTGTCTCTTCGGCGGTTACTTTGATCGTTTGGTACTCATTAATTGCCTTAAGCTCAATCTTTTTCATTGATGTAAAACACACCTAAATCTGTGCAATCAATGTGAAGCTTATACTAGGCATGGAAAGGGGAACTGATGAAGACTTTCGAGCCTCTGATTGTTTCTTGTGTGCAGTAGTCTGGTCCAAGAAGGAGAGAGCGTTCTTGAGTTGCTGATCCAATGGGAGAGACGAACCAGCCTCCGCCTCCTCCGGTGGCTGTACCTCCGCCGATGATGATGCCACCGATGATAAATCCGCCCGTCGGCGTCGGCGCCATCCACCCACCGCACGAGCAGTTCCATCATCTCGCGTACTGCGTCCACTCCAATCCTTCTTGGGGTAAGGAAGCCTTTGCCTCCTTTTACTCCTTTTGCATGTCTGTGTGTTTTGTTTTTTGAGGGCGATGGAATTCAATGCTTCCGCGTGCGGTTTGGTGATATTCGTTCGGTTCTTGTGCTTGAATTTTTATTCCTTACTCTCAGGAAATTTATGTTTTTAGAGGAAATGTTTTAGTCGCGCCTGATGGGTTTAGTTAAGATTTCGCTCGAGTCCATTCCTTTATAAGCTTTGTGAATTTCCCTGGCTATTGATGGCATTGATGTATTTTTTATTTAATTTGTGAAAAGGCCCTGTTATTTGAAGATATTATGGCATTTTATTGGTACATGCTTTGCTTTATGAACTTGTAATTTGTAAAGAGTTGTGGCCATTAATCTCACTGTGAACTCTGGTTGGATCTGTAGGATGTTTGGTTAGACATGAAGCCGTATGACTGAAAATCTCCGTCAGTTACTTTGATTGATTATTAAAAAAGAATGCGTATGGATATGAAATTCCTAATTCTTAAAGAAGTGAGGAGCTAATTTGCACCTAGCAGTTAGAATCTGCATCTCCTGTAGTTTTTGCTGAGTTCCCTTTTGGAAATCATAGACTCTTGGATACTCATGTATGAAACATACTGCGGAAGATTGAACTGATCCTAGTCCCTAGATATGCTTACAATATGTAAAGCTTGTTCTTAATAAGTTAATATTTGTTGCCTTCGTCTTCAGTTCAGGTGGCAGCGCTTGCATTCCTTCACTATCTTGTGATGTTGGGTTCTACCGTCATGCTTGCATCAACAATTGTTCCTGCAATGGGTGGTACTCCGGTAAGTATATCACATTATTTTGTTATGAATAACATGTTAGCGCACATAAAGTATACTTTCCTTTTTGAATATTGGGTGCTGATTATTTTCCTTTTGTTCTTCTTGTTAATAGGGGGATAAAGCTCGTGTTATTCAATCTTTCCTATTTATGAGTGGTATTAATACATTGCTCCAAACACTTATTGGAACACGGCTTCCAACAGTTATGAATGCTTCATTTGCATTTGTTGTCCCTGTGTTGTCAATAGCAAGAAACTTTGATCCAAATGACTTTGGAAGTAATCATCAGGTAGAGTGGCGCTAATTTGCTCAATCCTTACACCTGTTTGGTTGGAAGTGGATATTTATACATGCTCCTTGTTGCATTTTTTAAAAGTTTTGTTCAAAGCATGGTTAGTATTTTTTTGGTGTTGATAGATTAAAATATATTTTGAACACCATGATTCAAAATACTTTAACCTAATGGTGCTTTTGCAGAGATTTGTTCGCACAATGAGAGCAACTCAAGGGGCTTTGATTGTCGCTTCTATCCTTAACATGGTTCTTGGATTTAGCACAATATGGGGGGCATATGCTAAGTAAATATCTTATAGTACTTGTTCTCACACTGAAATAGTGGTGATTTTCATGCTAGATTTTTCAAGTTATCAGTATTCACATGATTTTCTTTGCAGGAAATTCAGTCCAGTAATAATGACCCCTGTTGTTTGTGTGGTTGGTCTTGGACTGTTTGGACTTGGCTTTCCCCAGGTACCTTTCCTACAATTTTACAGAAAAAGACATAGCTGTTCAGAATAAAAAAAGGAACCCTGTAATGTTTGATTGACATTATAGGTTGGAAAATGTGTGGAGATTGGGCTGCCAATGCTAATTTTAGCAATTGTTGTGCAACAGGTAACAACTTAATTTCTGTTAATATGATTTGAGAGAAAAATCTGTCAATCGCACTCCTTTTAATGGCTAATGTTATGTTATGAAGCTGGCTAGAGAACTAACTATGTAATATGCTGTATGCAGTATGTGCCACATTACGTCAGGCATTTCCATGAGCGGGCTACCTTCCTGTTTGAGAGGTATTCGTTGCTTGTTTGTATCAGCATTGTGTGGGCCTTTGCAGCTATCCTTACCGCTGCTGGTGCATACAACCATGTTTCACTCAAGACGCAGCAGCACTGCCGCACCGACAAGTCTTACCTTATGTCATCTGCACCATGGTATGTAAATGGTGTTTCTTCTGAACATATTTTAAGAATTGTAAATGTTTCAAGAAGCCATTTTATCTACCTATTGCATGTATATGCTTTTAGGATCAAAATACCATACCCCTTCCAATGGGGCACACCGATCTTCACCGCAGGCCATTCATTTGGAATGATGGGTGCTGTACTTGTTTCAGCTTTCGAGGTCAAGATTAAGGCTTGATGCCTTTTATCAGATGGCTTTTACTTTTTTATTTCTTAATTGTGTGTATTCTTGTCTGTAGAGTCTAATTTTTGTTCTCTCATGTAGTCAACTGGTGCTCATTTTGCAACCTCGCGTCTAGCTGGTGCTACGCCACCTCCAGCTCATGTCCTTAGTCGAAGTGTTGGTTTGCAGGTGTGTTATTCTTAAACTTCATATATAGGTGCTAGTGTCCTCACTTCTTAGTCCTTTCACCATGTTATTCCAGTGTACATTTCTTAGATAGAAGTAGAACACATGTTTTGTTTCTAAGATGAATTTAGAAGAAACACCTCTGGTAATTAATCTTTGATAAATAATAAATAGCACATGAAATATGGTTCTTCGTAGATATTCTGAATTCTCTCCATTTTATACCGAAATGCTTTTCGCTGGATGAATCAGTTGGAGAGCTCCAAGTTAAGTCCTTGCATTCTGACTATTTGAATTTTCTGGGATACAATTAAAATATTGTATACAGGGCATTGGAATGTTCTTGGAAGGCATCTTTGGTGCTCCAGCTGGTTCATCTGTATCAGTGTAAGAGAATATCAACTTACATCACCAATCTGTGGGTCACTAGTTTAGGACATTTTCATGTGACTTGCAATCCCTTCCTTCCTGGAATTGCGCTATAAATATGTATTCTTCAAACCTCAGAGCATGATACATCCGAAGCTACACAAGTGTTGAATAGAGTTTGTATATACCAACATTCTAGCTAGGGTGTTAAACGTTCTAGCTAAGTGCAAAAAAAGGAAAACACTTTCTTGCAGCTGATCAGCAACTAACTATTAGTGAACATAGTGTTTTAAAAACTTCGCAATTTTCATTCCACGACCCAAAAATCCATCAGAAACTAATGAAATGTGAAATTTACCCATTCATTTCAGGACTTGTGCATCTTTCTTTCTTTCACTTACGAATGTGAAATGTGAAAGCTGCTGGGTGCTTGGGGCAAATGCTGAGGTACTTAGAGGTAGATCCCTTCTTGCCCCTGGCATACCTGAGGCAGCTCTTTGGTTTGTCCTGCTGGCCCCACCCCTGATTGTGAGTTTGTACAAGTGGTCTTGGGAGGCTGCTACGTGATGTTTTGCGCAAGTCAGACTAGGATTAGCGTGGTATTGGATTGAATATAGATTTACCTAGAAAGTAGAACTGACTGACCTGGTGCTAACCAAGCGCTGAGGGGGTGATAAGGGGAGTAGAACCACTCTGGAGAAAGTTTAGTAACCCAATCTAACCTGGTCTCAGCCTGGGTATTGCTTGCACCCAGGGAGAGGGATAAAAGATGTGTGTGTAATTAGGGATGGATGGGTTTTTATGGGCAGTGTACCCAGATGATTCAATTAATTCCAACAGGAACATACTCCGCTTGACTGTTCATGCTTAAAAACCGCAAGAGATTTGTGTAGAAAATGCAATAGACAACCTCTTGTTGATAAACTTCATAGTTAGTGGTACTATACTATACCGGTGTGTTAGCATTGCATCCAAATAATACAGTTGGTTGTTTCTTAAGGCAAATGTTTCCACATAATTGCTTATACTATGCCCTATTGAACTGAAAGCATTCTTTGTAATTCTATTTAATGCAGTGAGAACATTGGGCTCCTTGGACTAACGAAAGTTGGAAGTAGGAGAGTCATCCAAATATCAACTGGATTTATGATATTCTTCTCCATATTTGGTATTCTACTGTTTTTGTCTTTTTTTGCCAAAGGTTTGGGAATAATTTTGTGGCTCAAATTTGGAACTTTTATTCTTGCAGGGAAGTTTGGGGCCTTCTTTGCGTCGATTCCACTGCCAATATTTGCGGCAATTTACTGTATCTTATTTGGCATCGTAGGTGAGTCAAAAACTTTCATTTTGGGCCCTTGTATAGCTAAGGTATAGAGTCAAAGGTTGGTACTGTTTTGTTATTTTATGGCCTTATCAGTGTGTTTTGTTGATATGATCAGCTGCTGTGGGAATCTCTTACATGCAATTTACGAACAAGAACTCAATGAGGAATATATACATAATTGGACTGGCATTGTTTCTTGGCATCTCCATCCCTCAATATTTCAATGAGTATACTTCTTCTGCTGGCCGTGGGCCTGCCCGAACAAATGCAGGATGGGTATATTTTGCAACCCTTTTACATTGTATGCTACTATATTTTTTAAAATAATGGAAAGAATGTCTTGGCCTCTACATTTTATGATGTACACAATCACATCTAAAATTACAATGTTTCAGTGTAAAGCTGCCATAATAAGCACCACAAATACAAAAGTGCTTTGACTTAATTTCAAACATTGCAAATTCTGTTATTTATTCTCACCCAAGAAAACCACGGCCACCATCTCAAGCAAGTATAAAAGAAGTGCCTCTTTGCCTGTGGAAGATAATCAGTTCGACCAAGCCAGATAGCTCCCAAATAATCAGTGGTAATCACGATCTGTAATTTATTTGGTAACCCAATTCCTGGAAGACTCCCCCCTCATGTGAGATAAACTTCCAGGAGAGTTCAACCATAGAGCTATTTGCACTACCCTATTTATGCGCAATCCTTCGTAGCAAACTTGCAATGCCTTTGTACCTGCTGTATGTGTTAATGACTGTATACATCCCTGGGTGGTGCAAAGGCCAGAAGCCTTACTTCCATAGTTCCATTGCCTAAAAAAATCCTGCTTTATATGTTGCTCTGAAAGTTGACGACTTGACGGCATCCTTGGTAGGCTCCTCTTTTGACTAGGTATAATTGATTAGGCAGTTTGTTAAATGATACATGTATGATGAGTACCTGTTTCTTTGCGTGGTTTGCTGTTATTAGATGCCTTTAGTTAATCTCAGGTCGTTTCTTAAAACACTTGGTACATGAATTCAGCTTCTAAAACTATTGTTTGTGTTTCCATTATTGCAGTTCAATGACATCATAAACACCGTGTTTGCTTCTGCGCCAACGGTGGCATTGATTGTTGCATCTGTTCTCGATAACACACTGGAGGTCCGCGGTTCTGAGTCTGACAGAGGGCTCTCGTGGTTCATGCCATTCCTGCGCCGTCGGAAAGGTTACTCAGATCCTAGAAGCGAGGAGTTCTACAGCTACCCGATCAGGGTCCACGATATCATCCCGAGCCGGTTTCTCTGACTCTAGTGTTGTTACCTGTGCTACTGTGCATGTAAATCTTTTTTTTTCCTGGTAGTCCTTACTCCTGTGACTTGTAGTAATTGGCTCTGTTGGTCTCTACTTAGTGGGATATGGTAAAAAGAAAAATGCTAGGACTTTTGCTTCATTTTTTACCCTTTTTGGCCAAGGATTTGATTATATGGTGATGTAGAGTTTTACCTTCGGATGCATGTTTTGGAGGGAAAATGCTAAAAGAAGACCACCTCATTTGTTGATTACTGGGTTAGGGTGTTGATGAATATTTGGTGCAGGTATTGTTCTATTAAACTGTACTACACTGGATGGTTTTTTGTCTGCATTTCATTAAGATGCCCAAAATCGAGGCAGGGATAGCATTTCACACAAGAAATATTCTTAAAATGTGTTCAGAACTATCACCTGGAAAGATCCAATGGCTGGAAAGATGCTCAATGCCATGGCCATCTACTTCTTGGTTCCATGATGAGCTGAGCTGCAGTGTTAGGTGCATTTTGTACCGGAGCATTGGACTGCAAGCCTTGATTAATTGCATGGAATCACATAATATGTGATGGTGGATTGGTTCGGTAAATCTTTGGAATTCTCTCTTTCTTTTGCATATATGGGTACATATATGTACATATTATACATGGGCTCTTTCTATGGACCTTTTTACTCATACACAGCCCAACATAGTACATTCTTTCGTATAACATCTGCTATCTTCTTTGTTCTATAAAAGAGTAGATGGAATGGAGGAGCACCGGTGCAAGAAGCTGAGGGATCTCGTTTTTTCTCTCTTTCTCTACAGAAATACATCTCTGCATAATGACTGTAATGAACTTATGAATGTTTGAAGAGCTCTTTTGACATACCAAAAAAAAAGGAGTTGCGTCGGTCGCCAAGGATGCCTCCGTCGCCACATCAACCTCAGAGCCAATGCCACATAATTGCTGAGCTAAGGATGCCGTTGCCGTCGTCTACTTCACCATGGATGCCCTAGCCGCCTCAGCTCCGGCAACCCGGTTTGGCCCTTCTCGGCTCCCTCAACCCCAACCACACGCGGCTCCATATATGTCGCGACCACCTGATCATGTTTTAGGTTTTATGCCCAACACTGCTACCCCTCTCATAAACTCTTTGGATAAAAAAGCAAGTTTTTTTAAAAAATGGTTCATTCCTCTTCTTTCCTCCTCTCTTCCTCTGTCGTCTAAACTGACCGAGCCTCCACCTCTGCATGCTCCGGCGACCACTCAATGCCCCCTCAAGCTGTCATGGGGCTTATTGCGACTTAAGAAACGTCTGAGTGGTCGTGCGTGGGGAGGGAATTGGTCACTGGCGAAGAGCACTTGGAGGGAGGAGGCGGCTTGTCTAGGTCGGTGGGGAGGACCGGGGAAAATTGGATTTTTGCCCCAAAGTTGATGCGCCTTGGTTTTTTTGTCCAAAGTTGGTGTGCCTTGGTGTTTTTGCCCTGTGTAGACTAAGTGGAGATTGTTTTGCCCACAGGGGGTTTTCTAAAAAATTGTTGTATGTTTTAATGCACAAGGAGGGCCATGGCAGCGGTGAGGGGCAGCACCACCCGCAGCGGGGAGGCCGGCGCCCACGGCAACGGCGGGGAGGCCCGCGCCCGTAGCAGCGGCTGGGAGGGCGGCACCCATGGCAGCGCGCGGGGAGGCCATGGCCCACGGCGGCGCCTCCTTGGACGTGCCTCTGTGCACCGTTGAAACGGGAGGAGGAGAGGAAACGAACAAACGTTGCATGATAGGATGAGGGTAAATTGCATTTTTTAGAAAACCCCCTCTGCTCAAAACAATTTTTTAGATGGTTCACACAGGGCAAAAATATCAAGGCACACCAACTTTGGGCAAAAAAACCAAGGCACATCAACTTTGGGGCAAAAATCCAATTTTCTCGATAAGACATGTATCTACCTAGGAAATTAAAACGGTATAAAAGTGAAAAAATGACTTTCGAAGGTATAGATAATGTTCCAAGAGATGTGCCTACGTGTTGTTGTGTGGAAGCTTTGGATAATTATTATAAAGTTACGCCATTAAAAATTGATTCCTACCATCAAAACTGGAGTGGCTATTTTATCATTTGGTATAAATCCCTTTTAATCACGTCACGTAGAACACTATGAATTAGAAGCTCAGAGAATAAATGCGCCACGCTTCATGCAATGCATGAGTATTATTAATCCCGTCTCCATAATTCAAAAGGACAAATCCTACCCAATCAATGGGCGGGATTTAAATTCCGCGCAGCTAGTGCGTGAGATTTTCTATCTGAGTTAGAGGCTAAATCTCGTCCGTCTATTTGGCGTGCTATATAAAATCAGCCAGATGGACTGGCGGGATTTATAACACGCTAGATAGAATGGCAAGAGACGTCTATATATTTACTTGTAATAAAATAAATATTATCTATTTATTTTGGAAAAATAGAATATTAAATATTAAAAAATTGTCCTATTAAGCATGCTATACTTGCACACGTGAGAATTAAATAATATCTTCATATATATACCCTATATAAATTGATTTAGACTTGCAATTCGACATATATTCCATGCAATCATATGGTTGACTGCACTAAGAAGAGAATGGCATGGAGAAATTCAAAAGAGAGATGAAACATATTAAAAAATAAATTATAAAAAATCAAAATAACAAAAAATCAAAGATAGCGGATGAGAAGCCGCAGGATTCAAACAGGTGATCGATCGTCTCCAGGGGGCCTCCGCAGAGACAGCACACCGGCTGGTGACGCCAACCCTTCTTAGCAAGAAGGTCAAAGTGACCAGGTGATTTCGTCCGGAGAATCGGAGAGTGTGAAGGAAGAAGAAGAGTTTCGACTCTAGTTTTCTTTGATTTTTTTAGAAAATTAAAGAATACAAGGGAGAGTGAGGACAAAGCATGAATCTCAAAATACATTGGTTGTGAACGCGCATTGAACCAAATGCACTAAGAAAAATCCGCTTCCACCAGGCATAAGAACCACCCGTTGAATGCACACATATATACAGTGATGACAACACACTCATTCAGGTGGTCATTGAGAAATGAGCAATGAGCAGGACAGGTGTTGGTCGGTAAACAATACTTATTGCAAGTAATGTACTGATAAATGCAGCGGATCAGATACTGCATTTTTTTTTAGTAAAAGGGGGGCAGGGGCTCTGCCATTTCATAAAGACGAAAGCAGACTGTACAATTTACAAGAAGAGGCGGGGAAGGAAGAAGGGGGGGAGAAGGGTTACAAAAGGATATTACACGAAGGGAAAGCCGCGTTCCAAGCGGCAATCTCGGCTCTAATACGGTCGGTAACATGGGCAACCGGGAGGGCTTGGTGTTGGAAAATCCTTCGGTTCCGCTCCTTCCAGATCTCCCAGGAGGTCAGGATGATGAGGTCGTTGAGGGAACGGGATATGGACTTGGGAAGGCTTGCCTGACGAGTGAGCCACCAGTTCGAGGAAGGAAGCGTGACCATTAAGCGGGGGGTCGTGGTGCAGGAAAGTCTACCAGATAGCGGATGAGAAGCCACAGGATCCAAACAGGTGATCAATCATCTCCAAGGGGCCTCTGCAGAGACAGCACACCGGCTGGTGAGGCCAACCCTTCTTAGCAAGAAGGTCAAAGTGACCAGGTGATTTCGTCCGGAGAATCGGAGAGTGTAATGAGGCGGACTTTACTCCACAGGAGGAGGATGGACTCCGCGAAGAGTGTGGCTGAGGAGATGGGCCCACTTAGCCGTAACCAACGGTGGCCGGGGAGGAGAGAGGCCACGGTACCGCTACGGCGTCTAGCTTGGATGAAGAGGTTGGGAGCAAGTAGGGCCGAAGCAGATCCGAAAAGCCAGCGGTCGTTCCAGAAGGAGACGCGACGACCGTCTCGTACCGTAAGGAACTAAGGATGGAGGCCGCCCTGAAGATGTAGGATTCTGATCTGGTTAAGGCCAGGTCGAAATCCGCACAGGGCCTAGAGCGATCTTTACAAGCGAGCCGAGGCCAACGAAGGCGGAGGGCGCGGTTGAAGAGCCCAATATCGAGGACACCCAAACCGCCCAAGTCCTTGGGGCGGCAGATCGTCGACCAGTTCACCAGGGATTGACCCGCAGAGGAGCCCTCGGAGCCTAGCCAGAGAAAAGAACGCCGAACTTTATCGATCTCACCAATCACTCACTTGGGGAGAAGAAAAACCGTGGCAAAGTAAGTCGGGAGCGCCGAAAGGACGGACTTGACGAGGGTCAGGCGTCCTGCTTTGGAAAGAAGGCGGCCCTTCCAAGACGGAAGCCTAGCACAGATCTTCTGAAGAAGAGGGAGAAAGTGGGTCCTGTCGAGCTTCTTGAAATGGAGAGGGAGGCCTAAGTACTTGTCCCTGGGAAGGGACCTAGGATGGAGTCGAGGTCAGCGGCGTCACAGTTTAGAGGGGAGATGGAGCATTTAGTGAGGTTGATGTTGAGGCCGGAAGTAGATCCGAAAGCGAAGAGAAGATCTATAACCGCTTGGAGTTCGCTCTGATCAGGACGGATGAAAATGGCGGCATCATCCGCATAAAGGGAGGTACGCAGTTTCAGACCTGTACCGCAGATTGGGGAGACGATGCCGCTTTCAGCTGCGAGGTTGACGAGCCGCTGGAGGGGGTCGATCGCTAAGATGAACAACATCGGTGAGAGGGGGTCCCCTCGGCGAACCCCACGACCATGGCGGAAGGGAGGGCACAGATGACCATTGAAGAGGACTGAAGTGGAGGTGGATCCGTGGAGGAGGGAGACCCACTCCCGCCAACGGGGTCCGAAACCAAGCCACTGCAGAAGGTCCAGGAGGTAACCCCAGTGAACCGAGTCGAAAGCCTTTGCGAAATCAAGCTTGAGGAGGAGGGCTGGAGTTTTCTCTAGATGGAGTCGTCGGAGGGTGCCTTGAACACAACGGAAATTGTCCTGGATGCAACGACCCTTGATAAAGGTGCTCTGATTAGGTTAAATGATGGAGTCGAGCTTGGGGGCTAGGCGGTTCGCTAAGAGCTTGGTGAAGATCTTGCTAAAGCTGTGGGTGAGGCTGATGGGGCGGAAATCCTGGAGGCCCTCGCAGGAGGTTTTCTTGTGAAGGAGGATTAAGTTGGCCGAGTCGAGGAGGCCAAGGTGTCTACCATCAAGAGTGTAGAGCTGGTTGAAGGCATCCACAATATCGGTTTTGATGATCTCCCAGTAGACTCTGTAGAAGGTGCTAGTGAAGCCGTCCGGCCCCGGGGCCTTGCCACCAGGAAGAGAAGCGATGGCTTTACGGATCTCATCTTTTGAGAAGGGGGAGTCAAGGTCGGTGAGCTCATGCTGGGGGAGGCCTAGCCTGTGCCAGATCAGGGAGGAGGTTCTCGGCTGGGAGGGGCCCAGATGGTGAGAGAAGAAGCGCCAGCATTTCGATTGCAAATCCTCCTGCGAGGTGGCGATGCCCTGGGGGGTAGAGAGGGAGGATATGAGGTTCTTCCGTCGCCGACCACTTGCCCTGATATGGAAGAAGCTGGTATTCGCATGCCCGGACCAGAGCCAGCGGATACGGGAGTGCTGCCTGATATGGCACTTTTGAAGGGCCGTGAGACCGAGGAGGCGGTCTTTGAGGCCCAGGAGGAGGTCGAGCTCCATGCCGGAGAGGGGGCGGCTTTCACGGGCGGTGTCCAGAAGGGCAAGGAGGGATTGGATGATGGCTAACTGGAGAGCGGTACATCGCACGCGTAGGTGGGCCCAAGTGGAAAGAGCCTTAGCCGTCTGCGAGAGCTTGATATGGAGACGGCGGAGGGGGGAAGAGGCGACGACCGGCCGGTTCCAAGCGGACTGGACGGTGTCGGAAAAACCAGGGACTCCCACCCAATAATTCTCGAAGCGAAACAGGCGCGGCGGTCTGGGAGAGGACGACTCCGAAAGCAGAAGGGGTGAGTGGTCTGACATGATGGTTGGGAGGCCCTGGAGGGAGGTATTACGCTGGAGGAAGTCCCAGTCCGCAGAGCAGAACAGGCGGTCGATGTGGTTGTGAATGGGGTTGGTCCTCTGGTTGCACCAAGCGAAGTTCCTACCTGAGAGAGGGATCTCCTTGAGCGAGAGAGAGTTTAGGGTTTGGTTGAAGGCGGCCATGAGGGAGACGTCAACGTTGTTGTTGCTCTTATCCTCTGGGCGACGGATCATGTTGAAATCGCCAACAACCATCCAAGGGAGGTCCGGGTCGGTCGGAGCGTGACCTATCAGCTCATTCAGGAAACCCAGCTTAGCCGCGCAAGAGTTTGGGCCGTAAACTTCGGTGAGGCGCCAACGGCTGGAATCGGAGCGGGAGGAGACGGTGACCGAGAGGCAATGGGTTGAGGACGTTCGGTCGTGGAGGGAGTAGTAGTCTTCGTGAGCAAGGAGCAGGATGCCCCCTCTGGTACCCAGAGCGTCGAGGGACGCAAAGTGGGTGGTGAAAGGGGGACCAGCACACTCTAGGACGGTCTGAGAAGTGGCGCCCTCTAATTTGGACTCTTGAATACAGACGAGGTTTGCCCGCGTAGCGAGGATCAGGTCGCGGAGGACGGAGCGACGGACCCCGCTGTTCAGACCACGAACGTTCCAGTTGAGGAGACGAAGGCGTTCAATCATAGGGGCGTTGGTGCACACCAAGGAGGAGGGGACTAGATGAGGCGGCGAGAGGAGCGACATGATAAGGGTGCAGAAGCGCAGCGCCAAGAACCGGTTCCACAGAGGAGCCCTTAGATAGTTTTGGGCAAATATTACAGCAAAAAGGGGGTGGAGGCCCCATGAATAGTTAGAAGGCGCTGTTGAAGGACCAAAAGCCACCAACCGAGGTGGGGCAGGACCGCTGTTAGGACGTCGCATTAGGACACTGGGAGAGACACCCCGGTCGTTTCCGACCCCAATTGGCCGCCCTCTTCCGCCAGCAAAGGCCCAGAGCCTGCAGCCGCACCGGACACGCCTGGGCTGAGCATCAGGGCGGCCTGATATGCAACCGGACCGACGGCTGGGCCGGCAGTATTCGCAACTGGGCCGGCGGCTGGACCGGCAACATCAACCGGACTTGCAGCTGGGCCGGTGTTGACAGGCAACAGGACGCCCGCAAGCTCCGTGGTCGTTTTGACGACGCCGACCGGGAGCTCTTCAGCGAAGAGGGACTTGAGGGCGTCGCCGACGCTCAGCTGAACCTTGGGGGGCGGGAGCAGGCCGCGATCCAAGGCTGAAGCTTGCGGACAAGCAGTTTCTTGGCCTTGGTCTCAGAGGGAAGCTTTCCATCGTTGCGGCCGGCGAGACGGACGCTGCGTCTGAGGGGGATAGGCCTGCGTGCACGCGAGGCGCATGGTACCTGCAACAGCGGAGGTGGGGAGGGAGCAAAATGGTGCTGAATGAGGAGGTCTGCACTATTGATTGGGGAAGAAGGGGCGTGGGAGCTCACCAGGGGGGCTCCACGGCCGGGCCAGCGGGAGCGACGGTAGGAGGGAGCGTTGGCGCCGCCGTGGACAAGGCCGTAGAGGGGGCGACTTCGTGGCCCATTCCAGGGCCGAGGCCCACCAGGAGGGCAAGCAGAGCGGCGTTGCCCACACGACGCGCATCGTCGGACGCGCTGGCCGACGGCGGGGAGACACCACACTGAACCGGCAGTGTAGGAACATAGCCACCCTGCGAGGCGTCGGTGGGTGAGGGGGGTAAAGAGGAAGGATGGGGCCGTAGAATCGACGGCACAACAGGGGGGACGGGGACGGCACGGGGCGGCGTGGATAAAATGTTGGGGCGAGAGAAGCACGATTCGGTGAGGGGGGACCCTTACCTGAACAGCCTCCCAAATGCGGTTGGTGACCGGTGGGGGGGGGAGAGTACACGGCGGCGGTTGCCACTGGACTGTCCATCCTCCCGGCGCCCCTGAGGGGAGGCGGTGCAGCGCCGGCCCATGACGGAGACGCTCCGCACCACACTGCGGGCCGCTCTCGCGACGCGAGAGCGGGAACGGTGGCAATGACGAGGGTTGATGTCGGTGTCAGCGTCGTCGTCGGATTCGTCGTAGCGTGGGGGCGCGGGGGGAGATACCCAGCGGAGGAGGCGGGGGAGGGAGGTCACCATCCGCGCGGCCGAACTCCCAAGCCAGGTAAGAGACGCGGGCACGACCGAAGGGCCCGGCGGAGTAGTCTTCGATGGTGTCCAGGTGGATGAACACTTTGGTGGTGGACGCCATCTTGACATGGCGCTCGGCGGCGGCGCCGCCCGGGGTGTCGACGATGCTGAGGTAGTGGACTTTGGGGATGCGGTCTGGGTTTGCGCACCACGCCCAGACGTTTGCGCACCACTCCTAGGCGTTGAGGGAGTTGGTGATGTCGCGAGCGGGGCTGAGGCAGCGGTCTTCAATGCCTTGGAGCGCGCCGGCTGCGCCGATGATCGAGCGGGCCGTCTGCTCGTTCCAAGCATAAAGCGGAACGTTCTAAAGGCAGAGGCGGACTCTGTATCTGACCGGCGTAGGGTCTTCGCAGAGATGCGGCCTCCACGGCTTGAAGCTCACTTCTAGGGCGCCATGAGTGAAGCGGCCTAGGCGGATGGCACGTTCACGGTGCTCAGGGGAGGGGAAGCGCACCATGAATAGCTTCGGGAAGTGGTTGGCGATGACGAGCTCGTCGTGGCCTTGGGTGACCCGGCCGGGGAAGAAGGCCGCCATGCGAACCGCGTCGCGGCTCCGCTCCGGGTCGGCTTGCCCACCAGCGTGGATGGAAACCACAGCCCAACGCGGTTCAATGCCCGCCGCTGCCTCGAGCATGGCGGGCGTGCGAAGGAGGACTCCGGTGCTGTGGCGGGGGCGATTTGCAGGATCTCCATGAGCCATGAGGGATCTCGGGCGGGAGCTGAGCAAGGGCGCAGGTGGTGAGGGTGAGGAGCTGAGTGTGGGTGAGGGATCTGAGCGGGAGCGTGCCAAAGACAGACGGGCCCGGCAGGAGGAGGATTTACGGCCGTTTTGCCAACAGCGACGACAACGCAGGGGCTCGCGGCACGAAGCCACTTGATGATCCTTCTCCATGCAGCGGAAGCAGCTCCTCTGGTTGGTGGCGAAGTGAAGCCGGCTTGCCGGAGCGCTGCGCTCGCTGCCATGAATGCGGGGTTGTGGCTTGGCCTTGGCACGTCGCCTTGAGGTGACCCGCAGCCAGGGAGCTTCAGCCGAAGTGGCTACAGCGCAGGGCGGCGCAGCGGCCGAAGCACTCGAGACCTGGAGTGAATGCTGTTGTTGAGCCGGCGGAGTGGAGGGGGAGGCAAAACGAACTCTCTTCAAAGCCTGGCATCCTCTGGCCACCACTGACGCGAAACTCCTCTTTTGCTTGAGGCAGGAGCGCAGCCGCGTCCGAGGCGGGGGTGGAGGGAGGACCACGGAGGCGCAGAAGGCAGGGTTGCCCTGCGGCAGAAGGCCCTGCGACGGAGCTTCACTCGGGCAGATCTGGTGGGCCGAATGCTGGATCTGCGCAGGCAGAACAGATTCGCAGGCAGAACAGATTCGGGGCGGGGGCTGGCCGGCAGATCACACCGGCGTGGAGGGGAAGGGGGTGGGGAAGGGGCACGGGAGCTAGAAGGCATGGCGGCGAGGGCGAGGCCACCGCCCACGGCGGCGGCGACGGCGAAGCGAGGGGCTTGCTGGTCGCCTGCGAAGCCGAACCCCAAGCCCTAAAAAATAAATAAACTCCAGAACAGCACAAAATCTTTTTTAGAGTGCAAATTAAGGAACAAAACTCTAGTCACCTCATGTCCTAAACGCCAGTGAGCTCTTAACGCTGCTGCTAAGCGAGTGAGATCTAAAGAAATAAACACACCCGCAACCAAAAAGAGAGAAGAAAGGATGTGAGAGAAAATTTGTCTAGATCTATTTCTCCAACGTGATCTTTATCAATCTTGTAATCAGAGGGACAGATGTGGTTGGGTAGTCCCCAAATATGGTTAGTATGTTCCTCACCTGTTGCTCTCCGGACTGAATTGGATTAATGGACAACCAGATTTGAGAGTGGTTTAGTCAATTTGGCTTGTAACAAGTTCATATTCGCAAAGTCTCAGGAGTTGATCAGTTTGAGGGGTTGAAAGTTGCCGGTCTGGTCTCAATTAAATTTGGACAGTGTGATAAAGACATCGAACTACATTCCAACCAAGTTTCATATCCTTTGGATTTATAGTTTGCAATAGATAAAGTGAACATCAAAGAAGACATATTACTATTGTCATGTTTAGCTAAAACTAGCCTCGCACTTCTTGTTATCTCTCTTACTATGTGTGGTTGTTGCTTATGTCCATCGATGCTAACCGTGACTTCGAGTAGACTAGTTGGTCTCTTGAAATTTTACTCCCTTACCATGAGCAGATTTTTTCATGTAAATCCTCGTGTAACTTGTGCATATGAATTTGCTTATTCCGCTGCATGCTAACTTGTTGGTTGAAACTATCCTCAAAGTTATCACAAGAATAAGATTTTAATTGTGTCTGGTTAATTGTTATACATAAGATGACAAAAAAAGTCGATGGCATGGACTATTTGAAACGGTTGGCTTCGATAATAGAAAAAAAGTTGAAATGTTTGATAGTTTGGAATTTTTAAATATAAGAAAGCATTCGTTCTGGGCGGTACTGGCGACGGCGACGGCGGAGGCACGCTGTCGGAGGCCGAAGAAGTGAGCTAGAGGCCTGGTGGCTGGTATTGCAGTTATCGGCGGCCGGCGACCTCCCCTTCGGTCCTAGATGTGGTGGTGGCTCCCCTCATCTCCTCTGTGTCCTCACCTTCACATCAAAATATTCAAAGAAGACATATTACTTCTTGTTACCTCTCTTGCTATGAGCCGAAAAACGAGCACGAACGCCGCCTCTTGACGAGATCCGCGTCAAGAGGCGGCGTTCGTGGTCGTTTTTCGGCTCTGCGTCTTCGGCTGGCAGCTCAGTTCTTCTGGTGCTTTCGACCTTTGGCGGTCTCTGCCTTGTGCGCTAGTAGGGCAAGTCTTGGGCGAAAGCCCTATCCTTTTGGGCTGGTGTTGGCGTCACCTTTGGTGTCGTTCCCTTGTTGGAAGCATCACTTTTCGGACCTTCCCCTGCTCTGGGTGAAAACCCTAGCGGTTTTGCGACGGCAGTGGGTTCTCCTCGTCGCTACCTTGAGGCGTCGTGGTCGCCGTCTTGGGCTATGGGTTTCCATTAGGTTTGCTGCTGCAGGAGTCGTTTTTGGTGTTTCCTCTACTCTCTCTCCTGTATCTCTCCTTCATTTTTGGCTGTTGGCCTTGGTGCCAGCGGTGTGGCTGCTTCCCTTCTTTTTCCTCTGTAGGTGGTGTTCCCTGCGGTGGCCAGGGTTGCAGCGGAGCGCTGTGGTTGTACAGCGTGCTTGCACGAGTTTTTATTTTATTTTCTCCTGCTTATAAATGAAATAGGACGACAGTTCTCCTGCCCCTCATTCAAAAAAAAGTTATGTATATTTCTACATTTCTGATTACAGAAATTTTAAGTAATGTTTGTAACCTCAAAATGTGAATTTATTACTTAGCTGGTCCTTTTATTTGAAATGTTTTACATGAACTTCAGCCTACACGGTATTAACCAATGAGTGCAGCACATAAGAAAATTTGTGCTCTTAATAACTAACATATCATCAAAGTCCAGCAATATTTCAATTGGAATGCATATTTACTTATTTTCCTTTAATAGTTAACTGGACCTTATACACTCGTAGTCGTGGAGAGGGAAAAAGTGAGCGCAAAGTGAATAATAATTATGCCTTTAAAAAGTAATCAAAATTAAAATTAAAATAATTTCAGGTTACTTCAGTTCTCCACCCAAGCCCCAGCACTTTTGTGGGTGCACTGTCTGCCAACTCCCCTACGTGATGAGTGATGACGCACCCACGGAGACACCGGGCCCAGGCCCATTTCCAAAAGCCAGGCCCACCGCTGCCGTCACGTCTCCCCCGTACAGGGAGCTTTTTTCTCGCGACAAATGCGCCGCGTCTGTGCATGTAAACTTCTGTGACGCGACAGAAGGCGACCTTATCGTATACCTATCGCATCGCACACAGAGGAGAGGAGATGAGTTTCTGGTGCAATTTCTTTAGTCCGGAATCCAGATTAGTGTAAGTGTTGCATTTTAGTTTGATAAATGTTACATCAAAATTTAATGATTTTCTACTATTATTCAGAATAATATGACCGACTTTAATAGCGCCTCTTCGATTTGCGTTGAAAAGCTATTACAGATTTTTTTTTCCTGCTCTCAGAGTGCTATGATTTTGGAGAGTATCAAAATCACCGTCCGGACCGATTCAAAAATCATCGAGAGACCACGCAGGCTGTCACGTCGAGACAATGTAGTGGAAATAGATATGTTCTCTCGTGATGGCATGATATGGTTGTCGAGATAAGCTATCTCGATGGCCTGAACTCTAGCAGTCGAGAGAAGCGGTGAAACTAGCCCATGAACTAAGTTTTGATAGCTATTTGGCACTATTCTCAATGGACAAATAATAGTGGTCGAGAGTACCTAGATGGGTGACATCCACAAGCATCATAACCGTATCCTTGTCCTTGTGGGTTGTGCTCTCAACGACCACTTATGCACCACTGAGACTGCTTCTTACTAGGTTTAATCTGGATGCCCTTAGGTACCGTTTGTCTTGACGGTTTTACCCTGATTGTTGAGAATAGTAACTGAGAAAAAAAAACTTCTTGTTAAAAACTAGGGGGAAAAAATCATCAATTGTTAAAAATTAGAAAAAAAAAAAAAAAATCATCAACCGCGGCAAGCCTGTATCCTACAAAATCCAAACATATGTCCACAATTGCATCCCATCAAATGGCACATGAAGCCATATCCAATCCACACCATCCAATCATGCATTAACAATCACATCACAAAATACATGTATATGTGTGTGTAAGCATAGTTTGTTCGTGGACTGTGCCGTTTCTGATTTTCTCCATAATTCCTTTCCACGGTGCAGAGATATTGCTCAACCGTCGACCTATCACCCATGCACACCAAAGCCTAGAAAGGAAACTGGCTCTACAACTGATCTTTCCTCTCCTCTCAAATCGTGCTCGCCTCCTCTCCGCTCTCTCCTTAGGTGCCCCCATCTTGATCTCACCTCTGTTGCCTGCATCTCACTTGTCCTTTGCCAGCCCGTCGCCCTCTCGCCTATCCTCTGCTGGCTACCACTGCTATCTCACTCTCTCCTCTGGCGCCCCTGTCTCGTTCTCTCCTCCATCGCCCACAGCCGCCTATCCTCTGCCTGCCGCCGCCTCCATCTCGCATGCTCTCCTCCGGTCGCCACCCCTAGTCGTTGAAAGCTTCCCCCTGCTACTCTCGCCTAGGACACCCATCTCAGGCGGCACCACACCCTTCCAAACACCCACCACCACGGGCACCACAAGTCCACCGAAGCGATAGTGTATCCTGGTGGCTATCACAAAATAGATTTATGAGGGTGGCAGGAGCAGTGAATGAACATTTCTGTGATGTTCATACTCATGTTTACAAATTTAGTGTTCGAACCATACGACTATGCCCTCGTGCATTCACGGAGCTGCACCCTAAGGTGTTGTGGGAACCATTCCACCCACATTTCATAGACTGCATATGATCCATAGATGGAACACATGTCAAAAAAAATTTAGGTCGGACAGGAATGTACCATATATCAGTCGGCACGGATTTACCAGCTTAGTCGTCGCCTTTGAACAACACTTGTGTGGTCTCGAACGAAACAGGGCCATGCATGATGCTCAGATTCTGGCCTTGTTTGTTTCAAATTAAATTAAATTAAATTAAATAAAAGTTTGTTATTTTTGTATAAGCCAAACGATGTACTGTTTTGTAGTCATTCTTATGGGGTTTTAAATAGTACTTCTTAAAGTTTGTAAAATATTTTTTTTTATAATTTTTTGGACTTGTTAAAACATATTTTGAGGGGTCACAAATTTGCTACAGTAAAACGCAACTCTACATTAATCTGAAACAAACAAGACCAGTATTGGAGACATGGCCATACTACTCAGACAACTTTTTGCACCCATCCGAAGGTACACCAACATTGTAGGTGATATCTACATACAATATTTCGGTGAATTATTTTGATTAATTGTTGACCCGTTTAGGAAAATACTATCTGGTCAGCTCAGCATACATATATTAAAATTTGATGTACCATTTCCAGGAATATGACAATGGTCCTCGACCAAGCAATCGTAAGGAATTATTTAATGGGAAAATATTCAGTGCAAAAGATTTTTCAGTGCACAAGTGCAAACAGCAGATCTTGTCCATTGGATCTCATCTCAGTGGTCCAACTAAAACATACAAACATGGGAAACAACCACCATGGTTTTGCGCAATTGCATTAGTGGGAGAGAGTAGTTCCATCTCATTGTATCTAGACTATCCAAATTGGATCTAAGGAACCATGATGAGGTTTTGCACTTGTGCACTGAAAAAACTTTTGCACCAAATATTTTCCCATGGATTGACGACCAAATAATTACAAGCATTCGCAGCTCACAATATGGGTTGACGACCCATCGTCTCATAGTTTTGGTTGCTATGGCTTTACATAATTTCTTGCAAGCAAATCAGAGCTGTTGCTGACAGTACATTTATATCTGAAGAGTTTCGTCGCAACGATGACCCTATGGAAGGTGTTGAAGACCACTACCAGAGAACGGATCTTTCCTATCAGCTCATCAGTGCCGGTTGCGCAAGAACCGAAACTTGGAGTTACAACAGTCCTGGTTCAACAACTATTGCGCCACGGGGGTAGTTCAATAACCGGTACTAAGAGCCGTTATAAACCGGGACAGAAAGTTAGTTCCATAGCAGTGGACACTCATGACATGCACTCTTCGCGGAACCACTTGGTAGATGCACTAACGACGTTCCCATCCTCGTCGTCGTCCATAGTTCCATGTACTCTGTCCATTCATTTTATTTGTCACCGTTGATTTTTAGACATGTCCGTTGATTTGAGTATCATTTATTTTGATATGCTTTGTTTTATCACTAAGACATGTACAAAAGTCAACAGCGACAAATAAAAAAATAACGGAGGGAGTACCATTTTTTTGTGTATCCGTTCTACTTCGGTTGCGCATTTTTATCATTTATGTGTGCCAGTATTGTGTTGTACTCCCTCTGGTTGGACTCGTAGTACCGATATATGTCGCATCATATTGCATCATCATTGTTTATTTATATTATTTCAGCTTGGTAATAATTTTAGCTTATCTGATTATCTATGTACCATCCTACACATTCCAGCAACTTATTTCAGCACTGTACCAAGGTAAACAAATCCACAAATATTAAGATACAATACATCTCGCGAATAGCCTCATAGGCTCACATATCCACAATTTCACATATACCAGAAGGTACAAATCACATGACAAGGTTACACATACGTCGTCCACATATAAGATAGCCTCGGTGACAGAAATGAAAATCATATATACTTTGTCACCTCTAAACTAAGGAGGGCTCGACAGGGGGCCCATCGAAAAAGCTAGAGACAAAGTCCATGGCTTGGCTCTTCGAGGCGTGGTCGCCATGCTAGGAGTCATCCCCATGGGTTGTTGTAGGAGCCATCAAACCGGACCCTAACAATACGCATGTTAGTACATATGTGGTTCGAAATCTTGGTTACGAAGATGATTTAGCAATGAAACAATTAGACAGATTGGTACACTTACTGCCTCTGCAACGGTGGTCCCCAAATGACGTAGAACGCTGACCGCGATGGGAAAAGTAGGCTAACCTACTCGTTTGGAGAAATATATTGTTGAGATAATTAAATACGACAACCTAAATGTTATGCATTGAAATCTTATGTAACCCGCTCTAGGGCTAGGATCCTAGTGCGCCACTCCTCGCTTTCCCTTTGAAGATCCTCCTCTGCGGTCCTAAGGTTAGCCTGCATTGCCTATATCATTTCCTCATAATGCTTCCTCTCATGTTCCATCGCCCGCTCCCTCTCCATGTCCCTCCTGAGCATCCGCACCTCGAACTCGCGATGTCATCATCGACGGTTGTTTCCAAGCCGTTAAGAGAGGTTAGTTTCTCTCGACGACTTATTTGGAACCGTACGTCGAGATTATAGGTTCGATCGACCGTTGATTCTTGGCCATCGAGAGATAGTGTTGGCCATCGACTTTTTTGTGTTTCTTGTAGTATTTGTGTAAGCTAAACATTGTTATCGTAAGGATTGCCTACGCGAGCACAATTTGAGGTTGGCATAGGCATTTGCGCTGCTACCCAAAAAGCAAGCGCTTTCTTCTCTTCTTCTTCCTCTTTAGCATCGCCCTTTTCCTTCCCGGCTTTCCCTTCTCCTTGCTCTTACCAAAGTGCTCTGTATGTCTCCACCACCGTTAGACCACCTACCAGTGACTGGCGGTGCCATCGCGGCCTTGTTGCGCACCCTCACTCTGGATTGTCATGCGCCTACATCCTGCAACCGTCATCCTCCGACCACTCGCAACTCTAACGGTGCCATTACCTCCACACGACCTCTCACTGTCGAGCCTTCACATCCTCTGTGTCCCTCTAAACCTGGATAGGGTGAAGCCCAACGTGTATTGGACTTTTACATGGCTTTCAACATTTATATTATGGTTTAACAACATAAATCCTAACCCTAACCCGAGGGAGAAGGCCGAAGGTCATCAGGAAGATAAGAGGGAGGAGAATCGCCATCATGCAAGCATCTACTATTGCAAAACAAAAGAAAAAATAAAATATTCAAAGGCTTTGATTGCTTAAAAGCCAGGCGTGTAGTTGGCCGAAGTACGCATAGCTCATCCTGCTCGGATTCCATTTCGCCTCATGATTCCCCCTAAGGTTGGCGCTATCACATGATTTGGCTTCCGCTTTTGCCTGCACGAAAGATTTAGCCATCATGCGCTCGTAGAAATGAATGAGGCGCGTAATCTGGGTGCAATGGTGGTAGTTTTGGATAAGCATAAATACGACTTTGCATAGCTCCCGTATTGTTTTGTACTCACTGCTCGCTAATGGAATCGTTGCCACGTTGAAGTAGTTAGAGCATAAGCAGCAGCAGCTTTAAAAGTTGCTGCAAATTCCCATGCTGTAAATTTACAGCTTTGCTGCAAACATCCTTTCAGACTTTATACTACACTCTAAAAAGATTTCCTCACCTACCAGACACTCTGTACGTGCTGCAAATTTACAACACCATATAAAGCTTCTACTAGCTTTGCTCTTAGCAAAAATTTTTTCGAGCGAGTCGTTAAATTTTTCTTAATATGAGTGAGACTGCACCCAAGTGTAAACTTTAGCTAGCTAGCTAGGTCTGTTCATTATCTACGGAATCCGTTCGCGATCAGATCACGCTCATGATCCTCTTTGTGATCGATTTTATTTCGAATCTGGAGCTGTCTGAGAAAATTGTAAGCTCCAAAAAAACTCAGATCATCGTTGACACAATTCACAACGTTTAACATATACCTAGTTTTGTATAGCCTCCATGTTAGAGCATGTACAATAGTATATGTCAGTAGTCTCTAAACTATGTCATGCCATACCATTGCTGATGTTTTTCGATAAAGAGAGCTTTATTGATATCAAGATAATTATATCAAGGGGATACAATCATCTTGAAATCACTCCCGGTCTCTGCATAGCTCGGATGCACATAGCCTTTAAAGTAACAAATACAAAACAAGCACACTACTGACTATCAGTCCGCAGATTAGATCGCCAGCCATGCACCTAGGAAAAAATATCCTTGGCCACCTTCTCCAAAAGTTGACACGCCGAAGTAACCAAATCTTGTGTACCCGGTCTCTGAAGAATAGCCTAGGAACATAGCTAGTGGATAAGTAAGTACATAACCTGCAAAGGAGATGAATTTTTCTTCCTTTCAAAAACCATATCATTGCTACAAAGGCACAAGGACCAACAGGTAGCCACCGCCCCTAGCAGAACTAACGATCTTAAGTTATAACTCCCCCTAGCCATCCACCAAACAAGAGAGAGACGCTACAAGGTTGAAAAGTTTCTGAAGCCACATGTAGGATGGACCATACTGCACGAGCAAGACGGCATTGAAAGAAAAGATGCTTAATTGTCTCCTCTTTATGGCAATAGTAGCATTTCGTGTTACCATGCCAATTGCGCTTTGCAAGATTATCCTTCGTCAAAACTACTCCACGACGTAAATACCAAAGGAAGATCTTGATTTTCAGTGGCACTTTGAGTTTCCATAGTCTTTTGTTTATATTTGGGACATTAGTATAAATCAGAGCATGGTAATGAGATTTCAACGAAAATTGACCATTTGAATGTAGATTCCAGCGGAACTCATCTTGCTATGGGATTAGCACAATATTAGCAATGCTTGTAAATAAAATATTCCAAGCTGCTAATTTTGGTCCTATAAGATCTCTGCGCCAGGACAGGTTGGGAGGAGAGGTACCGAGAGCTTCAGCTACAGTAATCTGCTTATGACGAACTACATCGTATAAGCAGGGGTACTGCTCTCGGCCTCTCGCAGTGTTGCGGTACCCAGCCATTTATCCTCCCATAACCTAATTTAGCTGCCATCTTTAATTAGAAAAGTTCCAAAACATAGAAAATCTTGTTTTACTTTCATAAGGCTAGCCCAAAAGTATTAATCTCTCACCTTCCACTGGCATTGCAATAAAGGCTTAGGTCCCAAATATTTCTTGCATAACAATTGCTGCCAAATTCCATCAGTCGTGAGAAGTTTGAAAAGCCATTTACTAAGTAGTGCAACATTCTTAATATGAAGATCTTGGATTCCTAAACCCCTTGCTCTCTAGGCCGACACATAGCATTCCATTTCGAGAGGCGATACTTTTTCTTCCGGTCATCACTTTGCCAATAAAATCTTGAGCGCAAGTAATCCAGTTTTTGAAGTACACCTCTTGGAATGGCGAAAAAAGACATCATGTACATTGAAAGACTACTAAGCACTGAGTTAATCAGTGTAAGTCGTCCCCCAGTTGAAAGGTGCTTAACTTTCCAACTACTCAGCCTCTTTTTGAAGCATTCTTCTATCTCTTTCCGGTCGGCATTCCTCAACGTCCTATAATGAATAGGAATTCCAAAAGACTAACTGCCAGTAGCACAGCCAAAGAGTTCGGTGTATTGA
The DNA here is from genome assembly GCA_005191435.1 of Raddia distichophylla. Lineage (NCBI taxonomy): Eukaryota > Viridiplantae > Streptophyta > Magnoliopsida > Poales > Poaceae > Raddia > Raddia distichophylla. Next base: position 1,674,013 of record SPJY01001239.1, read on the forward strand.
TCCTCAACATTTTGAGCCTCTCCAAAACAGAATAATTCACTTTTGTGGAATTTTTTTTAGACCAAATAATTGCTCAAATGTAGAAAGTAACAACTTTAAGTTACGAACTTTTTCTAGGTCATGATCCATAAAAAAAATTGTATCATCAGCATATAGTAGAATAGAGAGACCACCATCCACAAGATGTGGCACTATTCCTTTCACTTGCCTATCTGTTTTAGCTCTATTTATCAATACAGTTAGCATATTTGCTATAATGTTAGAAAGTATCGGAGATAGGGGATCTCCCTGTCTGAGGCCTTTTCTTGCTTGGAAATAAGATCCAACATCATCATTGACTTTGATTGCCACACTTCCACCAGAAACGAAGGACTGAACCCAAGATATCCATTTGGGCGAGAATCCTTTCATCCTTAGTGTTTGCAACAAAAAGGGCCATCTAACTTTGTCATAAGCCTTCTCAAAGTCAATCTTAAAAATAACCGCACTATGTTTTTTTCGATGCAGTTCATGAATAGTTTCATGCAATTATGACAACATCCTCTAGGATAGTGCGTCCTTGCATGAAAGCAGTCTGAGTTGGACTAATAATGTGATCTGCCATCAAATTGACCCTACAAGTGGCCACTTTAGTGAATATTTTAAAATAGACATTGAGCAAGCAAATTGGTCTATATTGTTGAATCCGATTAGCATCTTGACATTTTTTGGAAGAAGAGTTATCACCCCAAAATTGAGACTAAAAAGTGTTAGGTCACCGGCATGAAGATCATGAAACATAAGCATCAAATCGTTTTTTAAGACATTCCATAACTTCTTGTAAAATTCAGCTGGGAACCCATCAGGATCAAGTGCTTTATTGTGCTCCATATCGAACATTGCATCCCGTATCTCCTTTTTTATGATAGGTGCTATTAAAAGCTCATTTTCAGCCTCAGTGACTTGTGAGATATCATCCCTTCGTGACTCATCGAGAGTGAAAGAATTATCCTTGGGTGGTCCAAACAAATTTTTGTAGTACTTTGTGATATAAGATTTGAGTATTGTTTGTCCCTCAATCTTCCCTTCTTCCTTATCAAGGAAGAATACCCTTTTCTTTCTATGCTTCCATTGGCAATCATTTGCAAATATTTAGTATTATTGTCTCTTAAAAGGACGTCCGAGACCTTATCTCGTTGATAATATTTAATTTCTTTTTCTCGGAGTAAATTGATCGAGAAGAGTCGTCTCTCCGTATAGAGACGTCCCTTGTAGCAAAATCAAGAACTTGAGATAGTGTAGAGACTGCGTACAGACGACATAGCGCCTGCATTGACTCCTAGGTCGGGCCCACCGAGATCAGGTGCGCTAGTTCTTGTCATTCTCCCCTGCAGCGAGAAAAAGTTAAGCCCGCTTGGAGGCGTCGTCGCGTCGCTGCAGTCTGCAGATCGTCACAATAATTTTTCTTCGTGGACCAAAAGCTTGATGGATAAATAATTTCCCTACCGTAGACATTGCAGATCATCACAATAGTATGCTATTATTGTTTTTCAGTTCCTGATCTGGGCAATTTATTGCCGAGAAGCTTGAACCAGAGCAGGAGAAATTTTAGATGTTATTTGTGCAAACATAGTTCATAAATTTTTTATATTTATGATTTTTTTGTGACCTAACATAAATAAAACCTGAGAAGTGAAATATCGAGAAGAAATATGCCCTTGTCAAAAAAGAACTAACTTTTTTTGTGTGAATTTGGACCTAAAATTTTTTGAATAACATCACTTTTTATTGATGTTCTCTGTGCAGAAATGGCTTAATTTTTGAAAACTTTTATTTTTTTATAATTTTTTGTGACCTATAAATATGAAGTACACATGTAGGATGGACCATATTGCACGAGCAAGACGTCATTGGAAGAAAAGATGCCTAATTGTCTCCTCTTTATGGCAATAGTAGCATTTCGTGTTACCATGCCAAATTGCGCTTTGCAAGATTATCCTTCGTCAAAACTACTCCATGACGTAAATACTAAAGGAAGATCTTGATTTTCAGTGGCACTTTGAGTTTCCATAGTCTTTTGTTTATATTTGGGACATTAGTATGAATCAGAGCATGGTAATGAGATTTCACCGAAAATTGACCATTTGAATGTAGATTCTAGCGGAACTCATCTTGCTCTGGGATTAGCACAATATTAGCAATGCTAGTAAATAAAATATTCCAGGCTGCTAATTTTGGTCCTATAAGATCTCTATGCCAGGACAGATTGGGAGGAGAGGTACTGAGAGCTTCAGCTACAGTAATATGCTTATGACGAGCTACATAGTATAAGCAAGGGTACTGATCTCGCAGTGATGCGGTACCCAGCCATTTATCCTCCCAGAACCTAATTTGGCTGCCATCTTTAATTAGAAAAGTTCCAAAACGTAGAAAATCTTGTTTTACTTTCATAAGGCTGGCCCAAAAGTATGAATCTCTCACCTTCCACTGGCATTGCGATAAAGGCTTAGGTCCCAAATATTTCTTGCGTAACAATTGCTGCCAAATTCCATCAGTCGTGAGAAGTTTGAAAAGCCATTTACTAAGTAGTGCAACATTCTTAATATGAAGATCTTGGATTCCTACACCCCTTGTTCTCTAGGCCGACACATAACATTCCATTTCGAGAGGCGATACTTTTTCTTCCGGTCATCACTTTGCCAATAAAATCTTGAGTGCAAGTAATCTAGTTTTTTAAGTACACCCCTTGGAATGGCAAAAAAATACATCATGTACATTGGAAGACTACTAAACACTGAGTTAATCAGTGTAAGTCGTCCCCCAGTTGAAAGGTGCTTAACTTTCCAACTACTCAGCCTCTTTTCGAAACGTTCTTCTATCTCTTTTCGGTCGGCATTCCTCAGCGTCCTATAATGAATAGGAATTCCAAAATGCTAATTGCCAGTAGCACAGCCAAAGAGTTCGGTCTATTGATCCTCAACATTTTGAGCCTCTCTGAAACAGAATAATTCACTTGTGTGGAAATTTATTTTTGAGACCAGATAATTGCTCAAATGCAGAAAGTAACAACTTTAAGTTACGAGCTTTCTCTAGGTCATGATCCATAAAAAGAATTGTATCATCAGCATATAGTAGAATAGAGAGACCACCATCCACAAGATGTGGCACTATTCCTTTCACTTGCCTGTCTGTTTTGGCTCTATTTATCAATACAGTTAGCATATCTGCTATAATGTTAAAAAGTATCGGAGATAGGGGATCTCCCTGTCTGAGGCCTTTTTTTGTTTGGAAAAAAGATCCAACATCATCATTGACTTTGATTGCCACGCTTCCACCAGAAACGAAGGAAGAAACCCAAGATACCCATTTGGGCGAGAATCCTTTCATCCTTAGTGTTTGCAATAAAAAGGGCCATCTAACTTTGTGTAAGCCTTCTCAGAGTCAATCTTAAAAATAACCCCACTTTGTTTTTTTCGATGCAGTTCATGAATAATTTCATGCAATATGACGACACTCTCTAGGATAGTGCGTCCTCGCATGAAAGCAGTCTGGGTTGGACTAATAATGTGATTTGCCATCAAATTGACCCTACGAGTGGCCACTTTAGTGAATATTTTAAAATAGACATTGAGCAAGCAAATTGGCCTATATTGTTGAATCCGATTAGCATCTTGACATTTTTTGGAAGAAGAGCTATCACCCCAAAATTGAGACTAAAAAGTGTTAGGTCACCGGCATGAAGATCATGAAACGTAAGCATCAAATCGCTTTTTAAGACATCTCAGAACTTCTGGTAAAATTCAGCTGGGAACCCATCAGGACTAAGTGCTTTATTGTGCTCCATATCGAACATTGCATCCCGTTTCTCCTTTTTTGTGAAAGGTGCTATTAAAAGCTCATTTTCAACCTCAGTGACTTGTGAGATATCATCCCTTCGTGACTCATCAAGAGTGAAAGAATTATCCTTGGGTGGTCCAAACAAATTTTTGTAGTACTTTGTGATATAAGATTTGAGTATTGTTTGTCCCTCAATCTTCCCTTCTTCCTTATCAAGGAAGAATACCCTTTTCTTTCTATGCTTCCATTGGCAATCATTTGCAAATATTTAGTATTATTGTCTCTTAAAAGGACGTCCGAGACCTTATCTCGTTGATAATATTTAATTTCTTTTTCTCGGAGTAAATTGATCGAGAAGAGTCGTCTCTCCGTATAGAGACGTCCCTTGTAGCAAAATCAAGAACTTGAGATAGTGTAGAGACTGCGTACAGACGACATAGCGCCTGCATTGACTCCTAGGTCGGGCCCACCGAGATCAGGTGCGCTAGTTCTTGTCATTCTCCCCTGCAGCGAGAAAAAGTTAAGCCCGCTTGGAGGCGTCGTCGCGTCGCTGCAGTCTGCAGATCGTCACAATAATTTTTCTTCGTGGACCAAAAGCTTGATGGATAAATAATTTCCCTACCGTAGACATTGCAGATCATCACAATAGTATGCTATTATTGTTTTTCAGTTCCTGATCTGGGCAATTTATTGCCGAGAAGCTTGAACCAGAGCAGGAGAAATTTTAGATGTTATTTGTGCAAACATAGTTCATAAATTTTTTATATTTATGATTTTTTTGTGACCTAACATAAATAAAACCTGAGAAGTGAAATATCGAGAAGAAATATGCCCTTGTCAAAAAAGAACTAACTTTTTTTGTGTGAATTTGGACCTAAAATTTTTTGAATAACATCACTTTTTATTGATGTTCTCTGTGCAGAAATGGCTTAATTTTTGAAAATTTTTATTTTTTTATGATTTTTTGCGACCTATAAATATGAAGTAGTAAAGGGTCTATAAAAAATGTAATAGTAAAGGGTTAAAAAATGCATAGCCAAACCACGCGCCTTGGCTTCGAACCCTGGTCTCTAGTGTTACGGCTAGCAGAGGTAGCCAACTTAGAAAAACCAATTACTCGCAGTTTTGTAGGCGGAATTGTTTATATAGTTAATAAACGGACACTGGAAAAGTTTTGCAGGCGGAATTGTTTATATATTTAATAAACGGGCACTGGAAAAATAAGCAAAAAATGTGGCGCATGCGGGATTCAAACCATGGTCTCCAAACTGAGAGATAGCTCAGCTAACCAACCGGGCAAGGCACCTACCTTGCTCAAGGCTGTACGAAAGAAATCGTTTTGTATGTAAAGAATAAATGGACGGTCGGAACTAACTCTCGCTCGTGATCAGACGATCGCGAATCAACGGGGCGACGTGGCCACCCTAGTAAGTCCTGCTAGCAATTTGTATATAGAACAGATATATGCTGCGAAGCTAGCTATCCCATGTTAACCCCTCACACTGGATTTGCATTGCAAACAAAGGAGTGAATCACATGGAGCTACATTGCTTGGCAAGTTTCACTCGACCCGGTGAAAGATTTAGGAGCGGGAAACAACATTATCAAGTGCCCTTTACCTGCCAAGTCCCAATCTAGATATCGGAAGGGGATGTAGAGTAATGCCACAAGGCCTTCTACTCTACAATTGCTTAATTTTAGCGGTTTTCAACTGTTTGCAGCAAATAAGTGTATATTCAAACCAAATACTTTAACTTCTGGATGAAGTTTATTGAAACTTTAGTCAAACCAAATGTTCTAACCGTTCAGCCGCAACAATTCCAAATTACTAGAACCGCCCATGAATGAGTGTTGGAGTTATGCTTATTGCACACGGTGACAAATTTTGTACGTTCAGTACCTTTTCTTTGATTGTCAATTAGCTAGGTCGGTTTAGTATTTAGTTAAAATTATGTTTGAATTGAAGTGTCCTAGTTCATCATATGGTGAAATGGTTCCCGGGATAGTCAAAAGAATATCAAATGTATTTGAGTGGACATAACTTTTTTTGGGGTTGTTTGGTTCTACTACAATGACGTTGTTTTTGAAAAAATAAGAAAAATGCTACTTTGTTACAGTTGATCTTCAAAGCTTCATATTGGTTTCCATATTGGGCGTTGTTACAGTAAGAGAATGAATTGAAAGTTGCAGACTACATTCTTTCCATTTGGCTAAAGATTTTATATACTTGAATTACTTTGCAATGAAACCTCCCCTTATTAAATTCCGCTACCCTTCGGTGAGGTCATGTGAAATCAATATGTGGGATGTGTACATCTTCAGATGCAGAGGCCGGATCTATTTCATTACTAAAAAAATGTATGTTATACAACTAAGAAAGAATGTTGCATCACAATTATGATATTTAACCAAACACAAGTCATGTCTATGTTTCAATCACAATATATCTTGACAATATTAGGCACGATTATGTTTAGCTATTGACGTTCGATGGGAAAGCTGCCATCAGATGACCTAATGCGTATGACCATTATAAATGCTTATAAAAAAATGTTGAAACCACAGCAAGATGATAAAACAATTACCAAGGCAAGAAACAATAAGAAAACAAACTTGTGCCGCGTAACAACCAGATGACCCAAACACCTTGATGCTCATAATTCTAAGCATCCTCATATAGAAAATGATCACCGATCTTCACGAGATTCCTCTACGATTTTATGAGAGCAACCAATTTCAAAATTTTCTCACAACACGCAAAATGATTTAGTGAATAAGAGGGAAACTATCAAAACAACTAGCTTTGTTATGAAATAGTAGTCATTTTGGACATTGACATAGTCTCCAAAATAGAACTTTGATCATAAAAAACTTTTGAAAAATTATTTAGAATGCATTAAAAATTCTAATATTATTGAAGGTCTTTTCAAGAAGAATCTATCTATACACTTTTTATGTTTTCAATCTAAATAGTTTAAAAGTTCTCTATGCATAAAGTTTGAAAGTTTTGACTTAGGACAAGTATAAAATAACTATTATTTCATAACGGTGGGAGTAGTTTTGAATAGCAATGCTGACCAGCCAAAACCAAGTGTAATAACTCAAAATTCATCTGAAAAATATTCATTAAATCAATGGATTAAGAGACAATTCAGTAGAAAGACTCACGTCGCTCAATGGTGCCTACAGTAAGATAAAGACACTAGTAGCATCATCGTTGAATACAGCAAAAATAGTCAGAAAACAAAGATTACTCCAGGAACTGCCACCACCTCAGCATCTTATGTTTGCATTTATGAAGCGTGTGATTTTTGCATATATAATTAATCTATAGTAGCACCCCTATTAGCCTTTTAGTGTTAGAGCATGCGCAGCAGGCGCACTATCAGGCGCCGGCATCAGCACGGGCGAGCAGGCGAGAAAAAAATTTGAATTACGCAGCTGCGGCGGGCGGGTGTGCGTGCGGCGCGCCCAATGCACGGCGCTGATGCAGGCTGCTTTGGCTCCCCTACTGGGATGCTCTTAGACATCGAACCAGACATCAACGGGCACAACGTAGGCATATAGGCAGCCGGCCCACAGACCATAGTCTCAACGATCCCAACTCCCAAGGCCTTGTTGTTTCGGATTAAAGTTGAGTTTTACTGTACCAAATTTGTGATCCCCTCAAAAGATATTTTAAAAATTTCAAAAATTATAAAAAAATATTTTACAAACTTTAAGAAGAACTATTTGAAACTCCACAAAAATGCTTACAAAATATTAAATCATTTGGCTTATACAAAAATGGCAAATTTGCATTTTATTTAATTTAATCTGAAACAAATAAGGCCCAAGCCGAGCATACTAGCACAGTGCCCATATGCTCTGCCACCTCCATTTTTAACACCGCCCAGGCCCAGCCGCTGCACCAGTCAGCTTGAGGGTCATCCTCAACCTCTAGGTCATGAAAAATTTGTTTGCTCATATACAAATTTTTTTAGAATTTTTCTGCACATTTTGATAATCTGGTTGCACGACGGTTACGCTGTAAGCTTGATTGCATAAAATATGTTTTCCTTTAAATAGATATTGAGTTCGCAAATTTTTAAGAAATACTCGGTTATGGTCAAAATATCATGAAAGAGATTATATAGTTGGCCCGAAGCCCTGGCAAGCGACCTGACGCGGGGGGCGGTCCGACGCCCATCGGACGCGATCCAAAGGCCAGCGTTAGATCTGAGCTAAAAACTTGTTATTTTTGTTTCGTGGTGTAAAAAAATTCAATAAATTCAATAAAAATCAGAAATATTCTCTAATCAACATCAGGTCTCACATTTTTTTTTAATATTGATATATAATATTTATACATCTAGGTTATCATTTAAAACGTTTGTATATAGCATTTATACTGATCATGTCGATCCGAATAAAATATATCTGAGACCTGAGACATTGATTAGAGAATATTTCTGATTTTTATTGAACTTTTCACACCACAAAACAAAAATAACAAGTTTTTAGCTCAGATCTAATGCTGGCGGTTGGATCTCCATCCAACGGCCAGCGGCGGGCGTTGGACCGCCCCCGCGTTCCGACTCGGGAGGATTGTAGTCTTGTAGATGCAGATCCTTTGTCACTTGTCAGTACTGAGTACATAATAAATATTGGAACATGAAAGCGTAAGCCAAGGCAGGACAAGAACCTGCTCACTAGTAAGACCGCCCAGTGATAAATCCTGATACACCTAGCCAGCAGAATCTTGGGTCTCCCTGCGTAATCTTTCTTCTGTTACCGTACGCTCGCTGAGTGTGTTAGAAAAACATAGGATCAATCCTTTAAAAAATTGACCGTTGATTGACAGGAACACACGCAACTGCAGTTACACACCTTCATGTATTGTAGTACGTCGTTGTCCGACCGAGAAACGTGAAGAGCACTGCTAGAACATCATCCACGTGTATGTCCACATGTTGTGATCGTGTTTAGCCTAACTAATTAGCTCTACTAATCAAGCAACACAAAAAAAATGTTGGCTCGATTTTTTTCTTGGTGCTAAAACTTGCATCTTTTTTTGCCCCTTGGCCATCTATTTATTATAGACAAATTACAAGACTCACACTTAAATTAGAACTACTAATTTATTATTACCATATAAAGATTAGATCCAACAACCACCCCCTAATATTGATCATAATCTCCCATTATGTCTTCATAAACTTAACGCATCCAATGTCTTGATAAATCTGTCTCCTCGCACAATCCTCACACCCATCTGACATGTTGACCTCCTTAATAGGTTGCAGCCCAAACTTATGTTTCAAGTCACCTCTGCATACTCGATTCTTCTTCTTCTTCATATTCATCTTTTTTTCTTCTTTCATAGTGCAACACTTTAAATGAGCTGAGATTCAATTTGAACCTCTTTAGTATTGACAAGGCCATCCAAACTATGTGGAAATACCACTGTCATCGGTGCCATCTTTATCTCCTTTTCCTCCTTCTCTGTATCAGCTGACTCCTCTATGGCACAGAAAGGATCTGACTTCACCACATCTGGTAGGTCAGTTGGAGTTGCACTTGATATTCCACGCTTGAACATATCATGTGGCACAACCTCTTCATGCACTTCTTGTTAATCATACTCATTGATATATATGCTCAACTGAATCGTATATAATCCATATTTGTATCTTTTCACCTTCATGAGAAGCATCCCACTTTGCTCATAAACCTGTATATCTTATTGGTGCATGATCACTTTACATCTGTTTTCAACAGACTGTCCCAAGCTGATGATGTTCTTCGATAGACTTGGTATAAAATATACCTCAGAGAGCACACGCTGTTTTTCGTTCTTACACTGGAGAAAAATTGACCCCTTCCCCTTAATCTCGAAAATAAACCCATCACCAAATTGAACTTGCCCTTGGAAATTCTCATTCAACTTCTCGAACAATGACCTCTGCCCTGTCATGTGGTTGCTTGCACCATTGTACAAGTACCACTTCGTGTGTGTAGGTTATGTTTCACCCTCGACACACGACCTCGACATCATCTTCTCTTTACTCAAAAGCACCACATCATGTACCTTTTGAACATGCGTGGAGAGAAGTAGGCATGATTTATTATCGATGTTTTTATGGATGAGACTCGCATTCCCCTTGTGCCAATCTCGATTACGACAAGGTTTTCGACACTCAGATGCATAGTGCCCATATACATTATAGTTGAAGCACTTGATATTTTTCCTATCCTTTGCACCGTTCCGTTTGTTGTTACTTGACTTGTCATCATCTATATCACTTGGTTGACCACTATTGTCAGTATCACTTGACTAGTCATCATCGCCACGACCACTCTTATCGCGTCGATGTCTATGACAATGGTTGCAAACGTTTTTTTGACTTGGATCCTTTACTATAACCCTTATCACCGCCCTTCTTTCCACCACCTCCAGAAAACCCCTCTCACTTGTTTTACAGTGTCTCCCACGGGGATCAGGTGAGAAACATTTTCCCTTGGTCCTCTGAATCACCAATAGTGGATTTAATCCATTCGTTGTACGCCTATTAGCGACCAATCAGATTAGCCAATGTTAAAGTCTTCAAGTCAATACCTTGTTATATCGAGATGACGAATTGCATGTATTTCTCCGGTGCTGCACGCAAGAAACGATGCACCGTTTCAACTTCCGATAGCTATTTGTCCTTATCTTTCTACTGACTTCGGATACCATTGATGATCGCCAAGACCTTGGTGGTGAAGGCCTCTATGGTCTCGTCGTACAGTATCTTGAAATTCTCAAAATCGTGTTTAAAAAACTGTAGTTTCACCTCTATCACATGATTATGCCCGACGTTCGCTGTTGACGGTCCTTATTTGTAAAACTTTGTATACTTTTGACCGTCAACATATCTACAAAATAAAGGAATTTAAACTACATTGAGGCTAACATTAATGAGTTCCACAAGTTTTGGTGTAGTCTCATGTTTTGCAGGCATGCACAAGAAAAGACGATTTATCGGCCGTATGCAAATCGGACGAAAGATGGATTTTAAAATAAACATATTTTGGAAAGTCATCAAATGACAAAATGGACTGCACCATGATGAAGATCTCGTCGAGACGATCGAAATGCATATATTATTTGCTATATTTGGAGATCGGATGAGGGAGAAATGAGCTCCGGAAGACGACGGACCAGACCGGACGCAAACCCTGGGCCGGCCGATCCAAGCCAGGTCGGCCGGTCCCTTCTTTTGGCCAATTTGCCTCCGTTTCTTCCCCACACGCCAAGCAACACACCTAGAGTCCATCCCAACCATCCACGCAAAGTCGGTTTGATCCAGAAATAAGGATTGCTTCACAAGAATGCATAAGATTATAAAGGAACCCAATGCTACCGGTCTCCAACTGCCAAACCGACTTGAGGAAGTAATCTAGACCGTCTATGGAGCATCTACACCAAATTGGAGGGCCAGATGATGAAAAGTGGGCCGGCCGACCCACCTCGGAGGCCGCCTTGGATTCTCCTTTGGAGGGGGGTTGTGTGACAAGTGTCCCATGCCGTGGCACCCTCCCATTGGCTCGGGAACACTATAAAAGGACCCCCTCACCTCACTTTCACAACACCACACCACACTTCACTTCATCCACTTCACTTAGAGTTGCTCTTTAGTTAGAGTGGATTAGTTGGGAGTTAGAGTCGAGTCGAGCTGAAGCCTTGGAGTTCCGAAAGTGTCTTCGGGAATTTGGGTAACGCTTTTGTATCCTTTCCTGTTTACCAAAAGTATTCAGTAGGACTACTTCATTCATTTTATAAAGTGTTGAGCTTTATTTGAGATTGAGCATATCTACATATATGAGTTGTGTGGATTAGCCTTACCGGTAGCTTGTATTCGTCTGGAATCAGTTTAGGTTCTCACTCGTATACTTAGAGAACTAAGTATTGAACCTAGATCATCTTCATAGGATCCGAGGAAGGTTGATTAGAAATAGTAGCAGACGTGGTGTCTGAGACTGTGGTGTCTGAGACTAGGACTAACTCGGTTTACACCCGGGCCCACGTATATGTGGTAGGTGGTAGGTGGTGACAACCCTATCCATCCGTAGATATTAATTATCTCGTACGTAACCCACAGCGTCCGGCTTTGGACCAGTAGAGCCCAATCGAAACGATCATAACCATTCGGGATTCCAATTCAGGATAGCGAGTGGTAGTGAGTGTCCGAGCTCCGACGACGAATATTAAGTGAACTACTGATCGTTATTGTCCAAGATCTCTCAATAAACTGAATCACACAACATTTGTGAACTTATTAAACTCGTCTCGTTGTCCTCCCAACTGTCTGCCTAATTATTGTAGTACTCTACTTAGTGTGTGTGTGTGTGTGTCACCGGTCTATTTATCGTATCATATTTACCCCTTAGCTAGCTGTTTGGTATCTCAATAATATAGATATTAGAATTATATTTCTCCCTCGTTCCCTGTGGATTCGATACCTTGGAATACTCCTAGGTGAAAACTACAAGCGATATCCGTCTGCTTGCGGATTAATTTCTAAGAGAGTAAGAATCGCCAACATTCGCCGTCTTGATCGCCACTCATGCCGCCTTCGCCGAGTCCATTCTGACGATGGTAATCATGAGGTATTCAAGTATCGCACTATAGATTGCCGATAGTGCTAGTCGATACTTTCATTCCGCGCGTTCTTTCTTGTACGCGTCACCTGCTGGATCGATAGCAGACCACACCTCCTTTGCCTCCATAGTTATACGCATCTTGATGGCCCAGATAGTATAGTTGCTCCTTGCAAGTTATGGGTACATCGTCAACGGTGGGGCCTCCTGCCTCACCACCGACGCTCCCACTCCATGCGGTACTATCGACATCTTCTTATTGCGAAATCCGAGTTGAACCTAAACTCTAATACCAATTGTTGAAAAAACTCTAGGATCAATCCTTTCGGAAATTGACCGTTGATCGACGGGAACACGCATAGCCGTAGTTGCACATCTTCATGTACTGCAGGACGTCGCTGCCTGACCGAGGAACGTGAAGAGCACGCCTAGAACAGCGCACACGTGCATGTCCACATATTGTGATCGTGTTTAGCCTAACTAATTAGCTCTACTAATCACGCAGCACAGAAAAACGTTGGCTCGATATTTTCTCAATGCTAAAACTTGCACCTTTTCTTGGCCCTTGACCTTTTATTTATAATATAGAAATTAAAAGACTTCTATTCAAATTAGAACTACTAATTTATTATTATCATATTAAGATTAGATCCAACGGAATGGAATCACGCTTCTTAGTTTTTTAAAAAAATCAGAAGTCCGTGGCTCCGGCCATCCCGATGATGCATGCATAAATGCATGAGTAAAATACACAGGCGGTCCCTAAACTATTAGTTGATTCTCATCCAGGTCCTCAATCTATGAAACTGTAGTTTTGGGTCACTAATCTTTTTAAGTGGGTTCATCTCGGTCCAAAACTATTATGTGATAGCCCTAGAGCTAACGTGGCGCTGACATGGCCGTTCATGTCACATAAATTACTTTAAAAATTCAGAAAAAAAATCCTTAAAAATTCAGAAATAATAAAAAACAGAAAATAGTAAAACAATTAGAAAAATTCATAAAAAATTAGAAAAAAGGTAGCACTTGAGGACTCCTGTACACCACGATGCTAGAGGTCTTACGCTTACAACTATAGATGAATTAAAGGTGACCACACTTTATTTATGTTTCTTTTTAATATGTTTATGATTTTTTCATATGTTTATGCTTTTTTCATGATTTTCTATGATTTTTTAATGATTTCTCATTTTTTTTAATGATTTTCTCGTATTTTTATGATTCTTTTGATATTTTCTATATGTTTTTAATGATTTTCTTTTTTCTTTTCCCACATTTTTATGTTTTTTAATTTTTTAAGTGATTTTTAAAATGATTTCCACATATTTTTATATTTTTTTAATAATTTCCCTTTGTAAAACTATTTTACGTGACATGTCAGTGCCACATCAACTATAGGGTTGTTACGTGGCAAGTTTGGACGGACCCAGTTAAAAAGATTAGGGACACAAAACTAGTTTCATATATTAGGGACCTAGATGAGAATCGACTAAAAGTTTAGGGACCGCCCATGTTTTTTTTCTCTAAATGCATTGCCGGCTTATTATGCCCAGCCTGCCCAGATGCATCCATTCCTCGCCATCGTGCTGCTGCTGCTGAAGGAGCACGAGGTCCATGGTTCTTTGGCCCGAGCGCTATCTGATCTAATTGCGCACGAGGGCTGCTCAAGCACAAACGAAAGTACGGCCCAAAACGCACGGAGGCGAATAGCAATGGACACGAGGGCTGCTGCTTTGTGATCAGCCACCTCCCAACCTCCCGGCGTGCAGTGATCTCCTGCTGTTCTATCATGGAAAGAAAAAAAATAGATCATCAATCATCATGCAGTGGACCCTTTTGCTGATGCTCATCAATTTATTTGCTAATCTTATGTTTTGGAAACACAAATGCTTTCACATTTTGGTCTATTTTTCTTTTGTTTCGAAGATTTATCACACAATGAAAAAGCAAGTAAAACGGAATGTGTGGAATACTATAAACCAATTTGAAAAGCTCTTAAAATTCAGCTTATCAGTAAATGAGATAAGCCTAGAGACCCGGAACACCTCTTCCTCGAGTGCCCCTTCTCCTGCCACATTTGGGACCTCCTGGCTTGCAGGCTCAACGCCCCACGCCTTCTCCGCTCTGCGTGGACCCACAGTGATGATATCAACTCCTGGTGGGCCGAGGACATCATGTTGCCCAACCTTGCCCCGGGTCTAGGATCCATCGTGCTAGCTATTGTGTTGTTTGAATTTTCATATTTTCTCTGTAAGGAGTTTTAAGGAGATTTTTGGTGGAGTGCTTCACGACACATTGTCACACAGGGAGAAAAATTCCCATGATTTTTAGAGCACCAGAAAGCTACCAACCTCCTGCTCCATTAGAGGACAAGTTCTGAAAGAATCTGCATTTGCTTTTCTGAAAGCCACTTTGGTCATTTGGCTTGATCTCTTTTCTTAAAGCAAGATTTGAATTGGTTCCTCTCTTTTGAACACTTGACAACCAGGATTGTGTTTTCAAAATCCCAAATATTTCATGGCTCTCATGCACCCAAGTGAAGGGTACACATAGTTGTCAAGTTGTTCGGGTTTTTGGTGGAAACGTCAAAAAACGTTGTGGCGTCTATTCATCCCCCTCTAACCGCCTAGCTCGGGTTTTCACAAACAAAGCTCTTCCTTCATTCGGGCCATATGAGCAAATTCTATGTCATAAGAATATATCATACAATCAATCAAGATATAATCTTTAAACATCACAAGTAAATTAAAAGCAAACAGCATAATAAATAAGTAAAGTGATTAAACCGTCTCATGACAAAGTAAGGTTCTCCAGAGACTTACAAAGACATAGAATTAAACAGTTTAACTAAACATGACAATAAAATGTTCTCCAGGAACAAAGCAAACATGCTAACTATATATTAAAGATAATGTCCAACATAGATAACTAGTGCATATCGTCGTATGCATCTTCGAGCTCCATCCCAAGGAGGTCGTCCTCATCGTCGGATGCATTGGCCTCATGCTTCGGGCTATCAACGGCCATCTTATCGTCGCTCTCCTCCTCACAGTGAGAAGCTTCTAGCTGAACAACGTGCACCTAGGACTTGAGTTTCTTTTTCTCGCCATCTTTGTTGGTGTATTGCTAGTACAGCTCAAGAAGGTGCTTTGAGGTTCGGCAAGTCCGCGACTAGTGGCCCTTGCTACCACAACGGTAACACGGCTGTGAGGCATGCTGTGACTTATTTTCATGGGGTTTCTATTGGACTGAGTGATTCTTCATGAGAATCTCATTATGCTTCTCCACTTACAGTAGAGTCAGGATCAGATCAGAGTATTTAGTGAACTTGCGCTGATGATACTATTGCTGGATTATCATCATCGAAGGGTGGAAGGTGCCCAAGGGCGGCGCATGGCGGTGCAGTATGCGTGGCCTTCGGGTCAAGCGGCGCACCGGCATGGGGGCGCGTGGCATGGCGCGACGCCGGCACGGGCGGCGCGGCCGGCGCGGGCAGCAGCGGCGCACGGCGGCGCGGCCGTCTACGGGACGCCGGTGACTGGCGGCGCCGTTTTCAGCTACATGCCAAGAATCAATCTACTAATGCCGAAAGATTAATAGATGGAAGTAAATAACGACAATCTACTCGATCAAATAGCAAAACAGTAGATCAAAAATTAACAGTTCTATTTGCGATAGCGACATATCGTTGGTGACAAACCTGAGAGCGATTCGTGCTGATAACGTGTTGTACAACAGTCGTCGCACACACGCAAACACATCACAATAACATGAAACACAGATCTAGAGAAAAGAAAGCCAAACACAATGATCTTTATTGATAGTTCTCTCTTGTATACAGAGGGTTTCATCTATATATATAGCCTAGCCTACATTTAGTTTTGCCCATAATAACCCTAGGGATAAACCTAATTGGGATGGGCTTCCGGCCCGTAAATCACCTAGGGTTACAACAAGTAGGACGACGCCCGCAACCATGGCAGGAAATCTTTGACAACGAAGCAACTAACTTTTGTATTCAGCAAAGTAATCATGATGTTTAAGTTTAGAATACAGGAAACTTGATAGGGCAAAATCTTGAAGGAGCAAAGCAATAATGCTGCAAATGGCACGAATAACAAACTGAAGTAATAATGCTACAAATGGCAAAGTCTATATTACACCCTGAACTATAGCCCTTCGTCTACATAACCCCCTAAACGACGAAACCAGGTATTCTAGCCCACAAAACTAAAAAACCAACGCAAATAACCCCTGAAGTGGTTTTAAACATGGTTTTGCCTACGTGGCAACAGACGTGCCGGTCCAATCGCAAATAAGGCCCTCTTTGATAGCTTGTTTAGTTTTAGTTTAGTTTTTGTTGGGAAAATTTAACCACCTTTTAAAGTGGTATGAAAAGGCTAAATAAATTATTAAAAAAATATTTTTGAGATCTTTGAGAAAAACCTTACAAAGTTATAAAAAAATTATCTCCAAAAAATAAAGTGAATAGTGTATATAAAAATAACAAAAGTTGCAATTTCAACAAAACTAAACTAAAACAAGCTATCAAAGAGGGCCTAAATTTCTAAAAAAATGTGGGGGCCCCCATGTAAGTCTCTCTCTTCCTCTTCCTTCTCTTCCCTCTCTTCCTCTCCCCTCTCTCCTCTGTCTATCTCACCTCTCACCGCTGCCTACCTATACTGCCGCCCACCGCCGGCCTTCCCCAGCCGCCACAGGCCTCCCCCTACCTCTCCTCTCCTGCCGTCGGCCTCCCCCGCCTCCGGCCTCCCATCCCTCTCCTTCTCCTTCGACCTCCCATCCCCGTTGTCGGCCGGCCTTGAGGACACCTCCCTTTGCCTCCCCCAGCTGCCACCAGCGTCCCCTTCCCTGCCTCCACCGGCCTCCCCTCCCCCACCTACGGCTTCCCCCTGCTGCCGAGCCGGACCAGCATCGTCGAGGACGCGGCCGCCCGCCGCCGCGTAGCCCGCCGCATCACGCTGCCCGCCGCCATGTCGCGTGGAGGATGGCGATGCAGGCGTAGGGAAGCAGGGGGTGGCACGCCGGCCGCCCCGTTTGCTTGTGCTAGTCGGCGAGAGCCGCACTGAGCCGTCGTGTGGAGCCGGGCACCGAGGAGAGGAGGAGGTTGCCGCTGTCAGGCGCGCAGAGGACGAGGGGTAGGGCCGGCCGCTGCCTGGCGTGTGGAAGGGGCGGCGCCGCCGCCACGAGCGCGTGGAGGATGAGTTTTTTTTTTGTAATTCGTATGCCACCTCATCTGCCACATACGCAAAACCAGCCTCAAAACCACTTCAAGGGGTTATTCGCACCTTTTCTTTGGTTTTGCGGGCTAGAATGCATGGTTTCGTAGTTCATGGGGTTATGCAGACGAAGGGCCATAGTTCATGGTGTAATATAGATTTTTTTCATTTCTGAAAGGATCTTGGTTTTATTTTCCCTTCAATATAACTTAATTGTCAACCGTACCTCTGATTCAATCTCAAAGATGGCATGGCAGCGCAATTGGTTCTGCTGGTCAATTTCATGGCAAGGGCAGCCATATCCATGGCAAGGGCGATAGCCGACACCATGGTGGGTACAACGACGGCAACGGCGACCGACATCATCATGGCCGGGTGCAGCGACGGCGGCAAACGGCATCATGGCGGCCGGCTACGCCCCATCGGCGGCTGAGGCAGCCGTGTATTGTCGGCATAGGAGACGACCGTCTCCATGGCGGCGCGGCGGCGATGGCGAGGGTTAGGATTTTGAAGGGAAGAACAGGTGAGAGCCCGCAGGTTGGAGCCGAGCCGCTACCCTGGGAATGAGCCGTCCTTCTCCTGCCTGGTGATTCCGCCGCCTGGGAGCCACGAGTGGCAGCAGCGTTCGATCAACACGTTGGCCACGCGTCATCCATCAGGGCAAGGTATGCACAGGAGGGGTTTGGAGACCGGACGCACCAAATTTTTTTCCGCATTTTGCACCTAACCATGAAAGAGAGAAGCATTGCACGGTGCATGTAAACTTGATGGCTAGGCAGCATGTTCATCGAGAGACGACAAGCAGTATCTACGTACAAGTGCTCGGTGACGTCCGGGAGCACTACTCGCCAATCGCCAAGGCTGAGAGTTTGGTGAATCATATATCCACTAGTGTCCCCAGAAACAGAACCAGATCCGGTGTATACATAGTGGTGTCAAATGATGAGACGATCCACCAGAGAGATTAGGCCGGGTACTCCTCTTTTATCCTCTGGGGTGACAAAAAGAAAGTCTTTTTTTATCATCTTAAAGCTGAGATGCTCGATCTAGTGGTATTTTTATGGGGATTTTTTTATCGCTGTAGGATTCCTATTCAAGATTACTATAGTTCCTTTTCGGGCGGCTGTAGAACGGCCCCCTATAGGTACTTCGACCGCGAAGCCTCGCTTATGCACCGAGAAAGATCGTAGATAGGAAAGATCTGTTATGCACCAACGACGGCCCCTTCTCTTTAATCTGCACAAATAGGATTGCATACTTGGTTACCCGATGCAATGGAGGGTCCCACTCCAGTATCTATTGTATTGGCTTTCCTTACCTTGAGCGAGGGTGCCATTTCGAGTGGAGGAAGTTCAACGACCTCGTTGGTGGCCTCGCCAGAGGCAAAGGGCAGGAGTACTAAATTTTGTCATCCCGTGGAAGTGTAATGTTGTGAATTGTGATAGTGTTTTCATGATGATTTTTCTCATTCTCATTATTTTTATCAGTTTTTCTCACTGTCAATCGCCTGGGCAGCAATTTATCCGCCTAGACGACCGCGACAAAATTGCGTGCCTCCGGTGGCCGGCGGCACTGCGGATGCTGAGGAGGAAAACCTACCGATACCATATTGAGCTGCATGCCCTAACTAATTCACCCAAAAGCCTAAGCTGATGGGGGGAAGGGAGGGCAATTCACTTATACTTCAACACTCCTCCGCACGTGTAGGCTCCCCTAGGCCTCAAACGTGGAATAGAGTGGACGACTTATTTAATTGCGTTGGCCAGGACTCGAACTCGAGACCTCTGGCTCTGATACCATGTTAGGAGAATTAGATTTTCTGTATTGCACAGTAGAGTATTAGTAGTAGTACGCTAGATGGGCCAGCCTCCTAGGGCCCAATATACTCTAACAGATACGTTTCCAATGAAAAAGAGCCATATTTGATATTCTCTCCATACTTTAAATAATAGTCGTTTTAGATTTGTCCTAAGTCAAAGTTTAAAAAAAAAGCCATATTTGATACTCCCTCCGTACTTTAAATATCTTTTAAATTATTTGAATTTAGCACATGAAAACCGTACATTTAGATTCATTTCTAAAAACACTTTCATAATATCATGTTTTTTATAAACTTTATAAATAAATTTAATGGTAATCGATGATCAAAGTTGTATTTTTAAGACCATGTCAATGCCCAAAACGACTATTATTTGAAAGTATGGAGTGAGTATGTCCTAGCTTCTTGTAAAACTTCTAATGTTATGCAGAGCGGGCTGCAGAGTGATTAGATTGCACTTCCATTTGCATTCTCATTTTGCACCTAACCATGAAAGAGAGAAGCATTGCACGGTGCATGTAAACTTGATGGCTAGGCAGCATGTTCATCGAGAGACGACAAGCAGTATCTACGTACAAGTGCTCGGTGACGTCCGGGAGCACTACTCGCCAATCGCCAAGGCTGAGAGTTTGGTGAATCATATATCCACTAGTGTCCCCAGAAACAGAACCAGATCCGGTGTATACATAGTGGTGTCAAATGATGAGACGATCCACCAGAGAGATTAGGCCGGGTACTCCTCTATTATCCTCTCGGGTGACAAAACGAAAGTCTTTTTTTATCATCTTAAAGCTGAGATGCCACATTGAATACTAAATTTTGTCATCCTGTGGAATTGTAATGTTGTGAATTGTGATAGTGTTTTCATGATGATTTTACTCATTATCATTATTTTTATCGGTTTTGCTCACTGTCAATTGCCTAGGCAGCAATTTATCCACCTAGATGACCGCAACAAAATTGCGTGCCTCCTTCCTGTCTCCTTCCCCCTTTTCGGCATGCATCCGTCACCATGCTCCTTCCCCTGCTTGTTGGCTACTGTGTGCCCCCGTATCTCGCCGAAGCTCTACCGCTGGCCAATTCAGGTTAGGGTTGAGGTTCATGCGAGGGTTTGGTGTCCCCGAGTTTAGAGGGATGCCGGGGAGATGGCATCCCCACGGTAAAAGGGGTTCGTGGTGGGGCAACGAGGTGCCGGCGGCACTGTTGGAGCCACGGGAAAGAGCAAATGTGGTCAGGTCACCATGGCTAGCGGGATGACATCGGCGGTGGATTAGGGTGGGCGGGGCCGGGTGGCGGTGGGAGAAAGGGGGCAGAGCGGCGACGTGGTGAGGATGCTGCTTTTCGCGGGTGGTGGCCGGCGAAGGTGGGGGCGACGATGAAGGAGCGCCGAGCAAAGAAACGGGAGGAGGTGGAGCCCGATGCGGCAAAGAAAAAATCGTCTGGGTCACATCACCATGGCCCAAGCGACTGCCGTCGTATAAAATGATATCTTGGATCAAACTTAATAGGCGTCTCGCTTGAAGATGACTGTACCCACGACTCCATCGTAAATACGCATCTCTTGTCAAATTTCACTAAGTATGTGTACGCAGCTGGAACCCTTTCGTACTTGTGGATATTTTGGGTACCTGTGGATATTTTGGCTAATTAATAGTAATTGTTGTTTTTAACGTGCTTTAGCATAGTGTAGGCAGCTAGAATCCTTTTGTACTTGTGGATATTTTAGGTAATTATCAATTGTTGTTTTTAACCGTGCTGTTTAGTTCTGGACAATCATGAGGGTCTTCTGTTTGCTTTTGAGATGGGTATAGTCTTGGCGTGTCTCTTGCTCGCGAGCAGCCGGTGTAGCCCCATCTTGTTGCCAAGTAGAATTAACATGCTCGATCTCTTCGGCCGTCGTGGCCCACGCATGATCCTCTGAGGTTCTTGCGCCGGCCATGTTGATGCTGTGACGGCCGTGCGGTGGCACACTTGACGGCGTCATCACTGTGTCGCCACAGGAGGAATCGACCGATATGGCCCTGGAATCCGAGATATCTAAACTAGCGTAAAGATCGTCGGTTCCGTAATCATCGTAAATGAGGGGAGTGTGATCTGAAATAATCTCCGGAGCATAGCCAGAGACTTCCGTCCCATATATGAAAGGCGATCGAGACCGAACGGATCGATCCGATCGATGTGACATCCTGCCCTTCTGAGTTATAGCCCTCAGGAAGAGTTTCCTGGTCGCTAAAAGAGTTCGACATGCTCGAACAGACTTGATCTACTAGTTCCCACGGACGGCGCCAACTGTCGACGGTTGGGATATCGGTCTCAAGTCAACTAAGGTTCTTCAGAAAGAGAGATAGAAGATACTGCCAAGCAAGGCAAACAGCAATCAACGAACAACAGGGAGACACAGGGTTTTTATCCTGGTTCAGGCCTCTCCGGGGGAGATAATAGCCCTACGTCCAGCACTTCTTTATATGAGAAAGGATTACAATGAGGATCTCGATGAGACGAACAAGTCTCGGCGAGATTATGGGTGTACAAGAAGTAGTATTCTCTAGATCTTCGATGTCGTGCCCTCTACACGCTGTAGGGGCTCGATTTATATAGTGTTGAACAACCGACCTACCGGGAGATAATCGGGCCGGGCTAACCACGAGATCATAACGGACTCGTACCATGCCAAATATATCCCGAGGTAGATAAGGTATACTCCAATTCTTGGGGATCACGATGTCTGCTCCAATCCGGAGAACTTCGTCCAGGTCTTCACGTAGCCGTGTAGAACTCTTGTTCGAGTCGGATTCAAACACGAAACCTAGGCCATTACGCACTGCGCCAACCCAGAGGTTGTTCGGCAGGATGCGCATGGGTCTGATAGAACCTTCTAGGGAGCCAGGCCCTAGGAAGCTGCTCGATTGGGCCGTCAGGGAGTGGGCCATGGTAATGGGCCATGATTTTATTCCCGACACCTCTCTCCTCCCTTGTTGCTTAAATTCCATAGAAACTCCTCCATTGCAATTGATGATCATAAAGGCTTATTGATAGCAGTTTATTCTCGGTTTAATGGTCATGAATGAGAGAATTTGTGCAGCCAAACCTCTCCATCTCCCTCTGTTGATCCTCTATAAATCCCCACACCCGAGCTCTTCTCTCCACTTTTGTTTTCTCCTTGATTAGAGCATTGGGTAAGATTTCTTGCTGAGTTATTGCCATCATGTCCTACCTTGATCTCCCGTGAATCCATTTTGCCTTTGAACCACAGGAGACGACCACCGGAACGCCACCGATTGGACGCCGGAGCCGCAACTGTCCGGAGCGCCGCCCGAAGGTACCGGCGTCGAATCCGTCACTGCCGTGCAGTAATAATCCAATTACCCTCTCCAGTAGCATCATCCCTATGACATCTAGAATATTTCCCCACGATCGATTGGGCCGGAGCAGACGTCGCCAGAGCTACCACCGCCTCCCCATGGCAGCCGCGCCGCCTCTGTGTCGCGCCGACCCCTCGGGCACTCCTAGCCCAAGCCGCCGCCACCACTGCCTTCCCCGTGCCCGCGCGAAGCCACGCCGCCCCTTCCCCTAGCCCCATGCCACCGAGCCGCCGCCGCCATGAGCAGGCCGCACCGCCGCCGCTGCGGGCCACCTCTCGTCGAGCCGCCGCTGTTGGCGAGGATGTCGCGCCGCCGCCGACCTCCTCCGCCGCTCGCCGTCGCCGCCCCCTCGCCGGAGCGCCGCCTAGCCGCGCGCCTGCCTCCCCTCTGGCTACGGCCAGAGGTTGAAGACACAGTGAAATGGGCCAGCCCACTTATTTCCCAATTTTTTGATTTTCCAGAAAAGGCTGAAAATTCAAATAACTATTTAAAATTCTCTATAGCTCAGAAAAATATGAAACAAATTTTGCTATGTTCCTAAAATTGTGTATTATTTTACTGCCAAGTTTGGTGCTGTTTAAACTCATATTAATTTCTGTATGATTTATTGAATAATCAAACTAGTAGCATTTTTGGTTATTAAAATATTAGTGCAAAAATTACCAAACCAATTTTTTTAGGTTTAGAAAATTATGTAGTATTTGATGGTAAAATTTGGTACTATATATGTACAGAATATTTGAACCATGATTTATTGTTTAATAAGTATTTTAGCAATTATTGTAATTAATGTTTGTTTGCAAAAAATTACAAAACTAATTTTATAACTACCTTTGGACAGATTTGTATCTTCTGGAAAATTTGCATGAGCATGTGCGTCCATTTAATTTTGGGTTTCTCACATTATTGAATTTCTTTCCGTTATTGTTGTACGTTAGGATCGGGCTACGAGGATCATTTTGACGACGCACCGAGGGAGTGTGTCCACTGTTCTCAACAAGGCAAGTGCTGAACCTTGCCACCTACTATTTTATAATGCATTTATAGATGATTATGAAATGTGCAGGTATGTTAAAACTAAAAATGGCTATGTAAATAGAGTAGCTAATCCCAAGTAATTATTTAGTTCATACTACAACATTCATTGCTGCCATAGGACTAATATCTAGTCTTACATAATAGCCCTCCATTGAAATTAGGTTTTGCTCTCACTAGAATTGCTTAGATTTGCAATGTCCCTATATGCTCCTGTTTAAACTGCTATGCCACTGAACTACGTGTGTTTTGAAAAGACAGTTGAACATGTCGCCTTTTTAAATGGGTGTAGATGATAGTGGGGAACTATCGTGATAATAGTATTTTTCAAAACCTGATTGGGGTAGCTGGATGCAAGGTAGTGTGCATTATGCTGAGGCCAATATGTTGCACGAGATCTGGGTCAAGTGTAGGACCCACCCCGATCGCTAAGGACCGATTCCTTGAGGTAGTCGAGCTAAGTACTACAGTGCGACCATTGAGTGCCTGTGTGGGCAGGCCCTAGCTTAGTAGCTTTTGAAATTTTAGTTCGGTACCCATCCGGTGGGACTATCCTAAGGGCAATGGTCTGGGTTGTACTATGCTGAGGCCAATGGTGCAACCCGCAGCCAGTCGAGTGTGGTACTAAGCTGAGACCAATGGTACCCACTGTTGTGCTGTTGGGAGCGGGGTTACCGAATTAGGAGGAAGACTGCCAAATACCTTGTCAGGAAGACCCTTTGACCTGGAAAATCCTGTCTCGTGGGTAAAGCGTGCAACCTCTGCAGAGTGTACAACTATCATGATAGCCATGCCCATGGTCAAGGGCAGACGGCGGGGAGCTGCCTCTTTGGTAGTGTTTGTTTTGATTTAAAAATGTTTTTCAAAAAAGAGATTTGTTTTATTCTCCTCACAGTGGGGAACTGTGAGTGATGAGGGTATAGGTTCATGGCGGGGAACCATGATCTAGCCACTTGGGAAATTTTCGGCTGCGGCCGAAGAAAATAAAAGAAATTGAAAACAAAATATTTATTTAAATCATGTTTTTCCTCATATTTCAAAATATAGGAAAAAAACCTTTGAAAAGTTGGCTTTATGCAAAAATGACCCCTACACCCATTTCCTTTGGAGCCCTAGTTGCATTTAGTCAGCCTCGCTTGTTGAGTATTCGCGTACTCACCCCCCCTTTCATGCGGGTTGATCATTCCAACAAGAAGGTTACCACTAGAAGATGTTCCCTAACGAGAAGATGCACGAGGATGAAGGCTTATTCAACGAGATTAAGGATGAAGATCATCCGACGTCTAGGAGCGCTAACTATAGCTTGCCTGTGGGAATCGTCTTGTTTAGCTCTTTTGAAGTTGAACTTGTATTTTGTTCTTCCGCTGTTGTAAGGCCTGCGTGCCTAACTTTTGTAATAATTGCCACGCTGGCGCATACTCTGATGTAAAGGCCATGTTGGCTATTATTCTGATGTAATAAAATTTGTTCGTTTGATGGCTATGATCCAAGAGATGTATATCTGTGTGTTCTAGCTACTGATCCAGGGACTATAACAGGTAAGCACAGAAGGGATTCGACTCCGTTATCGGGTCCCGACAAAAAAAGAAAAAGAAAGATTGTGGTCCACAAATATTTGAACATAAGCAAAGTACATAATTCAACATGGCTGGCTAGTGGTTCATAGGTGGTGTTGTAGCAAATAAAATGTTTGAAAGTTGCCTGGCTATGAAAGAAACCTCGCCACAGGGCATAGGTACTCAGAGGCAATTTTAAATAGGATAAGGTAAATCTCAAATGAAAGCAACTAAACAGAGGACTGATTGAAACTAAATTTCAGATCATAAAGACTTATTTTTGTAGACCATCTGTTCAATGTCATTGAGAAAATAACACTGTGAATCGAAATAGACTGGGCTTTCCAATCCAAAGGCACAATACTTTTTTAGTATAATTTTAGTAAACTATAGGAGACATGCTATGATAGTATATGTTCTGCTCTTGTTGTCTTGTATCTTCTCCTTATTTTATCTAGCATAATAATACAAGCATAGAATGGCCCATGGACAATAAACATACGTGTCATAGTTAATAAGTGCACAAAAAATGAAAGGAAACTGATAGCTCACCAAATATGTGAACATGACTCTTTGTAGTAACGTGGAAATGATTTTAAAAAAGTTTAAGAAGGTGTCCATCTGCGCTCTTTTTTAATTTTCTCTAGCAAGGCAACATGTTTTAGCATGCAGTCATCTTTGTTTTGCACCCTTGTTGTTCTTTTCACTCTTTAGAGAATATTTAGCAAGCTGTAAGAAAAGTTGAAGTGACAAGCATACCGCTAACATAGAATTTATAGTACACAATATTTATATTGGTTCAAACGCTATCAGATGAATTTGCATGTACATGGAAGCAGAGGAGAGAACGCAGAACAATCGGTTGGAGGTATAGTTTTTTTCTTACCTTGTCATCTACGCTGCGGTAGTGTACATAGACACAAGCTGTCCTCAACCAGTGCTCCTTTGATTCCACTTGTGACTTTCAAGAGAGCCTTGTAGACCTGTTGCAAAAAATGTAGGTTAATTTCATGAATCAAAGAGAGAAGATGTGTCTGTAGCTTCCATCATCCAAGTGACCAAAGCATTACTGTTAACGTCATGTGTAGGTAAGAAATGCACCTCATCAATCATAGGAAAAAATTTGCTTGCAGGCTGGAAGATATTGGCTTGTTTGCACTGTAAGCAGAGTTAGAAACCATGAGTACTGTGCATAAAACATAGCAATCTGCTCCGTAGAATGCAACACCAAGACCTTCAAACCTTTCTTGGCCAACAGTATCATATATCTACAAGTAAACATATGATTAAGTGTAACATCCCAAATTTTTAAACCCAATTTGGCACGTTAATAATTTCCTAAATTGCATAATTTTAAAATCACAAAATATTTATTGTATATTGCACCATGGCGTCATCATCATTGCATGCATTGCATTTAAATTGGAAAATTGATTTAAACTTTTCAAAACATGCACCCTTGGTGGAAAAATTTAATAATTTGTTTAATGCATATATTATATTTTCACTAAAGCCAACTCTTAATATTTTAATTTATTCTGGAACTATATTTCCTAAAGTATCAATATATTTTAAAAGGTGATTTGAAAATAAAGTACCTTTGGAAATCAGGAAAAGTTAAATGCCTTATTTCCGTTTCGGCCCAGGCCGACCCATCTTCTCTTCTTCCCTTTTCTTTCTCCCCTTTCCCCCTGTCTTCTTTGCTGGGCCGCCGATGCGTCCAGGCCTACCTCCGCCGCAGCCCATCCACCTTGCCTCTGCGCGCCGCGCCCTCGCCGACAGGTGGGGCCCTTTTGTCAGCGTCCCATCCTCTTCTTCTCCCCTGTTCGCCGGTCGTCGCCGCTGTTCCTCCCCTCTCCCGCCAGCTCGTGGGTGCAGTCTCCGATGCAGCCACGCGTTCCGATCACCTCCCCCGGACCCCTCCTACCCCTTCGCCCTCTCGTCATGTCGCCGGTCTCACGCCCGTGACGCCGCCGAGCCTCCCTTCACGCCACCGGCCGGAATTCGCGCCGGCGGTTGCCTACCTTGCGCGTCGCGTCAAAAGATGATGAGGACATCCAACCCAAGGATACGACCGCTGCCCCTACATCCTCTTCGACAATGCCATCTTCATCACCTGCCATCAACGCTGCGACTCCGTCATCGCCTAAGGGCCTAAATCCTGGAGCTCGGCCTTTCAAGTCCAAGACGAAGAACCAGAGAAGCAAGCACGCACCACGAGAACAGCACATGCGCCAAGGAAAGCCCACATGGAGGCCCAAGATGACAAACAGCCCGGTTCGGCTATCCAGCAGCACGTCAACTTCAAACGGGCATAACTTGGGCTCCCGAACTTCGATTTCAGCGTGCGACCACTCGTTGGAAAGCTTAGGAGATAAGCTTTCCAATGGATCCAGCCCCATAACTAAATTCGTTCAGGAGCGTCAGGAAAATACAGAACAATGTTTCGGACCAGAAACTCAGGGTGCTGCGACACCATATTTTTGGGCCTACGGCCCATGTATCTTAGGGTTTTGGTGGGTGCCCCTGTTTTGGCCGCCCCTCTCCCCCTGGCCGCCGCTATATATGTGGCCGGTGCCTCTCTTTTACGCTTAGGTTTTGTTGTGTTTTGGTTGACCCCGTGTGTGTCCCTCCTCGTGTTCGCGTGTGTCGACTAGACCACCCGTCATGAGAAACAGAACCTCACCCTTGGTTTCGTGATTTATCAGTTATCATCTTGTTCTTGCTTGTTCTCGGTTGCAGCAGGTTCAAGGATCAATCGTGCCTTGCTCGGTTGATTGACTCGTGTGGTGACATTGCGATTGTTCGGTTGCTGATCCCGTGGATTAGTAGCGTCGTCACTACACCAAATCGACGTATCGTTCTCACCAGAAGATCGGGCCGACCCCGTGCGCATCAAGTGGTATCAGAGCGACGGTTGCCTGGTGAGAACACCCCTTATCTTGTTTTAGATCTGTTCTTATTTGTCCTAGAGTCCAGAAAATTGCCCCACAAAAAAGATTTGAGTTCGTCATCACGTCCGCCGTCCAAGCCACTTTGTGCCTTCGCAATTTTCGTTTTCAGTTTCGCTTTGTTGAATTTGTGTCCATGGTTATAGTCTTGTTGCTGGTTTAGATTTAGTCCCTAGCCGTTAAGTTCATCCGTTTGGTTGACATCAAACCCGAACACCGAAAGAATTCGAGTTGATTTGGTTCGCAGTTATTTCGGATCTGTTATTCCAGAGGCAATATCTCCGTCATATCTTTTCCGATCTGGATAATTTTATAGCCTAAATTGTAGCCCCAAAAATTCTCTACAACTTTGTCCATTGCACCAAGTTCCAGAAACACCATCTTCAAATCCAAATTCGCGTTGGAATTGTTTCTGTATGTGTCTCGGATTTGTCTGAGCAGTTTGTATTGCGGGGCCCATATCTCCTAGATCCATTATCCAAATTAGAACTTCCATATATGCAAATTGATCAGGAAGAGAAGATATACAACTTTGTTGTTGTGAGTTTTCGTGTTTGAGGCCTCTAAAGACACGAAAACTGCATTGGAATTTTCTGAATTAGTAGATCTGTTTTTCCAGCAGGAGAAATTTGAGTGTTGGTGTATATATCTTTTAATTTCTATTGTGCGGCACTATTGATATTTAAAGAAAAGGTGAAAAAAGGCAAGTGCATAAAAAAAAGCCGCACAAAGAGAAAAAAAAGCAAAAAGAGAAAAAAAAAGCAAGGAAAAGAAAGAAAGAAAGAAAGAAATCAGAAGTGCTTGCATTCTTTTGTATCTAAAGTGTTGTGTTATTCGTTTTGCTTGCTTGAGCTGGGTCTAAGGACGAGTTTAGGCCAGCAACTTTGACAATTACTTTGGATATTTCTTCAGCTTTGCTATTCTGTTTTCGATATTGCATATTCTTTTCTACATATTGAACCTGTCCAAGCTCCACATGTAAAAAACAAGAAAACAGAGAAATGAAGTGCTGCTAATTCCCCCACACCTCTCCAGTAGTGGGCTCTTCTATTTATATTGTGCCAGATGATGAACAGTACGGCACCGACAATTCAGCTCAACGTTTACACACAAACGGTAGCTTCTCCTGAGATCCTAAAGACCAGGAGCTACCCAACAAACCTCAACGCACACGTACATACACATGCATTCAGTTACATGACTATTTCAACACACCCCCGCAATCTAAACCTACTAATACAGGTTGAGATTGTATCTGAATTTTTGAAAACTATGTGCAGCAAGAGCTTTAGTGAATATATCGGCTGTTTGATCCTGGGATGAGATAAACCGAATCTCCAACAGTTTCTGAGAAACTCGTTCTCTAACAAAGTGAAAATCGACTTCAATATGCTTTGTTCTGGCATGAAAAATGGGATTTGCTGACAAGTAAGTTGCGCCCAGATTGTCACACCACAGAGACGGTGGTCTCGACTGAAAAATACCCAATTCCCGGAGCAATGACTGAATCCAGATAATCTCTGCTGTTGCGTTGGCCAGGCCCTTGTATTCTGACTCTGTACTTGATCTAGAGACAGTGTTCTGTTTACGAGAACTCCAGGAGATAAGATTAGTGCCAAAGAAAACTGCAAAACCACTGGTAGATCGCCTATCATCGACACAGCCAGCCCAGTCTGAATCAGTAAATGCACTGATCAAAGTTGATGAGGACCTTCTAAGATGAAATTTGAGATCCTGAGTGTGTTGTAAATATCTCAATATGCGCTTGACAGCTGACCAGTGAATAGACGTGGGGGCTTGCAAGTATTGACATACTTTGTTGACTGAAAAAGAAATATCTGGCCTAGTTATAGTCAAATACTGCAAAGCCCCAACAATGCTTCTATAGTGAGTGATAGCCTCTGCTGACAATGCCTCCCCTGCAATGCAAGACAGCTTATCGGTAGATGACATAGGAGTGGTGATTGGCTTGCAGTGTAACATATTAGCTCGACGGAGAATATCACCAATATACTTCTGTTGGGAGAGAGATAAACCATCCTCTGTGTGAGCAACCTGAATGCCCAAGAAATAATGAAGAGCACCCAAGTCCTTGATTGGAAAATCAGCATGCATAGCCGTGACTAATGCATCCACAGCAAGATTAGTGGACCCGGCTATGATAATATCATCAACATAGACAAGGACATAGATAGTAACCCCTGCCTGATGATAGATAAACAAGGAGCAATCAACATGAGAGGATTTAAAACCATATTCAAGAAGCCAGTTATTTAATTTTGAAAACCAAGCTCTGGGTGCTTGTTTGACGCCATATAGAGACTTGTCCAATTTGCAGACATATTGAGGATGAGGATAGTTTGGATCTTCATAGCCCAAAGGTTGTCTCATGAATACATCTTCAGCTAGATCACCATGTAGAAAAGCATTGTGGACATCAACTTGGCGTAAGCTCCATCCTTTAGAAACAGCTAATGCAAGGATGAGTCTGACTGTTGCAGGTTTAACCACTGGACTATAAGTCTCAAAATAATCCAATCCAGGTCGTTGTTTATACCCCTTGGCAACTAACCTAGCATTAAACTTGTCAATACTACCATCTGCCTTGTGTCTCAACTTGTACACCCACTTACAGTCAATTAAATTCTGATTAGTGTCCCTAGGCACAAGATGCCGTGTCTTGTTTCTCATGAGAGCTTCATATTCAGTGGGAGAAGATGGTTCAGCTGTAAGTACACTACTGCTGAAAGCTCTCCTTCCCTTGATGGGATATCGGACAGTCCCATCAGTATATTGTTTGGGTGTTTGAATGTTATTCTTGAGCCGAGTGGTGACTCCTTGAGAGATAACTCCTTGAGAGGTGGATGGAGCCTCGTCATGTGTGGCACAGGAGGGGACCTCAAGTGCAGAACCTGCAGGGTCAGCAATAGAACTAGAAACAGGAATACCAATAGATGTCATGTGGTCATTCTCAGGAGAGATGGGTGAAGTAGAAATCGGAAGAAGTGTTTGTTCAGAAGACACATGCGTATGCGGTGCAGAAACAGAAGCAGCAGCAAATGGAAACACTTGTTCATCAAATATCACATCTCTAGAAATGTACACTCGGCCAGTAGATTTGTGCAGACATTTATAACCCTTATGAGCTGTGCTATATCCAATGAACACACATTGTTGTGAACGAAATTGGAGTTTATGATTGTTATAGGGTCTCAAATTTGGCCAACAAGCACAGCCATACGTTTTCAGAAGAGTGTAATCAGGCTTAGCGCCAAACATTTTTTCAATAGGTGAAAAATAGTTAATCACTCGGCTTGGCAATCTATTGATGAGGAAACATGCTGAACTGAAAGCTTCGTCCCAAAAGGTTAAAGGCATAGATGCGTGAGATAAAAGAGATAATCCCATTTCAACTATATGACGATGCTTTCGTTCTGCAGGCCCATTTTGCTAGTGGGAATGTGGACAGGAGTACAAATGTTGAATACCATTGTGTTTTAACAATTTATCTAGGCCTACAAATTCACCACCCCCATCAGATTGAATGGCTTTAATTTTCCTATTTAACAAGCGTTCCACATGCTGCTGAAACTGAGGAAAAATGGAAGCCACATCTGCTTTGGATTTCATAGGATAAAACCACACAAATTTTGTGCAATCATCAATAAAGCTAACATAATGACGATATCCTTTTATAGATGTGCATGCAGGACCCCATACATCAGTAAAAATGAGATCAAGAGGATAGGAGGAGACACTGTGTGAAAATGGGTAAGGCAACTGATGACTCTTTCCTTCTTGGCAAGCATTACAGACTGAGGAAACATTTTTATTGGAAACATCAACTACTACAGGAAGTTTATTTGACGAAAGAACACGATCAACAACAACTTGAGAAGGATGTCCAAGTCTGCAATGCCAGAGTTGAGTGGAGGCCTTTACACTAGTAAAGGCTGCTTTATTTGATGAAGGGGTGAGAGTCTTCAAAGGATAGAGACCCTGCTCACATCTGCCTTGAAGAAGAAGCCTCTTCGTGGTTCGATCCTTAACAAGAAAGTAGTTTGGATGAAATTCTAAGTACACATTATTGTCAGAGGCAAGACGATGGACAGAAATCAAATTTCTATGAGCATCTGGAACATGCAAAACATTCTGTAGATGCAAAGGATATTGGGAAGAAACAGATTGAAGAAGAGTCTGACCAACATGAGCTATCGGCATACCTGACCCGTTTGCTGTTTGCACTTGATCCTTGCCTTGATACTTGTCACGAACAGAGAGCTTGTCCAGTTCAGAAGTAATATGATCGGTTGCGCCTGAGTCAGCATACCAGTTGGTATCAATGTCATAGGCTGGAGTTGTTGCAAGGCCTGCTATGGGTGTCTCGGTTGCCTGATAACTATGATCAAACCGGTGATAGCATCTTAAGGCAACATGCCCCATCTTTCCACAAACCTGACATTGTGGCCTGTTTCCACGACCTGAGTTGGTGTTGCTGTTGCCACGACCACCATTGCCACGGCCACCATTGTTGTTACCACGACCACGTCCTCTGAAATTGCCATTTCCTCTGAAGTTGTTGTTGCCTCCACCTCGATTGTTGTTCGAGCCAGAGCGCACAATGTTGTTGGTGTGGATCTGAAAAACAGCCTGTTGTTGTTCCTTGCGCATCTCATAATTTAGCATGTGCGCATAGAGATCAGTGAGAGATAATGGTTCAACTCTGGTTGTAACTGAAGTAACCAGTGAGTCATAGTCCTCACCAAGCCCATTCAGAATGTAGGTTCCGATCTCTTCGTCCCTCAGTGGCAGACCGATGGAGGACAGAGTATCTGCAAGATTCTTCACTTTGGTGAAATAATCTGAAATTGAAAGATCACCTTTCTTGATGTTGGCCAATTGCATACGGATCTGCATGACCCGTGCCTTGGATCCAGAGGAGAACATCTGTGCCAGGGCACTCCACACTTCTGCTGAGGTGGAGAGGAAAAGCACCTGTCCAAGAATTTCTTCTGACAGAGAGGACAGAAGGGCGCTCAGTACCAGTTGGTCTTGCTGAAGCCACTGCTGATACGCCGGATTTTGGACTTGCGTTGCGCCATCGGCTGTGGTCTGGGCAATCGTCTGAGATGGTGCGACGATCGATCCATCCACATAGCCGAGAATTTGCTGGCTGCGAAGATATGGAAGAAATTGTGCCTTCCATAGGAGGTAATTGGATCTTGTAAGCTTCACATTGATCAGATGACCAAAAGATGGCACAGGCACAAGCGCCATGGCTCCTGCTGCGCCTGTGCCGGCTGCTGAAGGATTACCAGCAGGGAAAACTCCGGTGGCTTGAGTGTCTGTAGCCGATGAAGTGGACATGGCAGGGGTGCTCTTCGTTAGAATGTGGTGTGTGGCTCTGATACCATGTAAAAACAAGAAAACAGAGAAATGAAGTGCTGCTAATTCCCCCACACCTCTCCAGTAGTGGGCTCTTCTATTTATATTGTGCCAGATGATGAACAGTACGGCACCGACAATTCAGCTCAACGTTTACACACAAACGGTAGCTTCTCCTGAGATCCTAAAGACCAGGACCCAACAAACCTCAACGCACACGTACATACACATGCATGCAGTTACATGACTATTTCAACACCACATACTACTAACCTACAGGAAAAGTACCTTGCAATCGCTTTGTCACCTTCTGAGTGCAGGATACCACCAGTTATCGATTGACCTTGATAAGCTGCAGGGTAAGAACTTGTAAAAGCTTGTTGAGAACTTCGAGTGTGAAGGACTTGTCAATTCCAGCTCCTATTTAGTAGATAGGGTTACACATCCCTTTGTGTATTTTCTTGTCTACTACTAACAATGACAGGTCCACATGGAGAAATGAAATTCATGTGGGATCAGGAAGCCCGGGATAAACTAAAGATACTTTTCGAGAATTGCAATCTTTCTACGACCAAGAATACGAAAACACCATCAAAGAAAGAACTGAAGCCTGCATCACCAAAGAAGAAGGATAGTAAGTGTACTTCAATTGGTAAAGATAAGAATGTGCTTTCTATTCCTATTACTAACCATGTAGGCAAGAATGACCATGATGGGGTGCATCTGAGTGCTGCAATGACGAACAACTACAAGAGCCTTTCATCCCAACTTATACTTAGTGCACCGCCGGAACACGCTAGTCAAACTCAGCGCCACAACCTATTCCACACTAGGTTTGTTGTGCGAGAACGAAGGGTAGAAGTCATCATTGATGGAGGAAATTGCAGCAATCTAGCAAGTCAAAACATGGTCGAGAAGCTTGGCTTGCCCACGACTCCACTTGAACAACCTTATGAGATCGAATGGTTCAATTCAAATGGTAAGGTTCAGGTAACACACACCGCGAGAGTGAATTTCTATATTGGTTCATATTATGATTACGTTGATTGCGATGTCATACCCATGGAAGCATGCTCACTTTTATTAGGAAGACCTTGGTTATATGACGTGGAAGCTATTCACAATGGTAGAACTAATCAATATTCATTTATGCATTATTATGAGAAAATGATTTTGGAACCAATGACTCCTGCTGAAATAAATAAGATTAATGCTTATAGAGTTAAAAATCATGTCCAAGAGAGTGATAAAATTGCTAGCACTGCATAAAATTCTGAGCCAAAGATAAAGGAGGTAGTCCATTTAGATAAGACTGTGTCCTCTCCTGATACCATATTGCAAACACATGTTTCTTTGCCTCCTGTTGTCACTAACATTTTGCAGGAGCATGAGAAGGAGTCGAGGACGACTCCAATTCAAGAAGGGGAGAATGATGAGGACATCCAACCCAAGGATACGACCGCTGCCCCTACATCCTCTTCGACAATGCCATCTTCATCACCTGCCATCAACGCTGCGACTCCGTCATCGCCTAAGGGCCTAAATCCTGGAGCTCGGCCTTTCAAGTCCAAGACGAAGAACCAGAGAAGCAAGCACGCACCACGAGAACAGCACATGCGCCAAGGAAAGCCCACATGGAGGCCCAAGATGACAAACAGCCCGGTTCGGCTATCCAGCAGCACGTCAACTTCAAACGGGCATAACTTGGGCTCCCGAACTTCGATTTCAGCGTGCGACCACTCGTTGGAAAGCTTAGGAGATAAGCTTTCCAATGGATCCAGCCCCATAACTAAATTCGTTCAGGAGCGTCAGGAAAATACAGAACAATGTTTCGGACCAGAAACTCAGGGTGCTGCGACACCATATTTTTGGGCCTACGGCCCATGTATCTTAGGGTTTTGGTGGGTGCCCCTGTTTTGGCCGCCCCTCTCCCCCTGGCCGCCGCTATATATGTGGCCGGTGCCTCTCTTTTACGCTTAGGTTTTGTTGTGTTTTGGTTGACCCCATGTGTGTCCCTCCTCGTGTTCGCGTGTGTCGACTAGACCACCCGTGACGAGAAACAGAACCTCACCCTTGTTTTCGTGATTTATCAATTATCATCTTGTTCTTGCTTGTTCTCGATTGCTAGCAGGTTCAAGAATCGATCGTGCCTGGCTCGGTTGATCACCTCGTGCGGTGACACTGCGATTGTTCGGTTGCTGATCCCGTGGATTAGTAGCGTCGTCACTACACCAAATCGACGTATCGTTCTCATCAGAAGATCGGGCAGACCTCGTGCGCATCAAAAGACCACCGAGCGCCGCATGCCTATAAGAGGGGTACTGCTACCCCCTCTGCTTTTGCTTTGCGCCATCGCGACGAGTGTTCACCCGAGCCGGTGCGCTGTCCTCCCCGCTCCGCCGATGTTTCCACTCTTCACTCCCACTCTTTTGCTTCATCCTCACCCTGGCGTGTCTGCAGATCGTTGCGGAGGAGTTTGCGCCCGAGGGATTGGAGCCGCGTGGTCCGTACGTTCCCGGAGCTCGCGCCGCCGCCGCCGCCGTGGTCCTGCCGCCTCGTCGTCTCCGTCGGCCCAACGACCCCGGAGGTAGCTTCCCCATCCTTTGATGATGCTCGTGCGCACCCAAGTCGCCGTAAATTGTTGTCGTCTCGTCCGGTCCACGGTTCCTTGCGATTGTCGTCGCCGGACCCCATTGCGCCGCCGTCTTGGTGTACCTCCGGCGCTGCCGAGACCTCCATGGCGTTTGTCTCGCCCATCTCTCTCTCCCAGTGTGCCCATTTGGTTTCCTATGGCTGGAGCCGTCGCCGCCGTGAGCATCATCGCCGCCGCCGGAGCTCCTCTGTTTTTCCCCCTCTTTGCCGTCGCGGGAGTCGCTGACTTGTGGGACCGGGCAGGATCCACCGGTCAGCCCGCGCGGCCGCCTCGCCCCTCGCTCGCGCGGTGCCGAGCCGCGCCTCCGTTGGGCCGTCCGGCCGAACCGGCCCAGCTCGGATGACCTTTGCTTCTATTTTCATTTTACAATTTCTATTTAAACCCTTATTTGGTGCCCTAAAAGCAATTAGCAAAAATAGCTAAAGCCTTGTAAAATCCTGGGAAAATTTCTGAAAAATACTTTATTGGTCGTTGGACCTGAGGAAATTATTTATATGCATGTCATGCGTGTAGCATCATTTTTAGTTAAATAGCTAACCTAGGAGGGGCATCATTTCATGTGAACCTGGGGTAATTTTCTTAATATTTCTGGTAAAACAAAAATGCATTAAAAGTTGCTGCATGTCCCATTATTTAAAACAGCAAGACCTTAAGCACCTCTCTTACATGGTTGTTAAGTTCATGATTTGGGCATTGCATCATTTCTTGTGCATAGATCATTTTCATGATTTTCATGATTTTCCCCAAATAACAATGCATGGAAATCAAGATTTCTGCATTTCCTTTAAAAACAGCAAGTCATGAAATGTTTCTTATGTGTGTTGTATTGCTTTGCATATGCGTGTGCGTGTTTAGGAGGTCAAGCTCCCGAAGACCCGATCGGCGATGTCCCCTTCGTTTTCCCCGGAACCGATCAAGGCAAGTCCCCCTTCGATCATGTTGTGAAGCCATTTTCGGTTATTTAGAAAATGTTTACTAGACTTGAAAACATGCATGCTAGTTCAAAAATAATAAATGTCGTATTTACTAGAATTAGATATCATGCCAAACAGAAAAGGTAAGAAATATGGTAGGATTAAACCTAAGGATAAACTATAGATTGCTCATATTTACATATTTGTTGTGGTAGGATAAATGCTTAAAATCATTTATGCTTAAAATCATTTATGCGGAATGATTCAATCATTTGCGTGAAATAAGGATATTGTGGAGAAATGTTTGGGAAAAGGGTGATTTAAAGGTAGCGCATCAAGGGTGATGCTTAGTAGGAAATGATTTTCCTCTTACCCTAAAAATCTTCCGACTAGGGAGAGATATTTTGTCGGTCGGTGAGGTGTGGCACCGTTTTGAAAACTGGGCTAAAATATTAACTCTCTCCTAGTCTAAGGACTACTCATCCTATGATCCTATGAACTGAGCCATTACAGTACGACCTCGAGCCCCGGTATGGGACGGGCCCGATTGTTGGCCCTCGTGGTTGGCGGTCTTGTGGCGAAACACCGTCTGGGTGCGTAGCCTCTCGAGGGTAAGGCGTACCCACTCTGCAGAGTTAAAACTATCATAATAGCCGTGCTCGCGGTTATGAGCGTGCGAAGGGACTGATTATATGGTAGTTTCTTCATTTTAAAACCATTTTAGAAAAGGGTTTTGAACAAAGGATTTGAGATGAGTAAAGGATTTGAGAAGGATTTCGTTTGAGCTAGGTGCCACCGGCGATTTTTCGGATTGGGTGACGGCCTACCGGGAAGTGTTGCGTGGAATGGACCTAGTCGGTTTGAGAAAAGAAAATGAGAAAGGATTTTGTTCTCGCTATGGCACTGAGGCCAAGTGGCGAGAACCGTTTGAGAAGAGCCCAAAGAAAATGTTGAGATTTACTGTTTCTAAATTGCTTTGCCAAAACTAGGACAATAACTGCAATTTCCGTAAAATATCCTAAACTCTCCTTGTACTAAACCACATTTGCATAATTCCGAACTTGCGAGTACAATTTGTACTCACCCTCTTTTTTTCTCCCCTCCCTTTTCAAAACTTCAACAGCTGGTCCATCCGAGTATGGCCTGCCTTCCGAGGAGGAGGACCCGGACTACGTCGAGGATGCGTTTTTCGATGAAGAATATGAAGACTAGGGTTGTGCGTTCCTACAGCCCTCGTGCCTGTGGGATGGATAAGTTTTTAGATGTTGTATTAGGCCTGTATCTCCGTGTACTCTGAATTGCGGCCTGCGAGCCGTTGTATGTGTTTGTACTGGACTATATTCCCGCTTGTAATAATAAAATCGTTGGCACTGTTCCGTTTCTGTATATCTGTGTGTACTAGCCATGATTCTTGGGACTAGTACGTGTTTACGCAGGTGGAATCCGATCTTGTAAATCGGGTGCCGACATTAAGCATCATACTATAGTATTGGTTGCACAAAACAACTATCAGAAAATCTCAACAAGCAGCCTTCTTATGCATTTATTCGCAAAGATGCTTAAACAATAGTGAATCGAGATATGAGGGTGTTGCAAGGGAATGGATAGTTATTTAAATACCTGGAATCATTGTGAATACGTATTTAGTATCGAAGGAGGGGGTTAAAAGCTGAAAATAATAATGATGTGCTATATAAAAGGGCCTATATCTATTTTAAAAGTCAAGCTGTAAAATTAAAAAGGATGTGCTATAAAGGCAACAAAGCCAGGATAAATAGCACAATTGTTAAGGTGTATGACCTAATAAACTATGAAAAACGTACACCAACTAGGCCTTTTACATCTAATAATGGTTAAAAGGTAGAAATTCTTGAAAACATTGCAGTTTTATGCTATTATTGTACTGTAAAATTAACCTGTGCATTTTATTTCACTCAATTCTTAAAAGGAGTACATCTATCAACCTAGAAAGCAAATAAATTAGGGAATTTTAGTTTATCCGCTATATGATCATCTATACAGCTTGCTAGTCAAAACCACACTAATTCGCTACTAAAAAAATCTTACTTGCAAAGTGAAGAGCCTATCCTCGAACCAGACCTCCTTGGTGAGGAAATCAGCGCCAATTGTGGCCTTGTACTGGTTGCTATAACTTTCTGTTCACGTATCTGGATTACATTAAAACTCAAAAAATACATTATTCGAGATCAAAGGAACTAAATCCGCATAAGACCTATCAAGAATCCAATCTGAATCGCAGGATACTGGTTCATCAGGAAAGTCATTCTGTGTATCGCAGCAGGCAACAACAAAGAAAGAGAGGTGGCGCCACATACGAGAAAGGAGGGGAGCGGCAGCGCAGGGAGGCGGAAACGGTTTGGGACGAGGTGATAGCGATGGCAGCGGCAGCGGTGGCAGAGACGGGTTGGGACGGGGAGGTGGCAGCAGAGGCGGTACTGGGCGTGAAGAGACGGGGAGGGGCAGCGCAGGGAGGAGGCATGGGGCAGCACCGGGGAAGAGGAGGCGAGAGGCGGCGCCACATACGAGAAAGGAGGGGAGCGGTAGTGAAGGGAGGAATGGGGAGGGCGGCTAGGGCTGGTGAACAGGGGTGGAGGACAAAGGAAATGACGATATGGCTCATGCAGGTATATGAACCGAATGGCATGAGATTCATAATAAACACAAACACGAAGGGTAAATGGAAACTCATCAGCAACAAAAAGGACAAAAAAGTAGGGGGTGCTCGAAATCGAACTCGGGACCTGTTGGTTGAGATCCACCGGAGAAGACCAACTGGTCAAATGCACCGCTTCGTCTCCGCTTTCACGATAAAAATTGTTTTATACAAGAGTTTTAAATGGATAGCCGGATGGAGCCCATGACCGGGTTCGGACGGCCGCCGATCTTTCGGCGACGTGGCCACGCGATAACAAGCGCACAAGAAGGCGTCGATGTGGACGCATCAGGGAGCAGCCTGTTAGGGCTTTGTTATATAGAATTGATGTGCTCGACATATAAAGAACTTGAGTATTTGTCATGTATCCATGATCTAAGGCATAAGAAAATGTTATTTTGATCGGTGTACGGAACACTGCACGCTCCTCGATCACACACATCCCAACCACTAATACGCATGATCGAAGGAATCAACTACACCACTAGACACACCTATAGAGCGAAGGACATATCTTTATAGAACAATTAAGGTACATACTTTAACGGCTAAATTTATATATAAATAAGTATTGTACCCTAATGCTTCTCTTTAAGAAACAATTTTAAGATCGGACCAAAGTTTTAAAATACATCATGATAATCGAAATATATAATGGCAACGAAGCAGTCATGACAAGAATAATGATATGGTGAAACCAATGCAAATTTCTTAAGCGCCTAAAAAAAGTAAAAACATTTTGTTTTCTCATAACCTTTTTAATTTCAAACTTTTCAAGGCTCTCAACTCTAGCCTTTGACCTATACAATAATCTAGTGTTAAAAATCTCCCACAATCAAATGCTCTCATGCGCCCCTGAATGTTTTTGACGAGGTTTTTGCGACTTGCTTCTCTATGGCCACCTCTAATATGTTTGTAGTCCCAATAGTTTTTCTCAAAAAGTATAAATCTCAAATTCAAAGTAAAACTTCTAATTTGAACATCAGTATATGAGTTCTTGCGACTAATGCCTGTATTGGCATCACTGTTGTGTTTACATATCCATGATCCTCGTTTCTAAATACCGAAATGCATAAATTTTACCTTCATTGTTCGATGTACAGTAAAGATACGATTAATCTAATACGATGCATCGATACGTTCATAACCCATCGAAATCCATACCGGTCCGGACGCGGTCACGCGGCATTGGCCACGATACGTCTCTGATATCTACGTATATCAGCTGCCGAGCGAAAATAAATGAAAAACCTCCACACAACGAGCACGACAATACGTCCCAAGAAACTTAATTTGGCCCAGTTCTAAAGCTGCCATCCTACCCATTTTGGCAGCCAGAGCCCAGAAGCAAACTGCAAACCCTAGCCTTTCCCAGCTGTCACCCGTGCGTATGGAGAAGAAGCAGCGGCGTCGCCATGCCGGACACATGCGGCGAGCAGAGACATCGGGCCAGCGCGACGACCTTCCTTCCTCTTCCTGCTTCCATCCCCTGCAGCCGAGCCTAAAAGATTTCTATGTTCCAAATCTATCGATGCCTCCCTCCTGACTTGTTTTGCTGTTATGCAGCACAACACTTATGATCAGTAGTGGATCTATGATTTTTTTAAAGCCTCGGCAACCTAATATATATAACTTAACAAAATTAAAATATTTAACTTACGTAACATATTGTTAGTAACATTCTTCATTATATATTTTAACTTCATTAATAGTATAGATAGAATCCATTAATATTCTACTATTTACTAACAAATTTTTCTATTTGTATAATGATTTATTACAGAACACTACCGGAAACGTCAACAGTTTCTAGTGCCAAAACCGTCGAACAAAGGGCACAAGCCGTCGGGATAACATTGTCTCGACGGCTAGCCGTCGAGAGAAAACCGTCGAGATAACTCCGTCGAGAGAGGTTCATTGTCTCGACGGCTTGGCCGTCGAGAGAAGTTCTGTCGACGGCTGTAATATAAACCGTCGAGTTAAGTGATC
Organism: Raddia distichophylla; assembly: GCA_005191435.1. Lineage (NCBI taxonomy): Eukaryota > Viridiplantae > Streptophyta > Magnoliopsida > Poales > Poaceae > Raddia > Raddia distichophylla. The sequence continues at coordinate 1,716,026 of SPJY01001239.1, forward strand.
CAGATGTCATTACCACGTCACGGGCTCAGTCTCGATGGCCGCGGATGAACAGTCGATACAAAGCAACAGCGGGGCCCACAACCCGAGCCTTTCGTAGTCCTGTATTCTCGACGGCGATACTACGGCCGTCGACACTACGCTTTCCAGGTCCTCTGTAGTTTCGACGGCTCTAAGACGGCCGTCGACACTATGATGTCTAGGTGCTTTGTAGTTTCGACGGCCTAATGGAAGCCGTCGAGAGTATAACTG